>LT855422.1:2016066-2028853 GCA_900184765.1 Hymenoscyphus fraxineus
AAGTTTTAAGTAAGTGTACTTACTAGTAGTCTAATATTTAGGAATATAAGTATTCTAGGCTCTTCCGTATATATAGGTTCTTATTAGTATTACCGAGGGGTATTATCTTAATCGGCTTATAGAGTATTAGTAGTAGTAAAAAGGTTCGTATAAAGCTCTATATAGATAGGTATACTCTTTCGCGAAGATATTTCTCGAGGAACTTAATTAAGAGGTTAAGGCTTAGTACTATATTATCTACTTTATTCGTTAGCGTAGCTAACGTTTTTAGTAGGTAGGGGGGGTTAGGTAGGGGTAGGTAGGCCTATAAGATATTTTCGAGTTAAGGATTAAGGTAGTTTTATAGCTCCTAATTAGCTAGAAGACCCCTGTAATCGATATAGCTAATATAAATTCGCCTTAATTTAGGGGTTAATTTAGGGATAAAAGTACGACAGGGATGTTCTAGACTCGCTTAGCTTAGTTAGCGTAGGGGTAGGAATACTAAAACTATAACTACTACTCTCGAGCCTATATTAAGCTAGAATTATATTTAAAATATATATAATTAGAGTATAGGATATCTAAGAGTTTTAGCTATATTTTAGTATTCTCTTTATACTTATATAACGTCTATAGCTAGAACAAGGTAGGTTAGAAGTAGCGTATAATTATAACCGTAGGGTTAGTACCTTGTATTTATAAGGTACTTAGGTACCTACGCTCCCACGTAGGAACACTAAAACTACCTATACGTACCTTAGTTAGGCTTAGTTAGACGGGGGTTCGGGGGCTAGCCCCCGAGATTAATAAAATTAATAACTAATTAATTAATAATTAATACTTAATTAATAATAATAACTAGGGGGGTTCGAGGGCTAGCCCCCGAGAGAAAACAAAGATTAATAATAATAATAATAATAACTAATTAATAATTACTAATTAATAATTACTAATTAATAACTAATTAATAACTAATTAATAAATAACTAATTAATAAGTAGCTAATTAATAGCTAATTAATAACTAATTAATTATTAATTAATACTTAATTAATAATAATAACTAGGGGGGTTCGGGGGCTAGCTCCCGAGAGAAAATAAAGATTAATAATAATAATAATAATAACTAATTAATAACTAATTAATAACTAATTAATTAATAATTAAGTAAATAACTAATTAATTAATAATTAAGTAAATAACAAATTAATTAATAATTAAGTAAATAACTAATTAATTAATAGTTAATACTTAATTAATACTAATAACTAGGGGGGTTCGGGGGCTAGCCCCCGAGAGAAGATAAAGATAAATAATAATAATAATAACTAATTAATAACTAATTAATTAATAGCTAATTAATAGCTAATTAATAGCTACCTAATAACGAATAAATAACTAATTAATAATTAATTAATTAAATAACTAATTAATAACTTATTAGTAATTACTTAATAACTACTAATTAACTAATAACTAATTAATAACTAAATAATAGCTAATTAATAACTAATTAATAACTAATTAGTAACTACTTAATAACTACTAATTAGGTAATAACTAATTAATAACTAATTAATAGCTAATTAATAGCTAATTAATAGCTAATTAATAACTAATTAATAGCTAATTAATAACTAATTAATAACTATAACTATACTTAAAATATATATAGTTAAAGTATAGAATATCTAAGAGTTTAAGCTATATTTTAGTATTCTCTCTATACTTATATACCGTTTATAACTAGAATAAGGTAGGTTAGAAGCTTATAAACGTTATAGTTACTACCTATACTATATAGCTTATTTAGTATTTAGGGGTAAGAATACTAAAGTATATATCTTTTATAATAGTAGCTAATATATAAACTACTTCTTAAGTATAGTAAGCTATAGGGGTTTAAGAGCTAGTTTCTAAGATTAATAAAATTAATAACTAATTAACTAACTAATTTACTAACTAATTAATATAAAGTTAATATCTAATTAATACTTAATTAATAATTAGTTAATATAATAAATAACTAATTAATAAACTAATTAATATAAGATTAATATAGATTAAATAAAATTAATAACTAATTAATAATTAGTTAATATAATAAATAACTAACTAATAGGTACTTAACTAGAGGGCTTCGAGGGCTAGCTCCTAAGATTAATAACTAATTAATATATTAATTAACTAACTAACTAACTAACTAACTAACTAACTAACTAACTAACTAACTAACTAACTAACTAACTAACTAACTAACTAACTAACTAACTAACTAATTAAATAACTAATTAATAATATTATAATTAATTAGTTTAAAGTTAATTATAATATTATTAAAAGAAATAAAGTAAAATAAAATTAAATTAAAAGAATAGTTACTAGATTTAATTAAAAGCTAATTAATATAACGTTTAATAACATATATTTAATAAAATTAAATTAGAAGCTATTAATTAAAACTTTATTATATAGTAGGCACCTTATTACGTAAGGGCGCTCTACTTCCTTTATAGTAGAGCTCTTTTAGCTATTAGCCGAGGGATATACGCACTAGTACTATATAAACTTATACTCTCTCCTATATAATTAAGTAAGCTTTATACTTAATTTAATACTTCTTTTTATAAGTACTTTACTCCTACCTTTTACCCTTATATAACTCGTTATAATTCCCGTTATAATCGGCTAACTATAAGGTAACTTATAAACTTTTATATAATAAATAACTAATAATTACTTAAATAAAGAATACTTAATATATCTCTTATTAAAGAATCTTTAATAAAACTTTATTTATACTAACTAAGACTTATTATATTATATAATTATATCTTAATTAAACCTTTATAAAATATCGCGAGTTTATAAAGGTATTTAGTTTTAGAATTATAAGCTATTTAATTCTAAGAAACTAAATCTTAATAAATTAATATATAAAGTACTTTTTAAATATAATAAGTTATAAGAGTTTAAAGGGTATATATAAATAAACTAGATTAAAAGTAAGTAAATTATATAAATAGAAAGTAAAGTTTTAAATTACTATTTATTTAAATACTAAAAGTCTTTATATAAAGGGTAATACTAAGCTAGNACGGAGTAAACGAATATAGAACTAATTTTAAAAGAGTAATTTTAAAGTAGTTTTTAGTATTTATAATAGTATAGCTATCCTTAATATATAATAATACTAGTTTAGTAAAGGAGTTCTTATCCGCGATAGGCTCTATAAGTAGGTAAGTCTCTTTAATTAATAGCTTTACTTTATAAGTTTTAGGAGTTATAACTAGGTTTTTACTCTATAGTAGAAAGTAATACCTATTTATAAAGGGTCTATTATATATAGAGATATAGTAAATAAGCGTACTCCGCGAGTAATATATAGTAACTAAGTCTCTAATTTATAAGCGTATATAAAGAGTATAAAGAGATTAAATAACGTCTTCTATTTAAATTAGCTAATCTCGAGGTTTAATTTAATTACTAATTAGTTTTAGTTTAACTTATTAATTAATTAAAAGGTAATAGAATAGACCTATATTATATAGAATAACTAAGTCCTATATTATATACTAAAGTAAGTATAGCTAACTAAGTTCCTATATACTTATAGATACTAGAGTATACTAGTAGAGCGCGCTAGTTCCGAAGACGTAGCTACGCTCGAAGCTAGCTAATAATTATTTACTATTATAAACTAATAGTTTCTTTTCTAGATACTATATTAATTAGATTATAAGATATTATTATTTAAATAAAAAATCCGTTCTAAGATCTATTTAAACTATATTTTATAAAAAAACTAATATCTTATATTAAATTTTACTCTACTTTTTAGTATAGTTTACTAACCTTCTCTTCTAACTACTATATTTTACCCTTAATCTTATCTAAGCTATATATTCTTTAAATCCATTCTATTCCTATAATTTAAGTATATTCTTAAAGTAAGAATAGGACATAGAATAGGTCCTAGGATTATTCTACGAAGAGGTAATAGGGGGTTAGTTATAGATTAAGCGGGGTATCTAGGAATAGCTTTACTTTTTATAAAATTTATATATAGTTTTTTTATAGCTTAACTTTAAAACACCCTCTTAGCTATCTAGTACTATAATTATAAGTGTTTTAGCTAATATAGTAGTATTAAATAAAGTATTTAAAAAATAATATAAAATTATAGATTTAAGATTCTAGCCTTCTAATTAGTTAAAGTTATAAGATATTAGTTTTTCGGACTATATAGAACTATATTTACTAACGTAGTAGTATCTTATTTATAAATAATATCTTATAATCTAATTAATATAATATTTTATTTATAGTTTAAATTATCTAAGATTTATTAAATAACCTTTTATAGAATATAAAAGCTAAAATATATAGTTATAAATATAGATTTAGTATAAATACTTATAAAATCTTTATTATATTTAATATTTATATAAACTAGAATTATTTAAATAAGATTTCTTTTACTAGATATTTCCTTTATACTTACTAAATTAATTTATATAGTTTAGATTATTTAAGTACTATAGAATATCTTTTAATAGAATATAAGAACTTAAAGAACTAGTTCTAGGTTTATATTTAGTATAAATAATTATATATATAATAATTCCTTTATTAGTTATTATTTCTAAAAGAATACTTTTTAAAGAGATTACTTTAATAGGATTTCTTTTCTAAATATATACTATTTATTTATATAATTAGATTAAATAGCTTTAATTATACTAGGTTTCTTAACTAAATTTTAGTATAATATAAGAGTTAAAAAAATTAGTTATAGTAATATAAATAATATAATTTCTAATAGAACCTATAATATATCTAATAATCTTTTATTATAAGATAATTTTAATAAAGGAATTACTTTAATAAGATTTCCTTTCTAAATATATACTTTATACTTATATAACTAGAAGGTATAGTTTTAATTATACTAGGTATATTAAATAACTTTTAATATTATATAAAAAGTAAAATAATTAGTTATTAATATATATTTAGTATAAATACTTATATAATTAATAATAGTTCTAATAATTATATATTCTAAGATAATTCTAGTAAAAGAATTACTCGAAAAATATACGATTAATAAAATTAGTAAGCTAGAACTAGAGGAAGAGCTACTTTTAGATAACGAGTTATCCTCCTCTACTAGAACCTAGTATAAACAAATGGGAGTGACCTAGAAGTCTTCCGAACCTGTATATAGGTCTTTGTGTTTTCGAAAATGCAGATAAGTATATCTATTTATTAAACGTGAATGTATTAGCCGGAGAATTAAAGCATGCGTGAGTTTTACCTAACTCTATTAGCCCATTATAGCACTAATGAAGTACATAGTATCTGGAAAAGGTGATTAGATGCGGCTACTCTAGCGAGTTTAATAGTATACCTGTTTACAAAGGATAATCTCGCTATAACGTTGCTAACCAATGCTTACTATATAGCTGATTTATACAAGCCTTGATCCTCGACAATTCGGTGAGAAACTTGATGTTACAAAATAGTCTTAGCTAGCCGAGACTCCTGTCTCTGCTGTCTAACCTTGTCTCGGTTGCCTAGGTAGATGTCTAGCATTCTAGCGGCTTCCACTCGGTCAGGGTCGTCTTATGAGAATCTCTCCTTACTCCGTTAGCTAGCTCTTTACTCCTTAATCCACTTTTACAGCTTATTCTAATAGTATCCTGTTTTGTCCTTAACAATTGGTAGCACTGTCTCGGAACCTGGGCACGTCTTGTCTTTCGGACAAAATCTGGTCGAATCGACTAGCTCTGGCATTAGGCACCAGAGAAACTCCCTTTATTATCTCGGATTACCTTGTATTACTGTTGTCACGTTGATACTTAGGCACCGTTACGTAAAAAGTCAGCTTCGCTAGCCAAATTTGAGAATTGCTCGCTCTTTTTCTAATTATCTTGTATTTATAAATCAAACCTGCGTTGTAGCGTTAATACTTAGGCACCGTTACGTAATACTATCGCAGCTGGTTAGTATTACTAGAGATTTGAGAATTATACTCTCCCTTAAAATCGACTTATTTCTACACTCGCGAATACCCCTCACCGAGCTAGCAGACATCATGGCAACCCGATTCGATATAATACTTAGGATTCCTCGATTACAGGGCGAGATATCTGAAGTACATAACAAACAGTTTATAGTACGAACCGATATACGACATAAGTAACTTATATCACGATTATAAGACAAGACCCAGACGATCTGGGACGTTTAAGATAATAATGAGGCGCAGGATAGCTAGAATCAGGCACTCGACAGATTAAATCGCAAGATAGAAAGTTTATACGATAACTTAGAACAAGACCGGGCGTAAGAAAAAGCCAGACAAGCCGCGTAAGCTGTAAAAGCCTTTAAAATTCAGCGAGGTCCTCAAAGAAGGATGGGATAAGTTAACTTAGTACAAGTTCAGCCAGTATAGTAGGACCCGATACCGGACTACAAACCACGTACGCTATACCGACTTTCACCTTGTGAAACATATGACTCTGCAGAACCTTCCGCTAGCCTGGAAGCAAAACAAGCGGCCAAGGCTCTGCTCACTTCTCGACACTTCTCTTTTTTGAACCAACAATCAAAGTACGAATCACCCCCCTTTTTATTAAGCGAACTCATACACGGATATAACCAAGTGCGATATTTACCATTTACTGAAGACCAGCCACGATGCCGCAGTCGCTGCAGGAGAACCCCTATTTGCACTCCCTCCAGAGGACGATGTATATGCACAGCTGGCCGCGGCTTATATAGGCGGCCCCAAGATCCGGATCCAGTTACGTTTCCTATTAGAAGTTATGATTTTACGAAAAATGAAATTGATCATATACTGCGCTCTTCCAGCCACACAGTTGTTAAACCTTGCCCTCTGCCAGGCCCTAAACATTCTAGCAGCATACTACTCATCCGATCTTACTTTGTTAGAATAAGAGGAGCTTGTAAAGACGTTCAATGAGTCCTCGACCAAGTTTATGGTGTTTATTACATCGCAAGCCGTCATGAGAACTTTCGGACAGAAGAGGCTTCGGTTTTCACCCCTCAAACCCCGGAGGACGCGCTTCGCAATTGTTTAGAAGCAGGTAGGAAGTATGGGATTAAGGACCGACCTTTTTCATTTGTATAGAATAGGATATATTATATTACTTTGGATTTAGTTTGGATCTTAATATATAGATACCGGTATAGTATAGACCGGTCTAGACACTTATTTAGATATAGATATTAGACTAGCTTTTAGACTTATTAAGAGCTACCGATTTAAATTTAGATTTAAATTTAAAAGTATACTTATTTTAATTCTCGAATAAGTACTTATTAAACGTCTTATCTATATAAAGGGATTAGTAATACTATTATACTAGGGTATTATCTTTCGATTTTATAGTAGTAATTATTATAATATAAGCTCTCGGCTTTACTATCTAGTACTAGTTCGTTAGCGCAGCTAACGTTTTTGGTAGGTAGGGGGGGTTAGGTGGGGGTAGGTAGGCCTACGAGATATTTTCGAGTTAAGGATTAAGGTGGTTTTATAGCCTGTACGTAGCTCCTAATTAGCTAGAAGACCCCTATAATCGATGTAGCTAATATAAATTCGCCTTAATTCAGGGGTTAATTTAGGGATAAAAGTATAACAGGGATATTCTAGACTCGCTTAGCTTAGTTAGCGTAGGGGTAGGAATACTAAAACTATAACTACTACTCTCGAGCCTATATTAAGCTAGAATTATATTTAAAATATATATAATTAGAGTATAGGATATCTAAGAGTTTTAGCTATATTTTAGTATTCTCCCTATACTTATACGACGTCTATAGCTAGAACAAGGTAGGTTAGAAGTAGCGTACGATTATAACTATAGGGTTAGTACCTTGTATCTATAAGGTACTTAGGCACCTACGCTCCTATGTAGGAACACTAAAACCACCTATACATAGCTTAGTCAGGCTTAGTCAGACGGGGGTTCGGGGGCTAGCCCCCGAGAGAAAAAAAAGATTAATAAGAATAATAATATTATTATTTGTCTTACGCCGCTAGGCGTATAGCCTACTCTAAGGGTATATAGAACTTCTACTAATCTAAACTCTAGCTATTACTAACTAGCTCTATAGGTCTTACCTGTCTTCTTCTATTTAGTAGCCGTTGTATACTAGGTGCGGGGCTTATTTGCCCGCTTAGTAGCTAAGAATAAATTCCCGGGTAATAGTTAGGGCTTAACTAATAAAGTATAGGGATAAAGAAAGAAAGAAATAAATAAACGACGATTAGAGCTTAGTATTATAGGGACCTTAGAGACGGCGGTGCCTTTTCCTAGGGTACGGCCTCCCTCGCGGTACCCTCTACTCGCTTAACGTATCCGATAACCCTTCCGCCTATTAATCCTCTTTCCTTTCCCCCTTAAGCTTAAGAGCTAGTTAATACTTACTAAGACAGTTAAGCGAGAGTAGCTAGGCAATTATTACTAGAGCCTTTCCCTTACTATATAGGGCGCCTCTAATATCTCTAAGGCTAGTAGCCTTCTATCTATCTAGGTCTCTCTAGAGCCTAGTATAGTTATCTTATAGCTTAAGGTAGTAGAGTATAAGGTAACTAATATTCTTAGTTCTAAGGCTATACCTATAGTATAGAGTAAGTTAGTCTAGGACTCTTCTATTAAATAGAAACTCCCCGAGGCCTATCTTTCCTATCCTTACCTAGATTAGTAGAGAGCTCTTTACTTTTAGAAGGTTCTTATATAGTTCTTAGGGTTACTAGTTACTATCTAAGATATTAATATTATCTATAGCTTCTAGTCGCCTTCTAGAGTAGAGTTCTCTTATCTATTAATAGCTAGCCTAGATCCTTATAGCCTAGTTCCTTATAGCTACTTCCTTCTTATTAATAGACGCCTCCCCTCTCCTAAGCTAATCTTTAAGCTAACTATCTCTTACTTTAGCTAACTAGAGTATTAGTAGTTATACTAGTACTAGTCTCCCTCTTCTTCTTCTAAGGAGCCTCCTCTAGATCTTCTTATATATATCCCTAATAACCTTACTTACTAGGAGGTTCTAGTATACTTTCTTAAATTTAGCGACCCTACTATTTAGGTATAGGTTAATAGGAGTATAGTCCCCTTTAACCTTAAGATCTCTAATAGCTATTACTTTATAGGCTTCTATAATAACTTAAAGGTACTTATTCTAGTAAAATAGAAGGGTTCTTATTATACCCTTAGTCTTTCTATCTCTCCTAGTTTAATAGTACTATACTAATACTTTATATACTATTATACTATATATAACTACTATATATACCTAGTAAGACCTATTAAAATCTATACCCTATATCTTTACTAAAAGTTTAGTAAGAGTAAATATCTAGGTAGTTAGTTTCTTATAAATAGCTTCTTTATAAGCTTTCTAGTTTAGTTTCCTATTAAGCTATACTCTAAGGAATCTAACACTCTCCTTAGGGGCTAGAGTAGCTAATTTAAACTAGACTATCTCTAGGTAGGCCCTTCTTATTCTTATAAAGTAGATTAGTTTACTTTTCTTTAGTCTAAAGGCTATACCTCTCTTACTAGCCTACTCCTAATAGATCTTCTATTCTTCTTTAAGTATTCTTATATTATTCTTTATATTAGTTAAGATAGCTAGTAGGTTTATATTATCTAAGAATCTAACTATTATAAGCCCTTTTACTCTCTAGAGGTTATTATATAGGGTTAAGGTAAAGAGAATAAATAAGATAGGAGAGAGGATTAAGCCCTAGGGGACCCCTTATTAGAGATATTATTCTATTATATATTTACTATTAAAGTATAGTATTACCTTCCTATTAGCTAGGTAGCTTCTTACCTAGATAACTACCTATTTTAGGATCTCCTTTTCCTAGAGTATATAAAGGAGCTACTTATAGTCTACTCTATTATACGCTCTAGCTATATCTAGCTAGGCTAGTAATATATAGTACTTATTCTACTATATTATATAGATACCCTAGGTAACTATTCTAATTACTATTTTAGTATTTTAGCTAGATCTATTACCTATCTATATATTAGGTAGTATACCCTCTACCTTAGCTAGGTATATAAGGTAGTTTATAAGAACTTTCTTAATTACCTTCCCTATAATAGAGAGTAGTATAATTAGTCTATAGGCCCTAGCTTTAGATTTTTCTTCTCTTATCTTCTTAAGCTTCTAGAGTACTACTACTCTTACTCTCCTAAACTAGGTCGGGAAGTACTAAAGGAAGAAGCTAGCCTCTATAATAGTAATAAGAGTAAGTCGGAGTAGCTTACTATATTCTTAAAGGAATCTATTTATAAGTATATTAAAGCCTTAGGCCTTCTATAGTACTAACCTTATAGCTATAGCTATATCTGTTTTAAATACCTCTTATATAAGGTAGTATTAGACTAGGAAGCTATTCTCTTTAAACTACTAATTAGGTATACTAGAGTAGTCTACTAGAGACTCTAGAAAGAACTTTTCTAAGAGTATTCTAGCCTTTAAGGTATAGGTATTACCTATTACTCTCCTATCTATTAAGACTAGTCTAGGGAGGGCTAGGGCCTCCTATCGAAAGTAGCCTCTTAGCCTCGCCTATTTTTCTAGTTTCTAAAGCTAGTAATTATTATAAGAGGCCTCCTATAGTACTCCTCTCTAGCTCTTAGTCTAGGCTTATTAGGTAAGTCTCTTAAGTTTAGCTAGAGATTCTTATCTCTAAGTATTAATACTCTTAGTCCTAAGGCGCTTCTAGAGCTTGTCTTAGGCTTTTACTTTAGATAAGGCTCTCTTTACTTCCTTATCCTACTATTATATTACTCTCTTATTATTTAGTTTCTTAGAAGGGGTAGAGAGCCTAGCTATCTTCTAGAGTTTTAGTATAAGGTAGTCGATTACTTCCTTTAGCTCCTTAACTGTTTTAATTACTAGTACTATTATTAACTCTACCTTAGTAGTAACTCTAATCTTATCTATTAGCTTCTAGCTAAACCCTAGAGTAGGCTCTACTAGGGGAGGGGTTTTAAGGTTAATTTCTATAAGTTAACTCCTATAGTTTAAATATAGTAGGCTCTTACTTTATTTCTAGGTTATAAAGGTCCTTAAGTAGATAGCTAGATCTATAGTAGAGTCCCTCTAACCCTTGTCCCCTAGTCTTATTACCTTACTAAAGGGAGTAATTAGGTTAAGATCCTATTCTACTATTAGCTATAATATATATTTTAATACTAGGTTAGTCTAGTAGTATCTGTCCTACTTTAAGCTATAGGTATTAAAGTCGCTTATAAGAAGGACCTATCCCTAGGGTCTCCCCCTTTCTATAATCCTAGTAATAGGTAAGGTTTTACTTAGTAGGTAGTATATAGAATATATTATAATAGCTATTTACCCTATACTAAACTTAATAAGGGCCTAGTTCTAGCTAGCCTTATATAACTATATAGGTATAGGGTACTATCTATAAATAAGAAGTAGAGCCCTACCCGCTTTCTAGATAAGGTAATATTATAATCTAGAGGGGTACCTTAGTAAGTCTATTAAGTTATTCTATAATAGTTCCTATATAAAGAGAATATTAGCCTCTATATTAAGAGCTTTAGTATAAGCTTCTAGGCTCTTATATATATTCTAGTAGATTAGCTATACTATTATAGGGTAGACCTAGGGATATTATTCTTACTAGTTCCTAATATCTCTATATTAGGGGTTTATAAGAATCCTAAGATACCCTATCTGTTTCTTAAGCCTACCCTATATAGGAGGATTAGTTACCTAACTAGGTTAGTAGAGGGTAGTCTAGCTATAGAACTAGATCTCTTATATTTCCTTAGTTTAAAGGGCTTACTAGTTTACTATTAGGGTCCTTCTCTTAGGCCCCTAGCGTATATAGCTACTACGTTTCTATAGTTATTATAGTCCGGAGTAAAGGTAATAGCTCTATCTAGGTATCTTACTTTAGTAAGCTTTACTTACTCCTAGGCTACTAGGTAGTCTCTTATAGTAAAGGAAGGGTAATACCTACTATAGTTTATATACTTTAAGTCTATACTCTATTTCTTAACTAGGTATTCTTCTTTGTTCTTATATACTATATAAGTATAGAGTAAATATCTTACTTCCTTCTTATAGTATCTAGAGTTATAGCTCTATCCTTAGTATCTATAGTACTATATAGTATTAACTTCTAATATATATCTCTTATAAAGGAAGTATTAGTTCTCCTAGAGTAGGCCTCTCTTATAGAAGGTCCTTACCTCTTTAATAGTAGCTATCTTAAGGATAAGGTTTATATTTATTTAGGTTCTCTTATTCGAGCCTTAAGCTCTTATTCTTATTACCTTAAGTATCTTAACTTATAACCTATAGCTTATCTAATCTAGTATTCTTACTAGTTTATTATTATAGAGTATATCTAGAGAGAAGCGTTTTACTAGTACTACTATTATTCTATAGGCTACCTTAGCCCTATCCCTAAATATATTCTTTACCTAGGTAGTATCCCTTATAAATTCGGCCTATCTATTACTCTTAAATCTTACTATTATATCTTTTAAGGGTATAACCCTTATAGCTATTACTACTATACCCTTCTCTACTATAGTATTCCTAAAGTTTATAGCTACTACAATTTCTATTATTATTCTACTTTATAGGTTCTTACTTATAAAACTACCTTATATAGTAAGCTTGTAGAACTATCTAGCTAGGAGTATATACTCTTATACGCTCCCTAGCGGTTTAGTATTCCGGATAATATTTACCTATAATATTAGCTAGGGGGGGGG
>LT855422.1:2037212-2054547 GCA_900184765.1 Hymenoscyphus fraxineus
AAACTAGGGTATATAACTCGCTAGTAGAGAATTCCGAATATATACTAAAATAATAGACGTAACTATTAATTTAGTCCCTATAGAGGTATATAATTTAATCGGACGAGTAGAACGCTACTATAAACCTATATAGCGAGCCTTTAATATTATATCGAACAAAGCTCCTATAATTAATAGATAGATAAGACTTAGGATAGCCTTTAAAGCTATAAATAATATAGCTAGACCCTCGGGACTTATCCCTACTCTACTAGTATATAGTACCTATACTAGGATATCGAATAATAACGCCCCTAGTATAGATATAATTTAAAGGGCTATTACCTAGTAAAAGGTAATAAAAGAAGTAAGGCACTATTATATAAAATACTAGGTATAATAAGTATTAGCTAGTCGAAATAGGCTAATTACCTTATACCTAAAAGATCTACTACTTTTGTACCTTATACGCGTATAGCGCGAAAAGGGTAGCTAGATAGGCCTATATCTACTTATAAAAGTAGAAGGAGAAAATATAATTATTAAGCTACTAAGTCTAAATAGGGATACTCCTTTTTAAACTATAGTAGTTTGTCTATATTATAAAGAAAAGGTAGACCTAGAAGGTACTAATAAAGAGACTTTTAGTATTATTAACCCCCCTAAACTAAGCAACGTACTACCTTCTATAAGACTCTTAAGGCTATAAGCTACTAATAAGAGCTCTATTACTATAGTAAAACCTGCCGAACTACTACTAAATTCCGCTAGTACTACAGTATAATTATCTATAGCTATAAAGTATTAATTAGAAGCTACTAGTAAACAACCTAGGGGCCGCCCTAGGAAGTACCTACTTATAGCTGAAACTTTTATTACTTTTGAACCTTGAACTCCTAATAATAAATTAAGTACTATAGACCTTAAAGAGATTAAAGGCTTTAAAGAGCTTAAGTCTTTTAATCTAATAGATCCTTCTAAAGTACTATTAAATATAACAATATTCGGTTCTAAATTCGTCTATAATATAAAGGACAAAGGTATAGTAAAATAATAGAATAAATTAAGGCTTGTTATATAAGCCTAGGGTAATAAAGAGAAATACTCTATAATAACGTAATTACCTATAATTTAACATATAAGTTAGAGGCTAATACTAACTATTATAACACTTTTTAAACTACCTTTATATAGCTATAACGTATAATAAGCGTACTTTTATATAGGCGAATAATTAGTATACTAATTTTACGTATATCCTCCTACTAATCTACCTGTTTTATAATAGAAGGGTAAAATACTTAAGGTAAAATAGCTATAGTATAGTATACTAGAAGTAGGTATATTTTAGTACGCCTACTATTTAAAACACTATACTAAGTAATTACGTATATAATTATCGACTTACGATTAATACCTTTTCTTTATAAACGAATTAGATATAATAGGTACCTTTAGAATAGTAGGATTATAAATAGACAACTCTCTAATACTAGTAAATGCTCTATTTGCTAAACGTAAAGAAGTAGAATTTACTATCGCGAATCTACTACTTAAATCGAAGCCGCGTAAGGCTCTTATAGTATAATAACCTATAGACTTTAATAGAAGCTATATTACGCTCTAATAAGATAGATCGATTATTCTTATATAAAAGGATAAAACAAAAGATTAATTATAGNAAATACAAGGCACTTTAAGCCCTTAGAGCCTATATATCGAGCATATACTAACTAGAAGCGGTATACGATTTATCCTTCGCTACGTAGATTACAAATCCGGACATAGGAGATATAGATTAACTAAACAAGCGATTATAGTAGTAAATCGATTACAAAGACTAGGGACTAAAGTTTATAGCTTTATAACCTAGTACCTTAAAGCTAGTATACTTTACTAACGGATCCTTCGTAAATAACTCGGATATAACGTCCTAGCTTAGATCGGTACTAGTACTAATAGATTATACTAGACACGCTAATATTTTATACTAGAACTCGTCTAAGTACAAGAGAGTTACCTGAAGTATACTAGTATTAGAATTATACGCTTTAAGCCAGGGATATAATATAACTATTTACGTTAAAACCACCTTAATACGGTGCCTCGGATAGTATATACTACTCGAAATTTATACTAATTCAAAGTCTATATTCGACTATATTACTAAATTAGGAACTACTAAGGAAAAGAGGCTAATAATTAACATAATATACCTATATAACATATTCGAATCTAAGGATATCGATAATATCTCCTTAATAGAGGGGAAGGATAATCTGTCCGATTTAATAACTAAATCGAAGTTAAATAGCGCCCTAAAGAAACTAATTAATACTAATTATATTAAGATCAATAGAGTTAGATGGGTAGAAAGGAACTAGTAATATATTATTTTGTTATTATTTTATACGTATTTTATAGAGTTAGTTCTATACTTTATTATTTACTATCTTTTAGCTATTTTATTACTTTGTAAAGTACTCCTAGTGTTATAATATATTTACTAGTTATCACGTGGATTATAAAGCTTAGTATATACGAGTATATATAGCTAGTACTCGACCTTTCTATAGTATTAATCAATCAACTATTATACTAACTTTTATACGCTTTTGTTACTACTGTTTTATACTATTATTTACGAATATCTCTTATACTAACAATATATAATTAAAAAAATAAGCTTATAAGTAAAAATATTATATTCTTTTATAATTCTAAAGTTATAAGAGATTACTAGTTATAATTAAAATATAATAAGAATAACTTTTAAATACTTTAAAGATATAAGGCTATAAATATTATAAAGTAAGCGTATAGCTAAGTAAGGTAAAAAGGGGTTATTTTATAAGGTATCTACTAGCTTATAAGAGTAGATTTTAATAGGTTTATTTTTTCTACTAGTTTATAAAAGATAAGTTAAAACTATTTATAAGTATAGAAATTAGTTAGTTTTTAACTAAAATAGCTTAATAAAGAGATTAGTTTAAAATAGAGGTAGAGCTAAGAATTAGAATTAGTTTATAGTAAAAGAGGAGAAAATAGTTAGTTATAATACTTCCTTTAAAGTAAGTAATAAGTTTATAAATAAATATAACTAGTTAGAGAAATAATTTTACTAGTACTTACTTAAGAGTTTAATAAGTAGTAGTCTATTAGAAGTAATAAGGTAGGTTTAATACTTATATCCTCTTATATTATTAATATCTAGGTTTTTACTTAGAAATAACCTATTAGAGAGTTTTATATATAACTTAAGTAAAAGGATTAAGATATTAAAGGTTCTTAGTACCTTTTAATCTAAAGCTAGGTAATTAACTAGATTTTACTTATTAAAAAAATAAATAAAATAAACTTAAATCCTAGTATTACTACTAAATATTAAAAAATAAAAGTATAATATAAAATAGATAAGCTAGAATATAAAGAGAAGCTAGCTAAGGGAGTATAAAAGTCTTATAAGATAACCCTAACTAAGTAGAAGCTATTAGAATACTAGGTATCTACCTAGGTAACTAAGATAGTAGGCTAGGTAGTAGAGATAAGAGTCTTATATTATAATAGTATATAAGTATTAATACTATAACTTTATAATAATATAAGGTAATTAAGATATTAAAGAGAGTTTTAGTACCTTTAAATCTAGAGCTAAGTAATAATAAAAAGATAAAATAAGCTTAGATCTTAGTATTACTACTAATTATTAAAAAATAAATAGAATATAGTATATAGTATTTAGAATCTCTCCTCTTTACTTCTCTTTACTACTCTTATTCTATAGATTCTCTATTCCTATTTATATAAATTAGAGCGTTCTTTTATCTACTCCTATTTAAACTAATTAATACTCCTTATTCTTTCTAAGGTACTAGATAAGAGAGGGTAAAAGTACTCCTAAGACTAGGTATTATAGGTTTTAATAGGTCTAAAATAAGCCTAATATATAGTAGTAAAACTAGTAGAAATTAGTATAAATATTACTTAGATATAACTAAAAACTTACTTATATTATAACTAAAAGTTTAAGATCCTTTAAATATAAGAGGTTAGTATTTCTTAAGAATATAGTATCTTTTAGCTTACTTAATTCTACTATAATCTACTATATATTCTACTATATAATCTACTATATATTCTACTATATAATCTACTATATCTATTATATATTTTACTATATATTCTATTATAAATTCTATTATATATTCTATTTAAAACTTTTATCTTTAATATACCTAGTCTTAATAATAGAATGTTCTTTAGTAAAAATAGACTCTTATATAGTATAGTACCCTTAACTATACTTATACCTTATCTAGTAAATAATAATAATTCTAATTTAAAACTATTCTTAATACTTTTATAATTATA
This sequence comes from Hymenoscyphus fraxineus, assembly GCA_900184765.1. Classification (NCBI taxonomy): domain Eukaryota; kingdom Fungi; phylum Ascomycota; class Leotiomycetes; order Helotiales; family Helotiaceae; genus Hymenoscyphus; species Hymenoscyphus fraxineus. Next base: position 2,041,563 of record LT855422.1, read on the forward strand.
GCTTATATTTATTAATATACTAGAATCTAATAAAAAGAACCTAGTATATAATAATTTACTAGGTTTAAAAGATAATACTATTTTAATATTTTTTATTTTAATATTTTTATATACTAGTAATACTTTTACTAATATTAACTTTACTTATAGACCTATTATTCTAGAATAGTTATAAAAGGCTAAAACTAATATTAAATATACTTTAATAATTAACTTAATTTTATAAGATTTAAAAGTTAAAATTAATAAGAATTAATATATACTTTAAAAGACTTTTAGACCTTATACTTTAAAAAAGATAGTATAGTACTAGAAGTATAAAATAGAGCTTTTTTATATATTAGATAATTAGTTTCTTATTCTCTTTTACTTTTAAGTAATTCTTACTAAATTTCTTAGCTAAAATCTAAAAGAGGAAGCCTAATAGAAATTAACTCTTTTAGTAATATAAGTATTATAAGAATATTTAAAGTATAAGTAATAATACTACTAATAAGGAATAATATCTTCTAAAAGAATATAGTATATTAAAGAATAGTAGAAAGATACTAAATATATTACTCCTTTAGTATAATTAAGACTCTAATACTACTATTTAAAGTAGTAAGGCTATAAGATAATAATTACTTTAAGTTAAAAGAGAAGAGTATATAAACCTAGTAATAGTAGTTATATTAATTCCTTTTTAAGATATTCTAATTACTTAGATTATATTCTACTAGCTAGTACTATCTCTTATAATTAATAACCTTTTTATTAAGTTCTTTTAAGTAGTATCTCCTAGGGCTAAGAAGCTAATTCCTAGCTATAGTAAGACTATTTAAAGCTAGATTATTAATATATTTAAGAAAAAGAAAATAAAAGTTAAAAAGCGTCTATTATATACTAAAAGTAAGGTTAGCCTCTCTTTTAACTTATAGATATTACTAAATTACTTAGTATTAATAAGTATTATTATATATTTTATTAATAAAAGTAGTACTAATTAGTTAGTAAGTTAAGCTTTAAACTTTTATTAAGACTTAATTATATATAAACTTTATAATATTATAACTTTAATTATTTATTATATACTTATAATATTTTTAATTCTTTAAAAAGGCTTTATTTAAAGCTTTTTAAAAAATTAAAAATATTATAAATATATTAATTATTACTTATAATATTCTAGGTAAGAGTTTTAAATAGTTTCTACCCTAGCTAAGGTTATTTTAAATAATTACTTTAGCTTTACTAAGACTATATACTAATTTATACTTTTATAATAATAGCTCTTTATTATAATTTAATAACTCTAAAGCTCTTATACTAATAAGAATTAAGCTAAAATAATTATTAAAGTTATTTAAGATTATAAATTAAAAGGTTATTTTAGATTTTTTATTATAAATAATATAGTAAATAATAATATTTACTTATATATTATTAATATAAAATACTTTTTAAAACTTATATTTAAATAATAAGAAAGATATTAATTATAGTACTTTAGTTATATTATAAATTTAGCTAGAAAAGCTTTCTTATTTAATATAACTTTTAACTTATTTAAAAAGGAATCTAAAAAGCTTAAGTAAAACTTAAAGCTTTTAAAAAAGCTTTAACTTTAGTACTAGTAAAAACCTATTAAATAACTTTATAATATTATTATATTTATATTTTATATACTTTAATATTATAAATAATTTAAGAAAATTAAAAAAATAGAATCTAATAGATTAAATAAATTAAAGCTTAACTACTTTTCTCTTATATATAATAATACTACTTAATAGAATTCCTTATATTTTATAATTAAATAAGAGCTTAAACTCTATAGTTAAATTAATTAATTCTATTTCTTAAATAACTATATACTTTATAAACTAGAAAAGTATAAGGGCTTATTTAGCTTATTAAATTATATAACCTAGATTCTATATCTTTTATATAAAATTAGAGTTTATAACTCTATATAAAATATAACTTATATTAAGTTATAAAACGTTTAGCTTATTTAAAGGATATAAATAAAGTAAACCTTTAAATACTAGTATCTTAAGTTATAAAAAAACTCTTATATAAATTAATAATATAGCTCTTAAGTACTATTACTATAATCCTAATCTTATTTTACTTAATCTATTTAATATAAATACTATTACTTTATTTATATATTTATTATATAATTATATATTTATATATAAATTATAAATCTACTTTTTTATAGATATTATATATATAAAAGGAGAGTAAAAACTATAGTATATATAGTACTATCTAGTATATATATAGCGGCTTTATACTATAAGACTAACTATAATAAGACCCCCTAATATATTTTTAAACTTACTAGGTTATAATAGATAAATAAGCTTTTAGAGGGCTATCTAGATCGCCTATATAATAATCTCTATATAACTAAGAAGGCTTTTCTTATACTTAAGACCTTATTAGTCTAGGAGACTAGTCTAGTACCTAATTAATATATAATAACTTATAAATAATTAGATATATTTTTATATATAGTTTATAATAACTTATTTATCTAAAAGCTAGTAGAGTAATTTTAGAGGTTATATATCTTTTAACTATAATTATATATATATACTAATTTAATTAAGAGTACTAAAATAATTTAATATATTTTCTATAAACTAATTAGTTACTTTTTAACCTTAAGTTTTTATAAGAAGTATATTATTCTAATATCTATAAATACTTTACTTTCTACTAAGATATTACTTAACTATAAATATACTTCCTAGTTCGACATATACTTAAAAGTACTTAATAGTATATATATCCCTCTTACCCCCCCTTATAATAAATAAGTACTTTAGAGAAATAAAGATAAAAACCTTTCTTAAAATATACTAGTAGCTTATACTTTTAATATAAAGTTTATAAACGTTTTATTTAGCTAGGAAGGTAGTACTATAGACTCTACTTTATAGATTAATATAATATAAAAAGGAGTACTTATAATTCCTAAGGGTTATTATATACTTAGAGATATAAGATTTACTAACTATAATACTTATCTTATACCCTATTATTTAGTATAATATTACCTAGTAAAATAAGACTAAGCTAGAAAAAAGGGGTATAAAAAGCTTTAAAACTATAAAGAACTATTTAACCTATAGTATACTTAGTTATATAATATAGTAAAATAAATATTTAGTATATTAAAAATAAAGTTTAAGATACTAAAAAGCCTTTAACCCTTTAAAATTAAGGCTTAAATTAGACTTATTCCTATACTTTATATTTTATATAATATTCTTTTATTACTTATAAGTATTAGGTTCTTAAATATTAATAAGAAGGAAGAGAATATTAGCTAATTAGAGTAATAGGATATAATAGAGAGTAGTAGTATATAAGAGTATAGGATTAAGAAGGTAGAGATAGAAAAAGCTAGTAAAAGACATAATAAAATAGCCTATAAAATATAGAAAGACTATATAAAGAGGAAAGTAAAGTAATCTATATAAATCTATAAAATAATATTAAATAATTTAAGTATTTTATAATAATTCTAATTATAAATATAAATATCTTATAAAAGTAAAAATAATATTAAAAAAGAAGTAGTTAAAATAAGTAAATAAGTAATAAAACTATATAGTATATAACTAGATAATATTAAAACTATAGCTTATTAGTACTCTCTATATTTAAATCTACCCTTTCTATACCCTTCTTTTCCTTTATACTTATCTTATAATAAGTCTTATAATTACTATTTAAGTAGTATAACCTATATTCCTTTATAAATAAGTACTTTTTTAGGTTAATATACTAGCTAAGATCCTTCTTAAACTTCTATATAAACGTCTAGTTTTCCTTTAAAGTATTAATAGTCTACTTTTATTAGATATTTAAATTAGTAGTAAAAGAATAAAGGGATACCTACTCTTTTATAAGTTACTTATTCTTAGTAAATAATTAAATAAAAAAGAGAATACTATCTTTTTTTATCTAATTAGCTTCCTAAATAGCTAGCTAGGCCTATCTAATAATAGTACTATTAATTATATCCTTTAGAACTAATTCTTATTTATTTAAAGATATAGTAAATTAATCTATTTTTATATTAATATTTACTAGTAATTCCTAGCTAGACGCCTTATCTTTAGCTAGTTATTTAGCTTATTTAGTTAACTTATAGTACTTTACTTAGATATCGGCTAAAGGATCCTTATTATTATTAGACTCCTAACTAGTCTTTATATCTATAGCTAGCTAAGTTTATATCTAATCCTATATTCCTAGAGGGGGGGAGCCTTAGTTATTATTATTATTACTAGCTACTAGGTTAAAGGTATACGCTCTATTAGCTAATTTACCCCTATATATATCTAGTAAAAGGTTAAACTAAGAGAAGAGCGTAGTTTTCTAAATATACGCCTCTAGCCTTTTCTACTTTAATATTAGATAATAATATAGATAATTATATAATACTTATAATTAAATATACTTCCTAAACCTCCTTTTTAGTAGTATAAATAGAGTTATCTTTATCCTACTTAAATCTACTCTTATTTCTAATAGCTAGAATAACCTTATATTACTTCTTAATCCAAAAGTATTTAGACCTATAACTCTTTAATACTTTTATAAGATTATTAGAATATAACTTAGAGACCTTCTAGAATATTACCGATTTAAAGTTACTAGCGTTACTTACTTTACTAGCTCTTTTTAATACTTAAAGTATATAAAAGAGGGTCTAAATCTTATTATTAGTCTAGTAGGTAAGTTACGATTTAGGCTCTTCTTCTTAAATAGGTTTTATTATAGAAGTAAAAGGAGACGAAATAAATAGAGTAATTATAGTTAGTTAAGTAGTACTCTTATATTTAAGTATATTAAATATAAGTAGTAGAAAAAGTAGTAGAAAAAGTAGTAGAATAAGTAGTAGAAAAAGTAGTAAAATAAGTAGTAGAGTACTTATTATATTTATTTATAAAGTAGAATAACTATTATAAGAATAATACTTTTATTTAAATAATAAAGTCTATTTAAATACTACTTAAAAAATATCCTTAATATTATACGCGATTTAAATATATTATAGGTAGAAGTATTAATATATTTATATAGCTATATAGTACATATAATACTACTATTTATAGACTAGCGATTATATATCTAAGATAATAATAGAGATTCTAGCTAAACGATTTTATACTAAATATATAACCTAAGTTATATTTATATAAGATAATAGAGTTTCTATAAATATAGTAGTATCTAGGGTACGTATCCGAAAATTATAACTCGATAAAATCCGAGCTAAATAGGCCCTAAAATAATAACTAGGAAGGTTTAGGAACTAGCTCTCGAGAGAGAATAAAGATTAATAAGAATAATAATAATAACTAATAACTTCTAATTAATAACTAAATTATAACTATTAATTAATAATAATACTAATAAGAATAATAATAATAACTAAATAATAACTACTAATTAATAACTAATTAATTAGTAACTACTTAATAACTACTAATTAAGTAATAACTAATTAAGAAATAACTAATAACTAATTAATAACTAATTAACTAGGGGGCTTCGAGGGCTAGCTCTCGAGATTAATAAGTAATTAATAAACTAATTATAAACTAATTAACTAACTAATTAATAATATTATAATTAATTAGTTTAAGGTTAATTAGAATATTATTAAAAGGAATAAAGTAAAATAAATCTAAATTTAAAGAATAATTATTATATTTAATTAAAAGCTAATTAATATAACTATTAATAATATATATTTAATAAAATTAAATTAAAAGCTATTATTTAAAACTTTAATATAATAAATAACTAATTATTAGTATAAGTAAATTATACTACTTAAGGCTACTTATATACTAGCCTTAGTATTAAGAACTACTATATATAGAAGTAGTATTTATAATATCTTTATTTAGTATATATAACTAATAGTTAATAATATAATACTTTTAATACTAATCTATTAGTCTTATATTATACTTTAATTATTATCTTTTAGCTTTATTAACTTAGAGTTAAACTAATACTAATAAATACTTAAATAAAGAATACTTAATATATCTCTTATAAAAGAATATATAATAAAACTTTAATTATATTAACTAAGGCTTATTATATTATATAATTATACTTTAATAAAGCTTTTATAAAATATTATAAGTTTATAATAGTATTTAGTTTTAGAATTATAAGCTATTTAATTCTAAGAAACTATATTTTAATAAATTAATATATAAAGTACTTTTTAAATATAATAAGCTAAAAGAGTTTAAAAAGTATAAATAAATAAAGTAAATTAAAAGTAAGTAAATAATATAAATAAAAAATAAAGTTTTAAGTTATTATTTATTTAAATACTAAAAGTCTTTATATAAAAATTTAATACTAAGCTAGTACTAACGCTTTATCTACCTTTATTAAAGGAGATTACTAATATATTCTATAGAAGGTACTAGTTCTATTTTAAATACTTCTAAGCTAATAAATAGCTCTTATATTAGAGTTATATTACTTACCTTTAGCTAGCTTCTCTTTATATTCTAGCTTATTTATTCTATATTATACTTTTATTTTCTAATAAGAATAATATTTCTTTTTTAAATATTTCTTTTATACTTACTTTATTAAACTATTAAGATTAGATTATATAAGGTTTATTAAATAACCTTAAGTATTATAAAAAGCTAAAACTAATTTATTATTAATATATATATATATATAGAGTATAAATACTTATTTAATTAACTATTTCTTTAATAATTATTTATTCTAAGATAATTCTAGTAAAAGAATTACTAGAATAGTATTTCTTTCTTAAATATTTTCTTTATACTTATTTAATTAAACTATATAGTTTTAATTATACTAGGTTTATTAAATATCTTTTAATATAATAGAAAATCTAAAAGAACTAGTTATAAGTATATATATAGTATAAATATTTATTTAATTAACTATTTCTCTATTAATTATAAATTCTAAGATATTTCTAGTAAAAGAATTACTTAAATAAGATTTCTTTTCTAAATATACTCTTTATACTTATAAATATAAAATAGATTATTATAATTAAATTACTTTATTAAATTACTTTATTATAATATATAAGAGTTAAACTAATTATTTATTATAATTTATATAATTTAAATATTTATATATTCTTAAATAATTCTAATAAATAAATTACTAGAATAATATTTATTTTTTAAATATATTCTCTATATTTATATAATTAAAATAAATCCTTATAATTAAACTAATTTACTAGATAACCTTTTTAAAATATATAAAAGATAAGATAATTTATTATTAAAATATATATAATATAAATACTAATAAAATATAAATAATTTCTATTAATTATATATTTTAAAATAATTATTAGAAAAGAATTACTAGAAGAAGATTTTATTTTTAGATATTTACTTTATATTTACTTTATTAAATTATATAGTTTAAATTATTTTAAAGTTATTAAATAATATTTTATAGAATATAAGAGTTAAAAGAACTACTAATAATAATATTTTTAATATAAATACTTATAAAGTTTAAATTATTTTTAATATTTATATATTTTAGAATAACTCTAGTAAAGGAATTACTTAAATAAGCTTTTTATTAGAAAATAAATAAAGTATAGTATAAAATAAAATAAGTATAAAAAGGGAAGCTAGCTAAGAGATAAGTAGAAAGTTTATATATAACTACTTTAACTAAGTAAAAGTAGTATATAGTATCTTTTATTTTTTTCTATTCTAATTTATAGAAGTAAAGTAAAAAAACTAAGCCTCTAGTCTAGTAAAAAAAAAGAGAGTAAATTATATATATAAATAGAATAAAATAAGAAGAGGCTAGGTTTTAGAGAAAAGTAGAAAGAAGAAACTAAAATAAGTTAAAAATAAGTTTTTTTACTATATAAATAATAGTATTTTTACTATATAATTAACTATATTTCTACTATATAAATAATAGTCTTTTTACTATAGTATAAAAATATATAAGAATACTAGAAAGGGTTTACTAGTAGTTTTTTTACTATATAAGTAATAGTCTTTTTACTATATAAGTAATAGTCCTTTTACTATAGTATAAAGGTATATAAGAGTACTAGGAAGGGTTTACTAAGTAGTCTTTTTATTATATAAGTAATAGTCTTTTTATAGTATAAAGGTATATAAAAGAATAGGTCCTAAGAATAGATACCTATAGTATAAAGGTATATAAGAGCTAAAGAGAGGATTAATTTATAATTTCTATTATATTTTAGACCTATTTTTAAACTTACTAAAACCTATAATATTTAGCTTTAGAACTACTTTTATCCTTTTATATTTAGTACTCTAGTAAAGATAAGAAGTATTAATTAGTTTAGAAAAGAATAAATAAAAGAGCTTTCTAAATATAATAAATAGGTCTTATAAAAGAGTATAAATAAGAAAGAATAAAAGTAAAATAAATAAAAGATACTATATACTAAGTAGAAGCCTCTAAAGTACTAGGTATCTTCCTAGGTAACCGAGATAGAGGTTAAATAATAGAGATAAGAGTCTTAGCTAGACTATATTATAATAATTATTTATAAAAAGAGAAAAAGATAATACTTATATTATTAAAAGAAGTAGAGTTTTTATAAGTACTAATCTAATATCTAATATCTATTTAAATATAAAATAAGTATATAAATCTAAGTTACTAGCTACTTATTAATAAGTATATAGCCGGTTTTATTATATTCTAGCTTCTATATATTAATATTTATACTAAATTTAAAGTAATATAATATATTTTGTCACGTAGAGCGAACAGAGGTAAATTATATAGGTCTAAATGTAGTAAAATAATAAACTAAAGAGTCTAGAACTCGTAGCTAGCTAGGTTAGTATAAGTACGTGTAGTAGGGACGCTATGACCATACTAAGGGCACGTGCTTATACTCTTAAAGTTAAAGTAAATACTTAATAGTACTAAATAACTATAATAGTACCCCCCCTCTAAATAAACTAAGTACCTACGTAAGTTATAATCCTTTACTCCTTCTATAAGGATCTTTACTTCCTCCTAGTCTTATAGGATATAACTTATAGAATAACTTAACCTCTCTCTTAGTATTATTAAAATTCGAGGTAGGATAAAACTTAGGATCTAAAGGATATTTAACCTACTATATATAATACTTAAGTTTCCTTTAATTCTATTTAGAATCCTTAATATTCTTAACTTCCTATTCTTCTTCTTTATTAATAACTATAGGGTTATTATATTTCTACTTCTACCTAGGTAATAGATTACTATTAAAGAGTAATAATAGAGAAGTATAAAATACTAGATAAACTTTTATAGACTTAGGTAACTCTAATTTATATAAAGCTATTCTAATATATTATTTAATTATAAAAGGTCTAAAATTCTTTTTATTAAGTTTCTTTAAAGGTTGTTTTATTTTAAAGTAGCGGGCGTCTAGAAATACTCTATTACTAGGCTAATAAGCTAGTATAAGAGTATATCTCGAGTTTATAAAGTACTTTATATAGCTTTACGTAAGTCTTATCTAATCCTAAAGAAAAGTCTATATTATACTAAGTCTAGAAACTAACTAAATAGCTTTTTCTTTAGTAATCCTATATTATTAATCTAGTATTATTTAAGGTATAATATTAAATACTATCTTTAGATCGTAGCCCTTATTAGTAAAGAACGGGCTAACTCCTATAGTTTCAGAGACATTTATATTAATAGTAAAAGCTACTAATCTAAGCTAATCTACCTAATTATCTTATATATAGTTATAATAAGTATAAAGATAACGTTCTATCTTAGTATTTATAATNGTCTATCTTAGGATAATATAAGGTAGAATAGTTGTTATATACTTAAAGTAACTTATAGAACTCTTAAAAGAATTCTACTATAAATTAAGGTCCTCTATCTAAAATAATAGTATTAGAACAACTATAGAGGATATAAACTTATTTAAAGAATATATTAGTAGAAGACTTAGCTATAGTTCCTCTGTCTCTAGTAAAACAAAGAAGAAAATAATATTCTTTAGTAAGTCTATCTACTATATTAGCTACTATATTATATCCTTTATAAAGTAGTAGTCTAGTAATAAAATCTATAGAGATATATTACTATAGTTAATCTAGAATTAGAAGTAGGTTTAGAAGCCCTTAATACTTCTTATAAGAGGACTTTATTCTCTTATAATCTATATAGTTCGTAATATATTTCTTAATAGTAATATCTATTCTAGGCTAGTAAAAATATTAGTCTAAGTAAGTAAAAGTCTTTATAACTCTAGTATAGCTAACTATAGGATAATTATAAATTAATTTAATTATCTTTGTTTATAACTTAGGCTTATCTAGAACCTAAGCCTTATCCTAATATTAAAGAAGGCTATTAGAATCTAATAAGTAGTAAGTAAAACTAACGTATTTACTAATACAATCTCTATTCTAAAGGTTTTATAATATTTTAATATATATATTATTATCTTACTAAGCTTAAAGAATCTCTTTATAAAGCTCTTTACTATTAATTTATAAACTAGTTTTAGCTTTATCTATTTCTATATTATATATAATAATTATTTATAAGAGTAAGATAGTTCTATTCTAATAGGAATCCTCTATCTTCTTTTATACTTCTAGTTAAATATTATATATAGAAAGAACTATCTAAAAGTTATACTTATATTAATTATCTATATTATCTTATAGTATATCTTATCTTCTTTAAGTTAATATATCTAGAATTATATTATATTTACCTAGTCTATAAGATATTTTAAAGTAGAATTAAGATAAAAATTTAGTCTATCTAGCTTATTATTAAGTAAGCTTCTTAGTTATTATAAACTATTCTAAGTTCTTATAATCTAATATTACTTAAACTAGGTATATCAATCCTATTAATTCTAGTTACTAACTTTTAAAAGTACAAATAATAGCTAAAAGTTCTTTATTATATATTTAATAATTATATTTAGTAAGTAATATCTTTATAGAAAAGAAAGTAATAGGATATAAAAATCTATCCTTACTATATTAAGATATATAACCTATAATAATAGTATTTAAAGTATCTACTTTAATATAAACTATTTTAGTATAGTTAAAGTATATAAGTATAAGAGATATAATATACTTTTTCTTAATATACTTAAATATATCTATATAAGCTAGAAGCTACTTAAACTTAGTATCTTTACGTTCTAATTACTAAAGTAGTTAAAATAGGTTTAAGAAGCCTACTATAAATCTTTAGTAAAAGTTATAGTAACTTTAAAAAGATATANATCTCCTATTTAAGTATAACTTTTACTTTTTTAGGGTCTATTTAAATACTATCTATTCCTACTATTATACCTAGGAACTTTATTTTAATAATATTAAACTTATACTTTATTATATTATATTAAAGTTTACTTTCCCTAAGTATATATAAAATTACTTATATATACTTTATATATTCCTTTATACTCTTACTATAAATAAGAATATCGTTTATATAAACTATATAGTTCTTACTAATATAGTCCTATAATAGTTTGTTTATAAAACATTACTAAGAAGCTAGTCTATTATAAAGTCTAAAAGGTATAACTTTCTACTTAAACATACTAAAGGTTATTATAAAAGTAGTAAGTTCTTCGTCTTATTTAGTCTTTATTTAAAGGTAATTAAATATAGAAATAATATTAAGTTTTATTAGAACCTTTATACTATAAAGGTTTATAAGAGTCTTATTAACTAATAGTAAGGGAAACCTATCTTTTTTAGTTAACCTATTTAAAGTTCTATAGTTAATATAGAATCGAATACCTCCTCCTAGCTTCTTAATAAATAATACTAGTAATACCTATAGAGTAGAACTAGCTTTAATAAATCCTTTAGATAAATTATTACTAATATATTTATAATAAATCTCTAGCTTATTATTCGATATCTAATAGAGTTTACCTTTTAGTAGAGTAATATCTAGTAGTATATAAATCTAATAATTAGAGTCTTTATATAGTAGTAACTTATCTATATTCTTTTTAATAAAAATGTTAATAAGATTCTTATATTTGTCTAGTAGTAGTTAAAGTAGCTCTTCTTTAGTATAAGACTTCTTCTCTTATTTATTCTTCTCTTCTATAATCTCCTTTATAGTTATAGAGAAGACCTAGGCTCCCTCCTACTTAGTATCTTATATAAATAGATAAGTACTAATTATAAAGTAGTTAATCTTTAGATCTAATAAAATACTCTTATTTTATAGAATATCCTTTCTTAAATATAGAATAGATAAGGTAGAATTTAAAAGCTTTTTTAAAAGTATTTATAATTCTTTATTTATCTTCTTAAGTTCTTTCTTATAATCCTTTTCCTAAGTACTATCTAATTATAATAAAGAAGACTTATTAGTTTATATTAAAAGTATAAAAGTTAGCTTTATAAAAGAGCTCTAAATATAATTATCTAATAAGTCTATCTTAGAAAAAATCTTTATAACCTTTTAAAGTAGAGACTATTATATTTTAAGCGCCTCTTCTATTTTATCTAAGTATAAGTAATACTTAATATCTTCTAGTAAATTAATATTACTTCTAGAAGCTCTAGTATACTTATAAATTCCGCTTATAAAGTATATTTTATTATATCTTATATCTAAAAGTACTTTATATATATTTATCTATAACTTCTTAAGAATTAACTCCTATAGTATATTAGTTAAATAAAACTTAGTCTTATTAGAGGTATAATTATTTATCTAAAGTTATAGGTATATTATATATATAATCTTATTCTTCTTCCTATTAAAACTACTTATTTTTAAAGGTTTTACTAGCTTAATAATTAGTAAATCCTTCTTTTTATTTAGTAATTATATAGTCTTAGTATTAATAAAATTTCTATTACTAGCTCTAGTATCTATTAATATCTAAAAAGGTAATTTCTATTATCCTATTATATAAGGATAGAGA
>LT855422.1:2054582-2107607 GCA_900184765.1 Hymenoscyphus fraxineus
TATATCTTTACTAGAGGACTCTAGTTTTCCGACTTCTTAGTATTATTGTCCTTCTTACTATTAGAAGTTCTAGATTCTTAACTAGGTTTATCTTCTACTACTATAGCTAAAATCTTTATAGCTACTTAAGTTACTACTAGAGTTACTACCTTAAGAGTAACTTTAAACTTCTATTTTAATATCTAATACTTACCTTTATTAGAATAATTAGATAAAAAGTAATTAATCCCTCTATAGGTATAATAAGGATTATTAGGCCTAGGAACCTTCTTTTATTATTCTTATATATTTGCGGGAACCTAAGGTATACTCGGAACAGATAGTATACTTAACAAACCTAAAGGGAGGGTAAACTAAGCTTATTATTATTATCTTATAATAAACCTAGATATAGGTAGATTATTATAAGCTCTAATTACCTTGTTTGAATTTTCCTTATTAAGATATAAAGAGAGATTAGTAAATACCTATTAAATATTATAATAGGTAATAACTATACTTATATAACTTTAGAAATATTACTTAAGCTTATTAAAGATCTTATATTTAAGTTTGTAAATCTTTTATCTCTTATCTATCCTAAGTTTATTAGTTAAAGCTTTAAATTCTATAATAAAATCGTTTTATAGTATAGTACCTTGTTTATATATTCTAAACTTATATCTTACTATCTAGTCTTAGTAAGGGTTAGAATAGATTTTATATAGAATAAATAGAATCTATTCTAGTATATTAAATATAGTCTTATTTTTAACTTAATTCTATACTTTTCTACTAAGAACTATATAAATATATCTAGCTTTATCTTCTAGCTTAGGAAAGAAAGAACTATCTATATATAACTTATAAGTAACTCCTTTATACTAGCTCTTAAATTTAGATCTATCTAAACTATTAAACTTATTAGGGTCTCGTACTTAAATTCTTATAGCTAGTTTAAACGTAAACGGTATCCCTAGCTAATAATTCTAGTTCTTTAATAATTTACTAATTTTATTATCCTTATCCTAGTTATCTTAGAGGAGTTTATTCTATTACTTTTCTAGATTATCTTATTACTTTTCTACTACCTTGCTTTACTATAGGAGAGTCTTATATTATTATAAGAAAACTATTTAGTATCTAGTTATACTATTCTAAATTATCTTAGTAATACTATCTAACTTTAGTTTCTTTATCTAACTCTAGAGGTCTTAAATCTTTAGTATTTTCTAGTTATAGTCCTTAGATATATCTTATAATATATTCTAGGCTACCTAAAGATCTTCCTTAGTAAGTTTCTTACTAGTATTTATTGTCTTCTAAATATTAACTAGGCTATTATATCTATTAGTAAGGAGTCGAAGTTTATAATTAGATACTAAGAGGTTACCTTCTATAGCTATATTATCTACCTAGGCTTCTTTTAAAAACTCCTACTATTAAGCGCTACTAAGTAAGTTAAACTTATCTCTNTTCTATAATCTCTAGTAACTTTATAATAGATCGACGTAGGTGATATACTTAAGAGAGTAGTTTCTTTAGTATATCCTAAAGGTCTATAGCTAGAGCTAGGATTTCTTCTTCCTCCGAACGCGCTATAGCAGATTCGATATCCGGGTAGGTAGGGCAGGAAAAAGATTAGGAGTATATATAAGTATAAGTGTATTAGTATTATATAATATTAAAATGTTCGCGGTTAATAGATGTTAATTTAGAAACTAGAACTTAAGTAAATATATAGCTTTAGCTACAAGTAAATATATAACTATAAGTTAATAATAAAACTCCTTCTAAATAACTATTATTAAATCGTAATAGTCGGGATTAAAAAGTAAATAAACTATATATAAAGGTAAGTAGTCTTTACTACTCGCGTTAGAGGATCTAAATTAACTCCCTCGGCTCTTGTTCTCCTAGAACGGTAAAGTATTTTACTTCTATATAGCGGTTTATACGTCTTTTACCTACTAGTACGCTCGTAAAGCGCGGTCTAATAACTTCTTTTTATAGTCTTGTATTATAAGACTAGCTCGAGAAAATTTTAGTTAAGTTTATTATTATATTACGTAGAGTAAATAGAGGTAAATTATATAGGTCTAAATGTAGTAAAATAATAAACTAAAGAGTCTAGAACTCGTAGCTAGCTAGGTTAGTATAAGTACGTGTAGTAGGGACGCTATAACTATACNGAATACTTAATAATACTAAATAACCGTGATATATTTAATCTAAATCTATTATATCTATTTTAAATAAATAAAAAGTAAAAGATATATATAGTATATATATTCTTATTTCTAATAATTTATTAAATACTAAGTATATATATTTTATTTCTATATATATACTATAGAATATATAATAATAAATACTTTTATATTAAGCTTTTTTAGGTCCTTTTTAAGCTTTTTCTTTCTAGTAGATAAAGTACTTTCTTTATTTATCTCTAGTAGAGCGTTTATATATATAATTAAAGAAATAAGCTTATAAGTAAAAATATTATATTCTTTTATAATTCTAAGGTTATAAGAGATTACTAGTTATAATTAGAATATAATAAGAATAACTTTTAAATACTTTAAAAGTATAAGGCTATAAATATTATAAAGTAAGTATATAGCTAAGTAAAATAAAAAGGGGTTATTTTATAAGATATTTACTAGCTTATAAGGGTAGATTTTAGTAGGTTTATTTTTTTTACTAGTTTATAAAAGGTAAGTTAAAATTATTTATAAGTATAGAAATTAGTTAGTTTTTAACTAAAATAGCTTAATAAAGAGATTAGTTTAAAATAAGGGTAAAGCTAAGAATTAGAATTAGTTTATAGTAAAAAAAGAAAAGATAGTTAGTTATAATACTTCTTTTAAAGTAAGTAATAAGTTTATAAATAAATATAACTAGTTAAAGAAGTAATTTTACTAGTACTTACTTAAGAGTTTAATAAGTAGTAGTCTATTAGAAGTAATAAGGTAGGTTTAATACTTATATTCTCTTATACTATTAATATCTAGGTTTTTATTTAGAAATAACCTATTAGAGAGTCTTATATATAACTTAAGTAAGAGGATTAAGATATTAAAGGTTTCTAATATCTTTTAATCTAGGGCTAAGTAATTAACTAGATTTTACCTATTAAAAAAATAAATAAAATAAGCTTAGATCTTAGTATTACTACTAAATATTAGAAAATAAGAGTATAATATAAAATAGATAAGCTAGAATATAAAGAGAAGCTAGCTAAGAGAGTATAGAAGTCTTATAAGATAACCCTAACTAAGTAGAAGCTATTAGAATACTAGGTATCTACCTAGGTAACTAAGATAGTAGACTAGGTAGTAAAGATAAGAGTCTTATACTATAATAGTATATAAGTATTAATACTATAACTTTATAATAATATAAGGTAATTAAGATATTAAAGAGAGTCTTAGTACCTTTAAATCTAGAGCTAAATAATAATAAAAAGATAAGATAAGCTTAGATCCTAGTATTACTACTAATTATTAGAAAATAAATAAGATATAATATATAGTATTTAGAATCTCTCCTTCTTACTTCTCTCTACTACTCCTATTTTATAGATTCTCTATTCCTATTTATATAAATTAGAGTACTCTTCTATCTACTCCTATTTAAACTAATTAATACTCCTTATCTTTTCTAAGGTACTAGATAAGAGAGGGTAGGAGTACTCCTAAGGCTAGGTATTATAGGTTTTAGTAGGTCTAAAACAGGCCTAATATATAGTAGTAAAACTAGTAGAAATTAGTATAAATATTACTTAAATATAACTAAAAACTTACTTATATTATAACTAAAAGTTTAAGATCCTTTAAATATAAAGGATTAGTATTTCTTAAGAATATAATATCTTTTAGCTTATTTAATTCTACTATAATCTACTATATATTCTACTATATAATCTACTATATATTCTACTATATAATCTACTATATCTATTATATATTCTACTATATATTCTATTATAAATTCTATTATATATTCTATTTAAAACTCTTATCTTTAATATACTTAGCCCTAATAATAGAACGTTCTTTAGTAAAAATAGACTCTTATATAGTATAGTACCCTTAACTATACTTATACCTTACCTAGTAAATAATAATAATTCTAATTTAAAACTATTTCTAATACTTTTATAATTATAGCCTATATTTATTAATATACTAGAATCTAATAAAGAGAACCTAGTATATAATAATTTACTAGGTTTAAAAGATAATACTATTTTAATATCTTTTACTTTAATATTCTTATATACTAGTAATACTTCTACTAATATTAACTTTACTTATAGACTTATTATCTTAGAATAGTTATAAAAGGCTAAAACTAATATTAAATATACTTTAATAATTAATTTAATTTTATAAGATTTAAAAGTTAAAATTAATAAGAATTAATATATACTTTAAAAGACTTTTAGACCTTATACTTTAAAAAAGATAATATAATACTAGAAGTATAGAATAAAGCTTCTTTATATATTAGATAATTAGTTTCTTATTCTTTTTTACTTTTAAATAATTCTTATTAAATTTCTTAGTTAAAACCTAGAAGAGAAAGCCTAATAGAAATTAACTCTTTTAGTAATATAAGTACTATAAGAATATTTAAAGTATAAGTAATAATACTATTAATAAGGAATAATATCTTTTAAAAGAGTATAGTATATTAAAGAATAGTAGAAAGATATTAAATATATTATTTTTTTAGTATAATTAAGACTCTAATACTACTATTTAAAGTAGTAAGGCTATAAGATAATAATTACTTTAAGTTAAAAGAGAAGAGTATATAAACCTAGTAATAGTAGTTATATTAATTCCTTTTTAAGACGTTCTAATTACTTAGATTATACTCTATTAGCTAGTACTATCTCTTATAATTAATAACCTTTTTATTAAGTTCTTTTAAGTAGTATCTCCTAGGGCTAAGAAGCTAATTCTTAATTATAGTAAGACTATTTAAAGCTAGATTATTAATATATTTAAGAAAAAGAAAATAAAAGTTAAAAAGTATTTACTATATACTAAAAGTAAGGTTAGCCTCTCTTTTAACTTATAGATATTACTAAATTACTTAGTATTAATAAGTATTATTATATATTTTATTAATAAAAGTAGTACTAATTAGTTAGTAAGTTAAGCTTTAAACTTTTATTAAGACTTAATTATATATAAACTTTATAATACTATAACTTTAATTATTTACTATATACTTATAATATTTTTAATTCTTTAAAAAGGCTTTACTTATTTTAAAGAATTAAAAATATTATAAATATATTAATTATTACTTATAATATTCTAAGTAAGAGTTTTAAATAGTTTTTACCCTAGCTAAGGTTATTTTAAATAATTACTTTAGCTTTACTAAGACTATATACTAATTTATACCTTTATAATAATAGCTCTTTATTATAATTTAATAACTCTAAGGCTCTTATACTAATAAGAATTAAACTAAAATAATTATTAAAGTTATTTAAGATTATAAATTTAAAGGTTATTTTAGATTTTTTATTATAAATAATATAGTAAATAATAATACTTACTTATATATTATTAATATAAAATATTTTTTAAAACTTATATTTAAATAATAAGAAAGATATTAATTATAATATTTTAGTTATATTATAAATTTAACTAAAAAAGCTTTCTTATTTAATATAACTTTTAACTTATTTAAAAAGAAATCTAAAGAGCTTAAGTAAAACCTAGAGCTTTTAAAGAAGCTTTAACTTTAGTACTAGTAAGAACTTATTAAATAACTTTATAATATTATTACGTTTATATTCTATATATTTTAATATTATAAATAATTTAAGAAAATTAAAAAAATAGAATCTAATAGATTAAATAAATTAAAGTTTAACTACTTTTCTCTTATATATAATAATACTATTTAATAGAATTCCTTATACTTTATAATTAAATAAAAGCTTAAACTTTATAGTTAAATTAATTAATTCTACTTCTTAAATAACTATATATCTTATAGACTAGAAAAGTATAAGGGCCTATTTAGCTTACTAAATTATATAACCTAGATTTTATATCCCTTATATAAAATTAGAGTTTATAACTCTATATAAAATATAACTTATATTAAGTTATAAAATATTTAGCTTATTTAAAAGATATAAATAAAGTAAACCTCTAAATACTAGTATCTTAAGTTATAAAAAAACTCTTATATAAATTAATAATATAGCTCTTAAGTACTATTACTATAATCCTAATCCTATCTTACTTAATCTATTTAATATAAATACTACTACTTTATTTATATATTTATTATATAATTATATATTTATATATAAATTATAAATCTACTTCTTTATAAATATTATATATATAAAAGGAAAGTAAAAACTATAGTATATATAGTACTATCTAGTATATATATAGTAGCTTTATACTATAAGACTAACTATAATAAGACCCTCTAATATATATCTAAACTTACTAGGCTATAATAGATAAATAAGCTTTTAGAAAGCTATCTAGATTACTTATATAATAATCTCTATATAACTAAGAAGGCTTTTCTTATACTTAAGACCTTATTAGTCTAGGAGACTAGTCTAGTATCTAATTAATATATAATAACCTATAAATAATTAAGTATATTTTTATATATAGTCTATAGTAACTTATTTATTTAAAAGCTAGTAGAGTAATTTTAGAGGTTATATATCTTTTAACTATAATTATATATATATACTAATTTAATTAGAAGTACTAAGATAATTTAGTATACTTTCTATAAGCTAATTAGTTACTTTTTAACTCTAAGTTTTTATAAGAAGTATATTATTCTAATATCTATAAATACTCTACTTTCTACTAAGATATTACTTAACTATAAATATATTCTCTAGTTTAATATATACCTAGAAGTACTTAATAATATATATATCCCTCTTACCCCCCCTTATAATAAATAAGTACTTTAGAGGGATAGGGATAAAAACCTTTCCTAAAATATACTAGTAGCTTATACTTTTAATATAAAGTTTATAAACGTTTTATCTAGCTAGGAAGATAGTATTATAGACTCTACTTTATAGATTAATATAATATAAAAAGGAGTACTTATAATTTTTAAGGGTTATTATATACTTAGAGATATAGGATTCGCTAACTATAACACCTATCTTATATCCTATTATTTAGTATAATATTACCTAGTAGAATAGAACCAAGCTAGAAAGGAGGGGTATAGAGAGCCCTAAAACTATAAAGAACTATTTAACCTATAGTATACTTAGTTATATAATATAGTAGAATAGATATTTAGTATATTAAAGATAAAGTTTAAGATACTAAAAAGCCCTTAGCCCTTTAAAATTAAGGCTTAAATTAGACTTATTCTTATATTTTATATTTTATATAATATTCTTTTATTACTTATAGGTATTAGGTTCTTAGATATTAATAAGGAGGAGGAGGATATTAGCTAATTAGAGTAGTAGAATATAATAGGGAGTAGTAGTATATAAGAATATAGGATTAAGAAAGTAAAGATAAAAAGAGCTAGTAAAAAATATAATAAAATAGCTTGTAGAATATAGAAAGACTATATAAAAAAGAAAGTAAAGTAATCTATATAAATTTATAAAATAATATTAAATAATTTAAGTATTTTATAATAATTTTAATTATAAATATAAATATCTTATAAAAGTAAAAATAATATTAAAAAAGGAGTAGTTAGAATAAATAAATAAGTAATAAAACTATATAGTATATAACTAAATAATATTAAAACTATAGCTTATTAGTACTCTCTATATCTAAATCTACTTCCTCTATACCCCCCTTTTCCTTTATACCTATCTTATAATAAGTCTTATAATTACTATCTAAGTAGTATAGCTTATATTCCTTTATAAATAAGTACTTTTTTAGATTAATATACTAGCTAGGATCCTTCTTAAACTCTTATATAAATATCTAGTTTTTTTTTAAAGTATTAATAGTCTACTTTTATTAGATATTTAAATTAATAGTAAAAGAATAAAGGGATACTTACTCTTTTATAAGTTACTTATTCTTAGTAAATAATTAAATAAAGAAGAGAATACTATCTTCTTCTATCTAATTAGCTTTTTAAATAGCTAGCTAGGCCTGTCTAATAATAGTACTATTAATTATATCCTTTAGAACTAATTCTTATCTATTTAAAGATATAGTAAATTAATCTATTTTTATACTAATATTTACTAGTAATTCTTAACTAAACGCTTTATCCTTAGCTAGTTATTTAGCTTATTTAGTTAACTTATAATACTTTACTTAAATATTAGCTAGAAGATCCTTATTATTATTAGACTCCTAACTAGTCTCTATATCTATAACTAGCTAAGTTTATATCTAATCCTATATTCTTAGAGGGGGGGAGCCTTAGTTATTATTATTATTACTAGCTACTAAGTTAAAAATATACGCTCTATTAGCTAATTTATTTTTATATATATCTAGTAAAAGGTTAAACTAAGGAAAGGGCGTAGTTTTCTAAATACGCGCCTTTAGCCTTTCCTACTTTAATATTAGATAATAATATAGATAATTATATAATACTTATAATTAGATATACTTCCTAAACCTCCTTTTTAGTAGTATAAATAGAGTTATTCTTATCCTACTTAAATCTACTCCTATTCCTAATAGCTAAAATAACCTTATATTATTTCTTAATCTAAAAGTATTTAGACCTATAACTCTTTAATACTTTTATAAAATTATTAGAATATAACTTAAAGACCTTCTAGAATATTACTAATTTAAAGTTACTAGTATTACTTACTTTACTAGCTCTTTTTAATACTTAAAGCATATAAAGGAGGGTCTAAATCTCGTTATTAGTCTAATAAATAGGTTATAATTTAAGCTTTTCTTCTTAAGTAGGTTTTATTATAGAAGTAAAAGAAGATAAAATAAGTAGAGTAATTATAGTTAGTTAAGTAGTACTTTTACGTTTAGGTATATTAAATATAAGTAGTAGAAAAAGTAGTAGAAAAAGTAGTAGAATAAATAGTAGAGTACTTATTATATTTATTTATAAAGTAAAATAACTATTATAAGAATAATACTTTTATTTAAATAATAAAGTCTATTTAAATACTACTTAAAAAATATCCTTAATACTATATACGATTTAAATATATTATAGGTAGAAGTATTAATATATTTATATAGCTATATAGTACGTATAATACTACTATTTATAGACTAGTAATTATATATCTAGGATAATAATAGAGATTTTAACTAAACGATTTTATACTAAATATATAACTTAAGTTATATTTATATAAGATAATAGAGTTTCTATAAATATAGTAGTATCTAGGGTATATATCTAAAAATCGTAACTTAATAAAATCCGAGCTAAATAGGCCCTAAAAGGAATCCTATAGAAATAAAGAAAAAGTATTTAATTTTATAGGATATTCTTATTATAAAAGATTAAAATACTCTTACTAAAGTTCTTTTAATTTTAAAGCCTTTATACTCTTTAATAAAATATACTAAAAGTATAATAATTAGTAGTAACTAGAGTACTTTTTCTAACTATCTATAAACACTTAATAAGCTCTTAACTTACTTCTAAGAATATTATAATAACCTATAAATTTATATAGTAGATAAGATACTTTAGAATAAATAATTAAACTACTTATAAATTTATATAGCGAATAGTTAGTTAAAACTTAATAAGTACTTTACTAAGGTTAATAATATACTTATTTTATATACTATAATTATTATAATACTATACTATAAATAGAAGTACTTTAAGTATACTTAGAAAGATATAGATTTATAAAAGGATTTAAGTACTATATACTAGTAGCTAGTAGATAAAAAGAGAGTATTATTTAAACTCTAGAAGACTAAGTATAAATACTTTCTAATTAATACTAAAGATATTATATCTATAAGTACTAAAAGAGCCTATTTACTAAACGTATTTAATTAAGATAATAATATATTAATTCTTTATACTAACTAAAAGGATATAACTAATAAGCTAAAGTATTAGATTAGTTAGCTACCTTAAAGGATTAAAAATAAATTACTTACTTAATTTTAAATTTATTAATTAAAGTCTCTATTAATATAATATCTAGTTAAATTAGCTCTAAATATACTTATAATACTTACTATATTAAGTAATTATAAACAAGTATTCTTATAAGCTAAGCTATTAATTATAGGTTAAAGGAATTATCTTTAACTAGATATAATTAAAGTAATATAGTATTTATAAATATAGTTAATATCTAATAAGTAAAGAGCTAGTATATAAAAAGGCTAGAGTAATTAGAGTACTCCTATAAAGCTTTTAATAGATATATAATATTTAAATAGCTTTTATATATATAAATAACCTTATTTTACTACCTTATTTTAGCCTTTCTTATCTATTTCTCTCTTATATACTACCTCTTCTTTTCTACTCCTCTCTAGATAAGTAACCTATTCTCCTCTTCTTCTCCTAGCTAAAGCTATAGTTCTCCTTCTCCTTTCCGAGTAGTTAGGAGAGGAGAGGAGGGGAGATTCTAAATACTAAGCTAAACTATATTATAATAATTTCTTAGCTAAATATTTCCTTTATACTTACGTAATAAAACTTTATAGTTTATATTATACTAGGTTTATTAAATAACTTTTAATATAATATAAGAGCTAAAAGATTAGTTATAAGTATATAATTAGTATAAATACTTATAAAACTAATAATATTTCTAATAATTATATATTCTAAGATAATTCTAGTAAAGGAATTACTAAGATAAAGTTTCTTATCTAAATACTTCCTTTATATTTATATAATTAAAATATATAGTTTTAGTTATACTAGGTTTATTAAATAACGTTTAATATAATATAGGAGCTAAAAGATTAGTTAGAAGTATATAATTAGTATTAGCGTAAGAAATAATTAGAATAGATTAACTAATAGCCTCTTAATCTTAGTTATTCTAATTAACTAGACCTTCTAATCTTAATTAATCACTTAATTAATTATATAATCTAATTAAATTAATTAATACGGGCCGAGCCTCGGACTGTCGGACCGAGGTCTCGGAGGGTGCTCGGCGTACTACGTAGGAGCTAAGTAAGAACCTCTATACTCTATATATCTTAGTTGTCTTTACTAGGAACGTTCCTATAGAGTAGGAATAAGTTATAGCCTAGCTCTATACTAAATAATATATTATATAATAATTTACTAATATTTCAAAGCTATAGGAACGTTCTTAGATAAGAAAAGTATAATAATAAACTGTTTTACTATAGGAACATTCCTATACCTTAGGAATGTTCCTTATTTATAAGGCTATTTATTTACCTTTTATAAGGTTCTCTAACTATATTAGTAGTACTTTAGTATATATACTATTATTATAAATAATATAATTAAATTAACGCTACTTAATCTATTTAATCACCCGAAGGTCCTAATCTAAGTTAATCTATTTAATCATGATTTAATTAAATAATTATTGATTAAGTGATTAGTTTGTTCTCACGCTAATTAGTATAAATACTTATAAAACTAATAATATTTCTAATAATTATTTATTCTAGAATAATTCTAGTAAAGGAATTACTTAAATAAAATTCCTTTTCTAAATATACTCTTTATATTCGCGTATATAAAATAGATTATTATAATTAGATTACTTTACTAGATACTCTCTTTCGTGCTAAAGAGCACATGGCTCGGATTCCACTAGATACACGAACATATTTATACTAAAGACGTTCCTATGTGGAAATCATCCGACTATATCATACATAGCTGGCTTGTTCTGCAGAGTAGGAACCGNTTTTGCCTTGAAGTACCGATCTGTATATTTCTTGGCGACGACAGAGAGTCGCTTCAAGGCTAAGTAGATACGTGCTTCTTGTTCGGCTAGTGTAACCTGCTTTCCGAAGGAAATCCCTCCTTAACCACGATTCAACATTATAGCGCGCACTATACAGTGGGCTAACTTATCCAGACTTATAAAACCGGTCACGTACTATAGCTAGGATAATTATTTATATAAATACCTATAGTTTAAGTACTTATAAAATCTATATTATTACTAATAACTATATACTCTAGAATAATTCTTATAAAAGAACTCCTAGAATAATATTTTCTTTCTAAATATTTACTTTAACTTTATATAACTAGAATAAAGTATTATACTTAAGCTATATTACTAGATAACCTCTTTATAATATACTATAGCTTAAATAATTATTAATATAAATACCTATAGTTTAAGTACTAATAAAATCTTAATTATTACTAATAACTATATATTCTAGAATAATTCTTATAAAAGAACTACTAAAATAATATTTTCTTTCTAAATATATACTTTAACTATACTTAACTAGAATAAAGTATTATACTTAAGCTATATTACTAGATAACTTTATTATAATATATAAGAGCTAGAATAAGTATTTATAATTATTTATATAGATTAAATACTAATAAAATCTATATAATTTCTAATACTTATATATTCTAGAATAATTCTAATAAAATAACTACTAGAATAATAGTTTCTTTCTAGATATTTACCTTAACTAAGCCTAATTAAGATAAATTATTATTATTAGATTAACGTATTAGATAACCTTTACTAGAAAATAAAAGTTTAGATTATTTCTTATATAAATTAAAAATATTTTAAAAACTTCTAGTAACGAAGTAATTAAATTATTCTATTTAATAAGTATAATTATAATCCGAGGAAAAGGATTAGTATATATTAAAATCTCTTGTTTACGTTTAGATAATAGAAAGACTTTATTACTCTAGATTTTTAAGTAAATAAAGAAAAATAAAATAAGCGAAAAAAGGTAATTATTACTAGAAATTATTAAAGTAACTAAAGATACGTAAACAAAAAATGATTTATTAAACATTTCAAACATTACTGTTTCTTTATAAATCTTACGCGGATATTTACCTTCAGTTACTTTTCGATTTTGCTAGACAACCGATTCACCCCTCGCTTAAAAATGTCCTATCGGCTACAATTAACAACACCATGAACGGGCATCACAACATCCGATATCCGGCCGTACTAGCGTCCCCTAGCGTCCCCTAGCGTAGCCTGTGAATATAAATTCTCTCTTGGACACCACGATCGAACTCTTCCTGCTTCCTTCCGACAACCACCACCACGACCACCACCAACGCTGCCAGAATGGCGCAACCACTGACCCAATTCCACTTCTTTCCTCGCCTTGCTGCAGAGCAGCGCCTACAGATCTGGTGGTATGTGTATGCGATGGAGCAGGAAGAGGTGCAGTACTGCGAGAGATTGGTCCAAATTACCTACGACGAAGGGACCGATTGCACTGTCTCGCTGAGCCCTACGCCAGTTCTTTGTAAGTACATTCATCGCTTCAATGAATGGTTCCCAAGCTAATATGTCAATCTACCAGTGCATGTAAACGCTGAGACACGTATGGAGTTCATCCGCTACTACGATGTCCTCCCCAACAACCCCCTCGCTGCGCCGATCTACGTCCAATACGACGACGATCTCATCTGGATCCGTGAAGATGAGTTCGGAAAATACGCAGAGGATGGCACGATTATGAATCGGATTCTCTCTCGCTTCCCTGTTGATACGGAACTCCAACGCCTCGCGCTAGACTTCCATATCCTACAGCCGCTCATTGACACGTCCCGCACCTTACCCTCCTTCAGCGCCTATTTCCGACTCGATGATAACGCTTTGAGCTCGCTTGCCCTCTTGCACACCAATCTGTCCGAAATCAACATCATTTTGGACAAGAAGGACTCTCGTCACTCGGCTACGGCCGTGGAATCCCGCCGCCGTCGTCGTCGTGGTCGTGCCCGTGGCACCGCACCCGCACCGCGCCCCATTCGGGAGAAGAAGAAGCACCAATATCCCTATGAGAACTCGAGCCATTTCAGTTACCTTGAGGGAAACCTGACGGAATACGCTCTGTTCGTGCAAACCATGTGGCTGGGACAGACGGATCCATATCCTTTGGAACAGCACACCTTTGAGGCTCAGGAGACGCATTATATGGCCAAGGCCCTGGAGTATGAGTTGACGGAGATCCTCAGTAGCAATGACGTGGAAGCCGAGTTCGAGATCGACGTCTTTGCGAGAGATGGCCGGAATGCCCCGTGTGTTTGTGATTATTGTGGTCCCTATAAGTATGAATTGATCCACAAGGGCACCTTTAACAATAATCCACAAGAGGTTGCCGATGGCTGGGAGATGGAGGGACGGGGAGAGTGCGAGCGGTTGCGGGTACCTGGTGTCAAGGACTCATTGTCTGGTGTTGATAGGGAGTATTTTCTCGCTTATGAGGGAGAGACTGTTGTTAAAGAGCGTTATATCTGCGAGGACCCGACGACGGGAGCTTGCGACCCTGAATGAGGGAGGGGATTTTCTTTGGTCATGATTCATCCACTTCTGGTGGCTGCTCTCTGAAGTCTCGACCAAGCAGCTCTGGATCTGCTGGTAAAATTCGCAAGTCAGTTTTTGGTGGGCGTCAAACGGTGGAAAGAGATGCTGCCAATATTCTCTCCTATGCATACGATTGGACGGGAAAACATCATAAAAATGTAATTTAGAATGGTTTTTGCGTGCTGGTTGGGTGCACTGATGGCGTTTTTCTTTATTTCTGGAGCAAATTGAACTATTTTCTCTTCTGCAAATACTGATGCATACAAACGTGATTAACTTTATCGTGAATGGGAATAGTACCTGATAATTGCGCTCTCATTGTTGTATCTGACCATCCATCTACAGTCAGTACCTTAGAGCAAGAATACTCGTATAGAGCCAAGCGGTAAGCGAGGGTAGCCGCTTACCCCGGCCAGGAGATAATACTATATTACGAGATTTCGTAATGTACATTATAAAAACTACAAGCGTTACATATCAAAGCCCTAATATTCAATTACAAATCCCCTCTAATCCTCACCCATCTTCTCGAAATTTCCAGAATCCCCTCCCTTCCGCGTCGTACAAAACACACCTAGGCAGGGCATGAGGGGCAACTCACGTGCTTTCCAACTCCCCTGTACAAAAAGAGCCCAGTCTAGATCCCCCCAACCGACGGGAGAAAGTTGGCCACCAGGGTGTGTGTGTGTGCAGGTAGATTTTCGGGGTCCTTCGTCCTGACTCCTGCATCATCCCATCTATCTTCTGGAAATTTCGAGATGGTGCTATCGATCGTGTTAGATACGCTGTACAGTACGTACATGATTTATGTAGGAGTTTTTTCTTGATTTTTTTTTATTTTACTGGCAATTAGGTAGCCTGCCTGCATTTTGGACGGGGGGCGACGGGGACGAGGGAATCGGCTTTTCGCAACCGATGAATGCACCATATTGTAGCTATTACGGGGGTAGAAGTATGTGGTATTGCTTTACGTACTGTACAGACAGACATCCCACGATACTCGTACATGCCGAATCGCGAGACGCCGAAAGTGGAGGTATTTGTAAATCTTTCTCTGGATTCAATTTCATGAAGGGCAGGGCAGGGCAAGGCAGGGCAGAGCAGGCCATATAATTATTTACCGCTACCTACTGCCTTGCCTCCATACAAACGTTTCTCATGTACAAAGCCGAGGGTTGGAAGAGGTAGAGTAGTCGGATCAAAAGCTCCGCCCCTGCCAGCCCAGTACAGTCGGCACTCCTGGGCTCGCACGTCATGAGTGGATCCCACTGCAGGCGGACGAAACATCCAATCACAACCCGTCCTCGCTCAGCGATGCGATGGAACTTTTTGTTGCAAATCGGCGTGGGATGGGAATCAGGTCATCTCGCGACCAATGCCCATGGAATGACCCAATGACCCCTCACTTCTCCATGTACGTCCGTACGTTCCTATCAGCGTGAGCGCCGCACCGCACTACACTGTACTAGGTAGAGTACTGCACTGCACCGCCAATGTGAGCCGCTCGATAGGCGTCGGATCTGGGAAGAAAGGAAAGGGCTGCTCATCGAGTGATGCCTTCAGGGTAGCGCAGCCTCAGTCCAAGTCCCCGTCCCGATGGGAGTTTGGTGGAGTTTCCCGTCTTTGAGCCCCATCCCCATTTCATCCCCATCCCAGGGCCATCAGAGCTCTCGACTCCTGCAGGGACACTGTCACACACTCTGACCTGACTCCGGCTCCCCGCCACTTCCACTTCGGCTTCCTGTTTTGCCTTCGTTTGTTCGCTTCACCCTCTGCTCTAACAAGTTTTTTCTCCTCCATTCCCCCCTCCATAGCACTGTAGCCAATAAATACCGTGGCATGCACTATGACTCTGGTTTTTTCGCCTGCGTTGCAGCTCGATGTAAATATGCATGCAGGCAGGGGAGGCGTCGTACAGGCTTTTGAGGTTTTCATATTTTCATGTTTTCATGTTTGTATCCAACATAAAGGGAGCAGTTCTCCTGCCAGCACGTACCCTCTTTCCTACTTACACTTTGGACCCTGAAAAGCTTATTAGGACCCTGGATTTTCAAGCTCAAACTATATTCTTCACCAACTACCTACCTTGACATCTCAGGCGTATTATTCAATCACATTGCTTTTCTTCTACACTGTGAAAACACAAGTTGATCGATGATGGTGACTGGATTGATATGAATGATTCCTGACGCTTCGAAACTTCATCTCCTCCTCGAGCTTCATACCATTCACGCTACTACCAAGTCAATTGGACTACTTGAACCGTCCTGTTAGGCTGACAGCTCGCTGTACTTGGTGGGTGAGCCGTTTGGTGATTAACCAAGAAAGCGTACGCTAATGCCTCACCAGTCCTCTCCGCGGCCTTAGAGACAACCCCAACCTACGCTACTGTCATATCTTTTCAACGTTCATCCAAACGTCGACGCACTTGGCCTCACGCAGACTTTTCTGCCACGCCTAACACTCATAACGGGCGTTCTAGCGAGGTAGCTAGTTTCCTACCTGCCAATTTTCGATGTGCTATAAGAGAGCGGCCTTTCTCCATCATATTTTCCACGTCACTTAAAATTGAGAGTTTTGTATTTAAATCGTTTGCCAGTACGAAAAATCCTTTTGATCGTTACGACATTCTTTTATACAACACTTGCCCTGCGCAAAGAATCCCAATACCCGACCGTCAAACCAACATGGACACTATACAGGGACAGTTCGCCATAGGCGAGGAACTTTTCTCACAAGACCTCTACGATGCATTCGACTTTCCCCCAATGGACCCAGCCATTTTCGACGATCTTTCGTTGGTCCAAGAATGGGGACAGAACAGTATTTCAAATGAATCCACTGGCAGTTATTCCGCCTATCCCAACCATACCGACAGTCCAAGCACAACCGGTTCTTCTCCAAACACATCCATCTCTTACTATGAGAGCCCAAACACGAACATTTCGGCTTCCCCAGAGGTGAAAGCCGTCGTGCCCACTAAAGCAACCAAGAAAGCGTCGAAAGCAAACGGTAAAGGCGCAATCCCTCACGGCGCTGTAAAAAAGACGAAGAAAACCGCACCCTCTGCCGGAATCCAGAAATCAAAACCAGGACAAAAGAAAAGGGGACGTAAGGCCAAGGAATTCAACAGCAAAGAAGAGGTAGAGGAACATCACGCGAAGGCACGAGAACGCAACCGTCTAGCGGCCGCCAAATGCCGTGTCAAGAAGAAGAAAGAGACCTGCGCCAGGGCAGAAATGTCCCAAAACCTCTCCGAGGAAAACGAATTCCTGAGGGTCGACCTTTGCATGCTCAAGAATGAGCTCATTAATCTGTACGAGATCGCCATGCAACACCAAGCCGAAAACGAAGCTGCGGGTGTGGTGGAGGATGATATTTCCTCACACCTTGATTTTATGAAGCGCCGTTTGGCCAATGTCGGGTTGGGAAATATGTTCCTTCCCTCGAATATTGCTCGGTTTCGTGAGGAGAGGATACGTCAGGCTGCTGCGGACGCTGCTGCGATGGAGGAGATGGCTCAGTGTACGGGTACTGTCAGTGCTAGTATGAGTCCGGCGCTTTCTGGCATGTCCTTAGGTGCTCCCGTCCTAGATCAAACTCAAGCTCAACCTCAAGTTCAAACTACTCCTACTCCTCCTCAAATCCCCATCCCCATACCCCATCTCAACATCCCAAACCACCCGACACAAAACCAACCTCCTCCTCCTCCCCTCGATACTCAAACTTTCCCCAACAGCCCCGCCCGATCCTCCCCTAACTTATCCTTAGACGATCGCGGACAAAACACCGATGAAATCGAGATGTTCCTTGATAGCCCGGCGCTTTCTAGTTTATCCCTTGAGGAGAGGGGTGTGACGGTTGCGCATTCACTACCCCCGGGCGGGTGTTTTCCTTTTCCTACGCTGTGAGGGGGGTGTGGGTGTTTTTTGTGGGTTGAGATGAGGTGAGAGATGGTTTGGGAGGTGTATATGGATGTATCTTGTTTTTTGAGGAGTTATGTTAAGGTTAAGGATGCGGATGCGATGGATACCCTAAACTGCGTGTAGTGCGATGCGAAGAGAAGAGAAGAGAAAATCGAGATACCCAGTTTTTTTGTTCTTGGCGTGGATAGAGGATGGTGTTTTTTGAATTTTTTGCTTTTAACCCTTCCTGATTTCCTTTTGGCTTTAGATTGGTTTACGGGATGGATTTCTGGGAGTTTTTATTTCTTTTTTATTCCTTGTTTCTTCTTTATTTCTTTCTGTTTAGGATAGACCTAATGGCAAGGAATTTAATCTTTATTTTTATTTTTCTCTTCTTCTACTTTTTAGAGTAACTAGGGAGTGGAATTTCATATATATAGATGGAGTTTATAAGGATATCTTAATTTATAAATAACCTTAGTTTTATTAGAGTAGTAGAGTAGTAGAGGTTTAGTTAATATTAATATTAATATATTCTTCTTAAATTCTTATTTTTATAATTAGATTTATTATATTATATTATATTACTTCGCCTAGTAATATAGCTAGTAATACTTATTTATTCTAAGAGATTTAGTATTAACCTATTTACTTAAGTAAGGAACCCTTAGTTTTATTTTTAATTAAAATATACTAGAGTAAGTAGTTTTAGAGTTAGGGTTAGGGTTAGGTGTAGGGTAGGTAAGGTTTAAGGTTTTATGTTTTTTATTTTAGTAAGGGGGTTTAGAGGTTTAGAATAAATATAGGTTAATTAAATATATTAGATTTATAATTTTAAATCTTTAAAGTTACTATAATATTTAATATATTATATTATATTACTTAATATAGTAATATAGTAAGTAATATAGTAAGTAGTACTTATTTATTATAAGAGATTAAAAGTAATCTATTTATTTAAGTAAATAAATAAGTAACCCTTAGTTTTATTTTCTATATTTTACTACCTAGGGTAATTACTCTTAGGGTTAGGGTTAGGTATAAGAGAAGACGGGTTTAAGGGTTAGAAAGAGAGAGTAAGAGAGAGAGAAAGAGATAGTAAAGGTTAAAAAGTTTTTTAAGTAAGTGTTATGATTTGTTTCTAATATACTTGGGAATGTAATTTTTCTTGGTAAGTAGTTACTAGATTTGAGACAGATAATTCTGTGGTTAGATACTAGGTATTTAAAGAATTATAGGTTTATTTGTATAAACAGGAAATAAAGTAAAATCGAATTTTAGCCTTTTAGGGGATAGTACTTAAGTGCTCTGTATAGTCTTCTTATTTCATATGATATACTCGTTACTTGTAGAAAATCTATAGTCATCCCCAACATAAAGAGGGAAGAAAAAGCCAACTCATAGACTCTTATAAACCATTTAAACACAATCTTCGAGTCCTCCCGTCTAATTCCCAACAAACACATGGAAATCCATCTCAATCCCAAAAACCAAAGAAACATAAACTCCAACAAGAAAATCTCTCAGCACCCAAATAAAATTCTATTCCGTCTCAATCTCCTCACAAACCAACTCCCCAAGCACACTCAAAGTCGTACTCTCCGCCAAAAGCGTCAAAAACGGAACATCCACCTTAAAAGCCTGAAAGAACCAAGTACGAAACTCCGCCGCCAACATACTATCCATCCCAAAGCGCGCCAAAGATCTCTTGACGTCGATTTTATCGAGTTGAAGTAACACCAAGTTGGAGAATCGCTTGAGGATCAATCCCATGACCGCATCGAGGATGTCTCCGCCGCCTTCGAGAGCAGCTGCCAGTTCGGCTGGGAGACCAGAGTTATTCTTCAGATCGCTATCTGCCTCGCTGTCGAGGGCCGCGGCGAGGAGACTGGCGCGTGGGTCGTTGAGTGTGGGGTTTGTGCCGGCGAATCCTGCTTTTCGGAGGGCTTTCATGCCGAGGGGTTCGAGGCCCGTGAGGACGTGGCTGGTGGCCATTTGGTCGTAGGCTGTATCGCCCTTGTAGGAGATTGAGATGTCGACGATTTGGAGGAGTTCGTCCTCGTTGATGGCTTGGATACCTTTTCGCAAGAGGAGTGCTTCAATCTCGGGGTTCTCGTGGAGGTAGCCGACTTCGGAGATCATACCTAGACCGATGGAGATACCGGGGAGACCTTTGCTTTTTAGGAAACGAGCGAAGATGTCTAGGAAGTAGTTTGCTGCGCAGTAGTTTCCTTCCGTTGCGGTGCCGACACTTCCTGAGACGGAGGAGGTCATGAGGAAGAAGTCGAGGTCGTTGGAGCGTCCTTCGATTGCGTTGTAGAGGTTCCAGGACCCGATGAGTTTGGGGTCGATACCGGTGTGCCAGTACTCGATGGACATGCTGGTCCAAAGTGCCTCGTCGAGACCCATTGCTGCTTGGACGACACCACCGATTGGGCCTTTGATGAGATCGACTGCTTTCTTGACGTCTGCGTAGATACCGACGTCTCCACGGACCACATCTACATGGGCTCCGGATTCTTTCAGATCGTCGACGAGGAGTCGTGCGGGCTTTCTATCGGTACCGCTGCGGCCGATGAAGACGAATTTCTTGGCTCCTCTCTTTACCATCCATTTGGATATACTTCTTCCGAGACCACCGAGACATCCGATCATAAGGTATGTCTTCTCTGGGCTGAAAGATGAATCATATTTAGAAGGTAGAGTCTAAGCGAGGGTTAGATATACATCACGTGGGTAGTATCAAGGATAACTTACCGGAACCATGGAGTCGTTGTTCTCAAGAGAGATTGCAATCTTACCCATCCGATTACCAAGACCAAAGTATCGGTACGCTTGAGTGATCTCCGAGACATCAAAGACCTTCAATGGCTCGACTGCGCGGATCTTCTTTTGTCTGTACAGTGACATGGTCTCAGCGACGAGGCTTGACCACACGCGGTAGAGCTTTGGGTTCGAAGCATCGTAGAGGAAACTCAAATCGAAAGCCGTAAAGGTAACGTTCTTGGTGAACATTTCCATATCGAGCTTGCCTGCATCAACGATATCACGTTTTCCGACCTCGACGAATCTTCCGAAAGGAGCACATGCTCGCCAACTGTCGTGTAAGAGGTCGCCAGTGAGAGAGTTGAGGACGATATCGACACCTCTGCCGTTGGTGGCGGCGAGGATGTCAGTGAGGAAGGATGAGTCACGAGAGTTGAAGATGTGATCTCTGTTCAATCCGAACTCCTTGACTAGGTAGTCTTTCTTAGCTTCAGTACTGACCGTAGCATAGATATCGGCGTTGATGAGCTGAGCGATTTGAATTGCAGCTATACCCAAACCACCAGCTGCGGAGTGGATGAGGACTGACTCGCCATCCTGGATACTGGCACGATTGTGGAGGGCGTAGATAGCAGTAGAAAAGGCAATTGGAAGAGTGGAAACAACATTAAAGTCCTCGTTATCCTCAAGCTTTTGGCAGGCCCATTCCGGGAAGCGCTCGTGAGTCAAGAAGTGTCCTGGACCCATGACTACAACACGATCACCAACAGCCAAACGATTGATATTCTCTCTAGCGACTCTGGTGACGACTCCACTGCACTCGAGCTTGCAGCCCGCGTCCTTTGTCTCCACTTTACCAGCGAGGGCATAGAAATCCTTTGCGTTCAAGCCGACGGACTTGACTTCAATCTCGACTGTGCCAGCGGCAAGAGGGGAGATATCAGGTCTCTCCTCCTTGAAGAACAGACTGTCAAATTGACCAACAGTGCCAATAGCTAGACGTGCTGGCTTGGCATCCTTGAGGGAAGTAAGCTTTGGAATTTCTCCTTGCTTCTCACGGAAAGTTTTGTTCATGTTCTCTTCTGGAACCATTCTGCTGACGTGGAGGATCTCTCTCTGTAGTACAAATTCGAAATCAGTGGGATCGGATTGGTGGGCATCCTGGAGGAATTTGTTGATGGTCAGCATGGTATCCATGCTCTGCTGAGGAGAATCCAAATCCAGAGTGATGAACTTCAAGGATGGCTGTTCAAGCATGAGCGCACGAGAGAGACCAGAAATGAGAGAGTAGTCTGGTCGTTCTCCCTGGAAGTTGTTGCCGCCGGTGAGCCAGATGAGGTTGAGTGCTTTGTCGGTCATTACCTTGACTTTGACCATTTCAGCGGCAGTCAAAGTAGACATGGCAGGGCGAGTGAGCTCAATGGTGGAGATGATGGTGGATTTTGGTTTGACAGCAGCCTCGGTCAAGTCGTGGAGAGAGACACGCTCAACGGTCTGGCCAAGAGTTTTGGAAAGGTTCTTGATCAAGATGTCGTTGAAGGACTTTTGTGCAGCTTCCTCGACAACTAGAATGTCACGTTGCTTGATCTTGGCGGCCTCAGTTGGAAGTAAGGTGGCGATAGCGATGGTCTTGTCGGCAATGGTAGAGAATCCCTCGAATGAATGGTACTTTGATGATTGAATGAGGAGCTTTCCACCTGGTGCAAGCAATTCAGAGAAAGTTGCAAAGTCTTGGCCTTCGAAACCGCTTGGTACGATAACAACATCGTACTCTCCTTGAGTCTTGCCCTTGCTTGCTTTGGGTTCATTGAGGGATTGGAGAGATTCGATATTCTCGACAACAAGTTCGTTTTTCTCTGAAAAGTGGCCTCTGGCATATGAGCGGTATCGTTTGAATGGTGTGTCTATGCGGAGGACATCCAAGAATTTCTTGCTGAGCTCGACTGAGCTATTTATATCCAAGATCTTGAGAGCTGGGTCTTTGTGAGAAATGAGATCCAATGCGGCAACAAGTTTGGCCTCCTGCGAGTGTCCAGACGTAGCGAGATAATCAGCGAAGCCTTTGTTTGAAAGGATTGACACATCGGGCTTCCAGAGTACTCTGAGCATAGGCTCACGGTCCTCTTCCTCTTCGACTTGAGCAGCACCTTGGTATCCAGTAGCGTGTACATCTTTGAGGTAAGCGCATGTTTGACCCTGGCCATTGTGCATAGCAGCGGTAATGACAATTGCCGAGAAACCAACTCTCTCAGCAGATGTGTCAATCAACCATTCCTCTTCTGCTGGAGTCTTTGGTGTCTGGAAGTGCGCCTCGCCAATAGAAACTGGCACATTGGCACCAAGATCCTTGATCACACCGGATGTACCAGCAATGATACCAGCTTGCAACATAGCATCAATGGTGATGGGGTGGATGATATATTGGGATTGAGTTGTCTTTCCTTCACCGCCTCCTTGAAGGAGCTGTGTCTTTGCGATAGCATGTCTGCCAGTCTTGGATCTTGGAGTCTGAATTTCCTTGATGGATGTAAAGGCTGGACCGAAGTTGAGACCAACTTTGATGAATTGTCCATACCAGTTTCGCATAGCGAGTGGTTCCAGATCTGTGGCAGAAGGCAGAATCGAGGCCTTGAGGTTATCTGAAGTATCCTCGACACTGATCTTTCCAGCCGCGTGAGTAGTGGAAATTCCATCCTTGAAACTGGTAATCTCGAATTCCCACCAATTCTTAGAGTTGGTTGTTCCTGAGATTGCCATGGGACGGAGAGTGGTGAAGATCTCGGCTCCTCCATCATTTGCATCAGCGGAAAGAACGAATGCCTTGAGAATTTGAACATGGCGGAGGCTGAAAGATGGGGCGTCTGCGACGGTCTTGCCGGCAACTTGAGTTGCAGCTTCAATTGCCATAGCAACATATCCAGCTCCGGGGAAGACGACTGTCTCTTCCAATTTGTGATCTTTCAACCATGGGACGTCTTCAACCTTGAGAATGTTTCGCCAAGATGTTTGCAAGCCATTGCCACCTGGAATTTGAGAACCAAGAAGATCATGGTGGGGGTACTTTCTTTCTCTGAACTCGACACTTGAGCGGCACTCGTTCCACAGGAGGTTCTCATAAGTCCATGCGTATGGAGGCAGATCTGGAAGGACTTTGCCTTGAGGCTGAGCATATGGAGAGTTATGAGAGGCTTTCGAAGTTGTCGATGCTTCAACGTAGTTGACTTGAGCAAAGTCGACGTTGTGTCCGTGAAGGAAGAGCTGACCAACCATGTTCAGCACACAGGTGACGGCATTCTTTCCTCGCGTAAGGGCTGCGGAGTAGTGGACATCATCTGCCTTGATGTTCAACTTGGTTTTGGTTTGCTTGATCGGAAGCTCAAGAGCAGAGTGAGGACCCAATTCAATCATGTGGAATTTGGCGATCTTGAGAACACCCTCAACAGCGTCGCTAAAGCGGACTGGAGACTCCAAATTGGCACGCCAGTAGCTTGGGAGGACCTTTCCGGAAACAGCTTCGCCAGTGACCGACGAGATCCATTGCGCGGTGTGTTCTCTCTTTGATTGTGTAACACTTGGTAAGTTTTGCTCGAGAAGATCCTCGTAATCCTGCCCAAGAAGCGACATGTGATGAGAGTGGTAGGCTCTTCCATCTGTAGCGAGCTTTCGAGCAAAGGTACCAGCCTCTTGCAGCTTGGCGAGAAGCTTGTCGATTCCATATGTATCTCCACTGATGGTCACACTTTCTGGGGAGTTGATACAAGCAACTCTGATAGCCTTAGAGAGACCAAGAGCGTCAATCTCAGCTTGAGCTTGTTCCTTTCCGAGACCGGCAGCCATCATGGCTCCTGGTACAGGGTTCTTGCTTTCTCCTACAACATATCCACGATAATATGCGACAATTATCGCTTCAGCTGCTGTAAGCAGACCGGCGGCAAAAGCGGCGCCAATTTCACCAGAACTGTGACCGATGACTGCTTCGGGCTTGATGCCCCACTTGGAGAGTAATTGAACGTAGGCAATTTGAATAGCAGTGCAGACAGGCTGCGAACGAGTGACGTGGTTGATTTTTGAGACATCTTTAGTATCGAGGATGGCCTGTCGCAAAGTCCATGTTGGAGCATGCGGTAGAGTTTGGAGGACATTATCTAACACCACAAGACTGCGGCGGAACGAAGGGAATTCCTCGATCAGCTCCTTGCCCATTTGTGCCCATTGAGCACCTTGTCCAGTAAAAACAAAAGCGAAAGGAAGCTTCGAGTATGACTTTTCGCCCATATATACAATGCTGTCCGGGCTGAGATCTTCCTTGAGTGTCTTTTGTCCAGCCAAGGTGAAAGCTCTGGTGGATAGGTTGGAGCGGCGTGCGCCAAGTGTGTAAGCCAAGTCGACGACATTGAGTTCGCTCATATCGACTGATGAGAGGTTCTTGATTTGTCCCTCTAAAGATGCAGGGGTATTGGCAGAAATAGGAAGAATGAATGTTGGTCTCAACAGAGATAACCGTTCAGATGATGGGCCGCTCTTGGCTGGGATGAAGTTTTGTGCAGATTCCAAAATAACGTGAGAGTTAGCTCCTCCATATCCGAAGGAGTTGATTCCAGCTCTTCGTGTTGGTTTTGACAAGCTGAATTCCGGGTTCTCTGAAGGCCACTCTGTTTGTCCAGTAACAATCTTGACGCCCCATTCCTGGGTCTTGATCTTGGGATTGACATTTTTAACACCAATCGTTGGAGGAATAGTGCTCTTTTCAAGGGCCAGCGCGACCTTGAACATGCTTGAGAATCCAGAAGCAGCTTCGCTGTGACCCATATTTGTTTTGACGGACCCGATAAGAAGTGGGTTACCTGCAAGTCTCTTCTTGAAGACTCTGGAGACAGCTTCGACTTCAATTGGGTCTCCAACTGGAGTACCAGTTCCGTGGCACTCAACGTATGCGGTCTCGTTGAGTACGTGCTCCAAGCCGGCCTTAGCATAGGCTTTTCGGATGACGGCCTCTTGTCCATCGGCACTTGGAAGTGTGATACCATTGGTCTTTCCGTTGGCATTGACAGCTGAACCACGAATGATACCTCGGATTGGGTCGTTGTCCTCGAGAGCTTTGCTTAGTCGTTTGAGGAGAACAGCGCCAATACCGTCGGCTCTTCCGTAACCGTCTGCGGAGGTGTCGAAAGTGTGGCAGGTAGATGTACCGGAAAGCACACCGGCCTTCATGGTACCCAGATGCTGCTCTGGTGACTGAATCAGATTGGCGCCAGCAGCAATTGCAGATTCACACTCGCCCGCATCGAGAGCGGCGCAGGCCATGCTTTAATTACTTGTCAGTGTTTTTCACCTCTAGATTGACAGCTAGGGCCTGGAAATATGAACTTACTGAACGGCGTAGAGAGAAGAAGAACAAGCGGTATCGAGAACAACACTATTTAGGTTTAGTATATTCTTCACAGGGCTAAATTCAGTCTGAGCTCACCTAGGACCGAGAAGGTTGAAGACGTGACTAATTCTGTTTGACAAGATAGTAGTTCCCATGCCTGTAGCGTTGTATCGATGGAAGTTGTCCGAGTTTTTCGCTTGCATAATCATATAATCCGTAGTGAAATTGCCGACGTAACAGGCAATGTTA
Organism: Hymenoscyphus fraxineus; assembly: GCA_900184765.1. NCBI lineage: Eukaryota > Fungi > Ascomycota > Leotiomycetes > Helotiales > Helotiaceae > Hymenoscyphus > Hymenoscyphus fraxineus. The sequence goes on from LT855422.1 coordinate 2,081,356, forward strand.
GCACCAGATACTTTCTCAAGAGGAGCGCCAGCACTCTCGAAACATTCGTAGCAGACTTCGAGAAGCTTTCGTTGTTGCGGATCCATGAAGGTCGCTTCAATGTTGTTTATTCCAAAGAAACCATTGTCAAAGTTTCGAATGTCTTCCTTGAGGAAGTATCCACCCTTGGTGTTCATGCTTCCAGGGCGTTGAAGATTAGGGTGGTAGAAAGAGTCGATGTTCCATCGGGATGCAGGAACATCGCATTGTCCAGATTGCTCTGCTACCAAGAGTTTCCAGAGATCAATGGGAGATCTGACATCTCCTGGAAGTCGGCATCCTTCAAAATATTAGAATCATACTCAAGTCTCCAAGAAAGAGAGTTCACGTACCCATTCCAATGATGGCAATTGGCTCTGTCTCCTGAAGAGACTTGGCCATTAAAGGAGGCGATGATGCACCGGAGACATCTCCGCTTGAGGGAGGATCATTCTGGAGGTAAGGAGCCATGATTGACGAGAGTAGTGATAAGAGAAAATAGTATAGTGTATGTATATATTCCTCGTTGACAGGTTGGTTCTAACCTGGGTCTGCGTCTTTCATGAGAGAGAATCTTGATGTCGAAGGAAAGAGTTGTTGGTCTCTTGGTGGGGTATATATTCTTTAAGAGCATATCGCTGCGTATATCTTTACACGAGTTAGATCGAGGCTGAGGTCAGAATCAAAGTGTGCATCGGGATCCGTGCAAAATCATTGAACCTCACCGGAATGGTAACGGATATCCTGTATAGATTACTATTTCCTGTCAAAGGAGGAAAATGTAAGAGGAATCCGGTCTGTAAGACGGCTGAGGCAAAGTCGTAAGCGGAATTCGCTTAGATACATGGACTGGTGGGGAATGGACTGGAGATCTTACTAAAGCCTTATCTTGAGAACAGGGAAGTAACGCTTCCCAAGTCGGAATTCCGGAGAATCAATCTAGAAAGTCTTCTTTTCTAGCTGAGCTGTACATTTGAAAAACATTGTTTAAATAACAAAGAGAACCCTTGTCACCTTCGAGATCCAACTAGAACAAGCGGCCTAAAAGAACATGATGCAACAGAGGAAATTTGCACTCATCACTGGGTAAATTTGTCGCTTTTTGAATTTTGCATCTAGGGTGAAGCTACTGACAATCTGGGTAGATGCGGCAGTGGAGGAATAGGCCATGCTCTTTCCGCACGGCTGCGAGACGAGAGTGGGTGTTCTGTTGTTTTGCAAATCTGGCTGTGTTAAGTAAATTATAGACATCGAGGTCATTTCAACACTCCTACCACACGAATCGGACGAGCATCTCACCTCCCGAGGCGTCCACGTCGTTCGAACGGATGTCACAAAGGATGATAGCGTCCAAGAACTTAAAGAGTTTCTCCAGAAACTCACTGGAGGGAGATTGGATATTTTGATCAACAATGCGTAGGTTACAAACTCCGATTTGGTGTAAGGTGGCTAACTTCAAACTCCAGGGGAATATGTTAGTGAATTTTCCTGCCGATCGCTTGCACTCATTAACAATTGAAGGTTATACTATGCCAGCTACGGATACGAAGGTTGCCAATGTTGAAAAGATGTTTGCGGTCAACGTTTTTGGACCAATGCGTGTTGTTCACTTCCTTCATCCCATGTTGATTGAAGCAAAGGGTGTAGTGGTAAACATAGGATCCATCGGAGGAATCTGTCCATTCGTGTATGGAGCATCATATAATGCAAGCAAAGCTGCCCTACATCATTACGGAAACACATTGAGGGTAGAAATGCGCCCTTTTGGGTGAGGACTGGTCAACTACAGTAGCTTCAGAGGCTGATCGCTAACCGAGTGTAGCGTCAGAGTAGTGAACATCATTTCAGGAGAGGTTAGCACTAACATCTTGAAAAATGATCATGGGAGATCCTTACCCGAAGGTACAATAGCTCGTGGGAATTATGATTAACATGCTAACTGCTCTCAGACTCGGTGTATTATCCAATGAACGAAGCCTTTCAGGCCCATCTTCACCGAACTCCTAGTTTGTCTCTGGCTGCCTTTGAACCCGGCAATTTACTGATTATGGTCTGCAGATGCCATTACACCAACCCAATATGCCGAGGGTGTCGTGAAGGAGATACTCAAAAAGTCTCCAACAGCATGGTTTTGGTTCGGAGCGTCTTCAGGGACAATCAGAATGATAGATGCACTCCTACCTCGCACGACCTGGGTAAGTTACGATTTCAATCAATGCCAGTAATATGGCGATATTATGTGATACTAACATGGATAGGATTGGTTGTTTGGACGAATGTTTAACCTTGGACAATTGGCCAGCCCTTCCCCTAGTGTAAAACTCCACTAGAAATAAGCTTGTCTAATAAATATTTCGTATTCCACTTCACCACAAAATCTCAATTTGAAACTTGTGAAACGAATCTATGATTATCGTGGCTGTGTAAATCGAATGATCCATTCCTTCAGGTGGACGTCGGTGGATCTAGAAGAGACGAAGAACCTCCCTACTGCCAATAGAATTGATGTGAGATGAAATGAAACACGTTTGTCCCACGTGTGAGAACGTTATATGCATGGCGAATCAGCTTCCTGTCTTCAGCCTCATAGTAAGGGAAAGAGCGGCTTGCTCCGAAGAGCCTCTGACGCATTGCTGACTAGGATGACTCCAGGTGGACAGAAAGAGCGGCCGTAAACACCCTTTACAGTACTACATGGTCCCCTAATCCCAGAAATTACAGGACAATCCAGGTGGCTACCCGAAACTTCGGGACTACTTTCCTCAATTGTCCTACAAGATCAGATTAACGGATCTAATATTTCGCAAGTTCTGGCCTTGCCATAAACAATGTCAAGAAAATAGAACAATATGGCTCTCAACGCCACATCCTCAATCCATCGCGAAGATTTATACCTGTCTGGGTGCGGTGTTCCGGTATTGCATCGGAGCCGTTGCTGACAGAAACCCTGACGGGCATACCGTAGAACACAGCATGCTGAGTACCTACGTACTTGACATATCTATATGATTCTGTGGTTTCGCTGATCAGAAAATGGTTCATTGATCTGACAACAAAATGAAGCTTGACGGAATTGCACTCATTACAGGGGCAGGTATGGCTTTTTTTCTGCTCTCCGCCTTTCTGCCCTTTTAGATTAATCTTCATCACTTTCACAATGAGGATCTCTTATGCTGACTCAGACATCTTTAGGAAGTGGCATTGGCCGCGATTGTGCGATTGCCTTTGCAGTTGAAGGTGCATCTGGTGTAGGCTTCGCTGATCTGAACCTTGCTGCCGCCCAAAGCGCCGCTCATGATGCTAGAGCGAAAGCTACCAATCCCAATTTCCGCGCCATTGCCATTGAGGTCGATGTAAGCAGTGAAGAGAGCGTTATCAGGATGGTTCAGATTGTAAAGAAGGAATTTGGGCGTATTGATTACAGTGTCAATAGTGCTGGCGTAAGTTTGAAAGGATATCCAAAGTGTTTTGCAATATCCATGCGGGAATGTATTTGCTGATAACCGAGATATAGATAGGGGTTCAACAACCACGGCCCGTCACCGATATGGTGATTGACGAATTCCAGGCGTTTTTCGAAGTCAACGTCAAAGGCACCATGCTGTGTGTGCGAGAGGTCAGCCAAGTGATGAAAAGCCAGGAACCGAGGGTGGTAGAGGGAAGAACTGGTCCACGCGATGCGGGCCGTGGCAGCATCGTAAATCTTGGATCTGGCAATAGTTTTGTTGCGACACCGGCAATCGTCCAATATACGGCAGCCAAACACGCCATCATGGGCATCACAAAGACTGCTGCCCTCGACACATCGCCCTACGGGATTCGCGTAAATGCTGTTTGCCCATCATGGGTAGAGACGCCCATGGTCGATCGCGCGTTCGCTGAGCAGCAGGAATTCTTTGCAGCTCTGGTCAAAGCTATTCCCGCAGGAAGAATCGCGACTCAAGAGGAGGTATCGGATGTGATCCTCTTCTTGAGCAGCCCGAAAGCGAGCTACGTGACGGGAACAGGTTTCATCGTGGATGGAGGAACGACACTGCAAATGAAGATATAAATTGTATATTCGCCAACGCCGTTTCTATATGCTAGGAATCAATGTAACCATCGTGTCTCAATATGCTGTGGTGTGCGTGTGCGTGTGAATCTCATATCGCGAGCGAAGTGCTTGAACGCGATCCAGGTTCGCGAGACTCAAGGTCGTGTTGATAAGGTGGCCGTTAGTGACACTCCCCGCCAAAATGGAAAATCGACTTTTCGCGAAAACACCGATTTTACGTGTAACTACTACTAAAACTCGATATATCTACGTAATAACAAGTTATTACATATGTAATAGCACTTATATATAAATACTAAATTAGGGCTACCTATAAATAATAAAATTATATAAGTATAACTAATACGTATAGTATAGTTAGTTAATTTACTTACTTCTTAAGTTAACTTTTTATAAAAATATTAATTTTATATATAACTATTACTAAAACTTAATATATTTACGTAATAACGAGCTATTATATATACGATAGCCCTTATATATAAATAGTTACTTAGGGCTACCTATAAATAATAAAATTATATTAGTATAACTAATATATATAATATAGTTAGTTAATTTACCTTTAATTATCTATTCTTAAAGAACCTTACTCCTAAGATATAAGAGATCCTAGTTATATATTTAAGGTATTTTACCTAATACTTATATAAGTAAAGCTTATTCTATAAGGTAGATATACTATATAAATAAATAACTTAAAAACTATATTTTATTAAAAAACTACTAGCTTAATCTAGAGATTATAAGTAGTTATAAACTAATAATAGAAATAATTTAATATTTCTAAAAAAGATTATTAATTTTTATATAAAATATAATTATAAGTACCTAGTATTTACTCTTTATATAGGTAAGTACTACTAGTATAATATTAGGTTATACTATATATACCTATATTAGCTAGCTCTACTTCGAGTTCTTAAGTTTATAGTTTATTATTTAATTATATTTTAACTTATATAATTTTTTATTTTTTTTATTTATTATAATATATTTAATAATAATATAATTAATTAAAAAAGTTAAAAAATAGCTATATTAGACTAAAAGAGAAGAATCCGAGTCTTAGAATCTAGTTTATATTTATTATTAATAGTTTATATTTAATTAAAACTTATTTATTTTTAATATATTTTAATATATTTTATTATTATTTATTTATATAAGAATATATAATAAAGATTCTAATATTATAAAAGTTACCTATATATTAACTAAATATTTAGGTAGGTACTTTATTTAGAGAGTTACTTATACCTATCTATCTATAGACACGTGACTAAGTTCGGGGTCGTGGTCGTGGCCGTGGTCGTCTACGGCTGCCCGGTGAGGTTAGATGCGCAGGTGCGCAGGTGTCCCGTATATGCTCAACGACAAATCGACCGACTACACCACGCGCATTAGTCGCACTTATATAATTTTATTATCTACAGGTAGCCCTAATTGACTGTTCCTATTAAGTCATCTATATAGATATCCTAAAGCGTTGTTGCGCTAACGCATCGATATCTAATAATTCGTGGGCGCAAAGTTGCAAAAACGTGTTTTGCCATTTTAGCGGGGAGTGTCACTAACAGCCACCTTATGTTGAACACAGCCCGCCAAAACCTCGGGACACATTTCAACCAATCAATCCTGCCCATTCGCCCCACGGATATTTTTATGTGTAATAAGACCTCCACTGTCACCAATTCAAGGCTCCTGTTGAAATCTAAAAGCATTTAAACGAGACCCCAATTCAACATATCAGAGTTATCTTTCCTATACCCAAGGATTAGTAGAGATAATGATTGTGATAGATCCTGGATTCACTTGATCTTTCACAGCTCAGGTTATTGGTTGTTAGACTATCGAGCTTAGAGATAGACACAGTAATAGTCCCCTCGCAGAAGAAGCAAGATTCTAGGGTTTCTACTAATGTGATTGTTCGTATAGAGATATCTCGGCTATCAAGGTAAAGAAATAAGGTACAGAATATTCAGTTGATTGTTTTCTAACTATTGCGGAGTGGCGTTGTTCGAGTACTTATGGTACTCGAAAGAGTGGCTCTAATCAGGTGACATAAATAAAAGAGCATCGAATATATCCCAACAGTGATAGGGTAATTTTCAAGGTACTTTTTATATGACTTACTTATTTCTACAGGTTCTGGGGTCGCGAAACATCTTGCTATGTTTACGATAAGACCATGCTTGCCTGCTCTAGTACCTTGATTATCAGGAGCTGAATACAATACAACTTTTGGCTTGATCTTAAAACTACGTTTGCATTTCTGTTCTTAATCTGTGCTACCGCCACAAAAATAGAGCAAAAAAACACCTCCTCATTTACCCAGTATCTGCTGTCCTGGATTCTGATTTACTAGAGGTGAGTATCCCACCATAACCCGTTCCTGAATCCTGCCTAGATGACTAAACATCAAACTAAGCTATCTGTGTTTCGTGGGCGTTCTTGGTGATCCCATATCTATCCAGTTGGTAGCAGGTAAGCTTACCACTCGTGCCAGGAGCTGACCCAACAAGTCCAGCTTGTCAAGCCACAAGCGACTTAAAACCATGTGTCTTCGCGAACCCTGGACGAATAGACTCTTTGGATCTTTTCGAAGTAGACCGGTATTCCGGTGTTGAGTGTTACGACGGGAGGAACTTCCTCCCCGTGTAATGGTGTTATGGAATACTCCGGATATCGAATGTTCATCTTGCTTATGTTTAATCGAACGACGCTTCCCATTTCAAAAAAGATAGAATAGTATAATCTTGACTAAAGGTCCGTTCAGAAAGAATAGATCGATCTGATCTTATGAGCAACAATCTCCTAAGTTCAACAACATGGCAGGCACGTCTCGATCATGGATCGGTTCGGCGTTCGCGAATCCAATTGTACTATCTGCAATAGCGGTGACCCTCATAGTTGGTTACTATGTTAGAGCTTGGTACAAACTCCGTATGTTCAAAGGGCCATGGTTGGCGAGCTTCTCCGAAGCATGGTTATTTGGGGCAACTAGTTCAGGGGATGTGCACATGAAACTTTACGACGTCTGCCAGAAATATGGTATGTAATCTGTTCCTTGAAATGGCTTTTGCTTTCCAAAAAAAACCGAATAATGAACTGATACAAATTTCATCGACGTAGGAGACTTCGCACGAGTTGGACCCAACTGGTTGATGACCAGTGACCCCGAGGTCATCCGTTACATGAGTGCCGCAAAGTACAAACATCAAAAGTCGAATTGGTATCAGGCTCTGAAAGTCGATCCCTACGTTCATAGCGTCTTATCCGAAACCAACCTAGAAAAACATGATAAACTGAGAGCTAAAATGCAAGCAGGGGTATGTCAACACCACCCCTTGAATTTCTCTAGCTAACCAGTGAAAGTATTCCCTGAAGGAGAATAAAGATCTTGGTCCAAAGATTGACTCCCAAATTTTGTCCCTTGTTGATCTGATCGAGCGGAAATATGTTTCCACAACTGCGGAAGTGAAACCTATCGATTTCGCTCGTACCGCGCAGTACTACTCCCTTGATGCAATCACGAGTATCGCGTTTGGGAAGGCTTTCGGTTACTTGACCGAAGACAAAGATATGCATGGCTTCATCAAGATCGTTGAGACGGAACTTCCATTGGCGACATTTTGTGCAAATACTCCTACACTTGGACAAATTGTTTTTGGAAGTGGTTTGTTGAACGTCCTTTGGCCAACCAGTGCGAAAGATCAGACTGGACGAGGGAAATTAATGGGGTGAGACTGATCTTGGGCTTTCATGACCATCACATTTTTTGACGCAATTTAGGATCGCCAAAGAAGTCGTCTCGGAACGTATCGGTTCTAATAAGATTGAAAAGGCTGATATGCTTGGGTCTTTCCTTCGCAATGGGTTGGATCAGCGTCACGCTGAATCGGAAATCTTAACAACAATGTAAGTCTACAATATCCTCTCAAATACTAACCAAACAAGTCATATACTGAACCTTTCAGTGTCGCTGGTTCGGACACAGTAGCCACAGCCATTCGTGCAACCATGCTCCACATAATGAGCACACCACGCGTGTACAACACCATGGTTACCGAAATAGAAGAAGCAACATCCAAAGGCCAAATCTCCTCCCCCATCACCTCCGCAGAATCCAAAACTCTGCCCTATGTCCAGGCTGTAATCAAAGAAGGTCTACGAATCCACCCGCCCATCACTGGATTACTCCCCAAGATCGTTAACCCAGGAGGCGAGACCATCAAGGGACGATTCGTCCCAGGTGGTACTCATATCGGACAATGCGCTTGGGCCGTCCAAAGACACCCAATTTTCGGGAAAGATGTGGATGTTTTCCGACCGGAAAGATGGACTGAAGCGACTGAGGAGCATAGAGAAGAGATGACGAGAACTATGGAGTTGATGTTTGGATCTGGGAGATTGGGATGCTTGGGTAAGGCAATTGTGTTGGCTGAGTTGGATAAGGTCTTTGTTGAGGTATGCAACTTCTCTATTCGAATATGGGACCATCACTAATTGTTTTGCAGATGCTAAGAAGATTTGATTTCGCTCTTATGTATCCTGCTGCTCCTTGGAGGAGCACGAATTTCACCATGTTTTTGCAGGATAAGATGTGGGTTAGGATTACTAAGCGCGAAACATCACCCCGGAGTGAGAAAGTCGCAGTGGGTGGATCTTTAGAAAACGGTGGAATCGAAAGTTATTAAGAGATAGCTAGCTAGTCATTGGCCATTGGAATTAGGGGCCCTCGAGCCATTTACCTGGTTCTACGTATTAGGCTTTCAACGATGTACTTCTGGCTCACAGGTTTCCAGAAATGTTGTTTTCTATCTATATCAGGATGCTTTGGAATATTTTGTCTCATTGTTTATTACTTTTGCTCAACTCTTCTGGATCACTTATTTCTTATTGTTCTAGTCTCTCAAACCAATAGCCGTCCTCTCTTTAGAACTCTTATAGGGTATAATGCCCGAGATTCGATATCTACATTTTGTAGGAGGTTAAATGGATTTACTTCTCTCGGGCATATTTCTCATATTTTGGTGTGATCTCTGCCCAGAAACAACCCAACGAAACGTTTGAATATACTTTTAGCTTAAGGACTTTGGAATATTGCCGATTCATAAGACTTTGCATTCTCTGCCAGAGCGGGAAAATTGCCCTAAATCAAATTGTGATCTATTTATACCACTTGGAAGGATAACAGAATTGTTACAAATCAAAGGTGCTAAGATTTAGTGAAACCTTAATAAAGTCAACTTGTAGCCGACCGAAATCTTTTTGCTTAATCTTTTGATATATGTGGCCCATAGAGTATGCCTTTTCGCACAAGGTCTTTGAGATAGAAACCCCAAGGTTTCTTCAGTGCCCACTGAGCCATCGCCGCAAACAAATGCCGAACCATCTCCATTACAATGTTTCTATCGCATGTCATTGTCTCATGCAAGGCTTTCGTGGCAACAGGACAACGTCATATTACCTTAATTGGACAATGAATCATAGGATTAGCATTGGGAAGGACGAAGCGTGCTCCCCACATGTCATCAGAAACACAACATTTCGTTAAAGTAAGACCGCCAAGAGTAATCAGACCAATACGGGATATATGAGGTAGTTCTGGTTAATAGGCTTTACATTGGGCTGATCGCGACATTATGCTCCTGCAACTAGTCGTTATGCAAGTGCGGCCGTACTCATGTTTCAATTAGTCGCACATGCACTCGGAATTTGGTATTCCATCATAGTTTGACGGACGAATGCATGCCCGTCTTGCGTTCTGAGACCGCTGCAATATCGGTCTTACAGGAATTCCTTCGCACATCTTGCAGATACGGATCCTTCATCGGACATCTTGTACTACCAAAGCGTGTGCTAGGCTGGCATATGGCGTTTAGGTCAGGGGTAGTGAGCTAAGCGAGGGCTTGCAGCAGCTCTCACCTACAGTAGCCCTGTCACTGAATGTGTCTGACTGAGACAATCGCCCAACTAAGAAATACCTGAAGTTTTCGCGTTTTCCGGAATTCCGAAGCAAGAACAACAACACAAGAAAATTAAGTTTCCGCAGCATATCAATTCGGAATTCATTCTCACCTAAAGCGGTGTAGACTAGCGACGGACGGCGATGATTGAGGCTGATGATGACTGCTTTAGAATGCCGGGGAATTTTATTGATCGAAGCAGAACATCACATAAATAATAAACTGGTAGCATACAGAAAGTACAAAAATCTGAGAGACATCTTCCTAAGCTTTTAGTTCTTCATAAACCCGACAGCTCACCTTTGACTCATCTTGGAATCTTTTGACAACATCTTCACTCGTGAAAATGGCTCCCATCAAGACCCCTACCTATGATCCAAAGTACAACGAACCAGGGCCATTCACCAAATTTCCAGGAGAAGGTCTTCCTGAAATCAAGCGCTACATTACAACCCACGACGCAAACGGGGAAGGTGTTTTCCTCCCATCCGACAGCGGAGACCACCAGGCTTTGATGGGGAATGGTCGTGGTGTTTACAGCATCATCTATACAACCAAGGAGGCTCAAATCGACCTGAACGATGATGCTGATCTAAAGTTTGCCAAGGAACCAGTAGGTCTCCCCTCCTCCCGCAACCAAATGTCCGAGAAAAGAATCCCGCATTTGGTGGATTGGGAATATGACTAACTGGAATATTTTAGCCGGGACTCCACGTTCCAAATGGTTCTTTGGTCCGAATGATCGATTTCGCACCTGGAATCGAGTCGCCCATTCACCGTGCCATGTCCCTGGATTATGGAACTGTGATCGAGGGAGAGCTTGAGGTCGAGCTTGATAGTGGAGAGAAGAGAATCATGCGTCGGGGTGATGTTCTTGTGAACCGAAATGCCCTCCACACGTGGAGAAACACCTCTCCAGACAAGTGTGCTCGTGCACTTTTCATCCTTCTGGACATCGCGCCTATGAAGCCAATTGGAGGGAAGGAGATCAAGCTTGAGCTGGGTGAGCTTTCGCATGATTATGCTGAGGACCATTAAATCGTGGATAAGTGGTAACCTTGAATGAAGTTCGATCTGTCAAGGTACTAAGATTTACATCTGTGTACTTGGTTAGCGAGATGTAGCTGTAGTATCAAAATGAATTATGTTGGGTTCTCAATACTTTTGATACTTGACTTTGTTTTAATCGAGAAAATTGTACGAATTTTGGTTCCATTTTTCGATTTCTATACGTAGCTTTTTGACTAACCTCACTGCTTACTTCTAGATCATCCGCAGTAGATTAGCATGACTTGGAAAACATCAGTGCAGACAGTCAAGCCGGTAGCAATATTCTTAAGGCATGCCAAAAGTGTTTTAAATAATTCTGTCGTATCAATCTGGTGATCGAGTCCATTTGTTGTAATTTTCCTAGACCACACGAATGACAACTTGAAAGTTTTGCGGCAAAGAAAAACACATTTTCTGTAGTTTCTTGGTATTAATGGCTAGCTGAACAGCCACCAAGAGCGGAATTCAGCTCCTATCTCCAAATTGTCTACCACCTCCACCTTAGAGAGAATTTGTACCTTAGATGTGTAGTAAAGCGATCCGCATTTGCAGTATTTCGCCATACAACAAGTGAAAGCGACCAACCATACTCACATGCCAAGGAACCGAGCCTCGAAAAGACCCTATTATGACGCCACTACGAGCATACACTCTCTGGCCATTCCACAGGTGGAGTGAGCATACAACAGAAACCCTCGCCCCCTGAGCTGCTTTCAAAGATTCCAAAGAAAAAGGACAGAGGCTTACATACAGCCATGTACCCTTTCAAGTCATTCAATTCAGCGAGTCTCTCGTTATCACCGGTAACGAAGATCTATTCTTTTTCTGTCAAAGTATATGATCAACATTACGTGGGGGTAAGAAATTGAATGTTGTAGCTCTCACGGGAGGTCACACCATTAAAACACCAACGGAAGCACAACATGTCGCATGCCTCTTAACACCGGTGGTTTTAAGTGATGATGTATGCATGTCGTGCTTGTTTTCGAATACAACCTCTTATCTATCGAATGGAGTTGAAGCCTTTGTGTTTTTATTTCCACGGTAGCCAAGAGAGATATCGGTTTTCGGAACTATAGAAACGCCGCTTGCGATCGTATGTTCTCGTCTCTCATTCGCCTACCAGCTCTTCCTATCATGATATACGTGTCCAACACGGGTGACCCAGCAGAAAGGAAACATCGAACGCACCATCATGATCAGCTTACCATCTATGTGCCTTCAACCATAGACTAAGAACTAGGTACAATTTGTTGACCAACTCAATTTGAATTTCTTCACAGACTACCAAAAGAGCTTATTGGACATGTCGAAAGTAAAGAATCTAGAAATTCTTGTCTTATCAGCTTTTCAGCCCGCGGCCGGCACATAGAATGCTGACACCCCTCTCAAGTCCTGTGAGTTTCACAAGAAAGAGAGACGCGAGAAAGACTAGCAGAGAAATAGGCATCTCATCTGACCAACTCCAGAAACATTTCACCACATTATACTTGGACCCGCCAATCCAGCTGTTTCCCAAACAATATAGAAGGAAGAAGCCTTCCCGTCTGCAATAACTTGTTTAGGAATCTGTCTCGTTTCTTAGCCTCACCCGCCATTACGTGAAAGGCTAGCTCACTATGAAACAAACGGTTCTATATAAAGTTGAACGATTGAGTGCAAATACTTTCTCGCTGTCCTTTTTTTAATCTCCGCTTCGCTATACATGCATGAAGATGCGTCCGTGATCGGCTTGTCTTGAGTGATTCCGGGATTCTACGCTACTCTATCTTACCCAGGAATCTCACTCGTACAGCTATATGCTGTCAGAATAGTATGCATATGCAGTCGCCGTGCATTTTAAAATACGGGTGACGTGATCACGTGTGTGGAGAGTTCAGGGGCTGGACCCACTTCGGTTACACAAGCGAGGGCTTTGGGTAGGAAAAACATCTTTTCGGGGTCTGGTTTGGACTAGAACGAGAGTAGCAAAAAAACGATATCACTTTGTTATTTGGCTAAGAAACACAATTATTGCCTGTATGATGAAATGTTCAAGGAAAATATGATACCATTTCTAACATATTGACTACCTAAATCCTACCAATTAGGTATTATTTCCACCACTACATTACACTAAAATCCCAAAACGTCCCGAGTCTATCAAATCTATCCTAACACTTATTTTCTCTTCTTGTTGTCTTTTCTTTCACACTTGAGGGACCCCAGACAAATCCAACTTATTCCTCCTCATGAACAGGGATAAAACCAACGCAAGAGCTCCGGCAACCATAGCAATAACAATTGCCTTATTAAAACTTGACACAATGTCTGCTACAACCTGTATCTGCACCGATTGAGGAAGGCTATCAAAGAAAGAGCCTCCGACTCCCGCAATAAGTCCTTGAATGTATTTGAGATCCACACCTGGTAGAGCTTTTGCAATATCATTCTGGGCGGTATTGAGAAAGACGGCGTTGGCGATAGTGAGGCCGATGGTGGCCCCTCCTATTTGGGCACTGGAAATGAAACTGATGGCCTGAGAAAGAACCTCGGGAGCAATGAGCGCTTGTGCAACCGAGAATGGTGCTTGACTAAAAGAACCGGCGCCGATACCAATCAGTACGGTGTAGCCGTAAATTGCACTGTCACTCGTACTCGGATCGATGGTATAGAGAAGGGCGGAACCTGTAATGACCAATATGGAGCCAAAAGTAAACCACGGCATGTAATAACCAAATTTACCCATTCCCCAGCCGTTGATCATGACGAATGTTATCAAAAGCATGATATATGGTAACAAGCGTAGCCCCGCTTTCAGTGCTGAGTCCCCTTTTACCAATTGGTACAATAATGGGATGAAGTAAATTGGGACGAATATACTGGTTCCGCCACAAGCCGTTTCGATGAATAGGATTACCATCTCTTTCGACTTGAGAAATTGTACAGGAAAAATCCGTCGCTCTTTTGTGGTACCGATAGCGAATATTTGCTGAATTATTGTCATGATGAAAAGAACGCCTCCGACAACGAAGAGAGGGATGGTCTCTTTGCCATTCCATTCGTACACGACTCCACCAAAGGAAATTGCCATGATTGTGGATACCAATGTCCCAGCGAGTAAAGTGGCACCAACCCAGTCGATCTCAACAATTCTTTGAGCGAAGGTAGCGCCGGGTCTTGGGTCGACACGTGGAAGAATAAAGAGATAGACCGGGGAGAAAAGACCGCCAATGCACAGGTTGATGTAAAAACCCCATCTCCAGGTTGCACTGCTATCTGCAAACCCCCCTCCGACAAAAGGCCCGCATCTGTCATAGAGTATTAGTATACCGCAACAAGAAGACTTGATAACACCCGAACTTACACTGTTCCCAGCCCCCAGACAGCTCCTGTCAAAGCCAGATAAACTGGACGCTCAGCGATTGTGGTCAAAGCAGATAGTAAAGTCATAACACCAATGTACCTTGAGAAGTATTAGTAGACTTAGAATGGGGGAGCAGTGGTTAGCCTACATCCCCACGCCTCCAATTCCACAAATCGCACGTCCTACTATAAGGATTTCCATGCTTGGCGCTGCCGCACACAAAGCCGAGCCAACTTCGAAGATCACAATACAGAGAATGTAAAGCCATTTAGCCTCGAAATGACCATAGCATCTTCCCCTTGTGAGTAATTAAGTCAGCTCAGTCCTTTATACACTCATCGTGAAAGATACTTACCATGGTAGATTCATTGCAGCTGAAGTCAATAGAAATGCCACCGAAATCCATGACAATTTGCCTGTATCATTGAACTGATGGACAATCGCGGGCTGGATATCGGCTGTGATGGTATTGTCGATAGCAAAGAGGAAGGTCGACGAAAGAACAGCAGCCACCACAATCCCCCAAGACATCCCCGTTATAGTCCTGGCAGGTGGTGTCTGGGGCGGTATATTTGTAGCAGAAGCGAGTATTTCATCTGGTGATGCACTCCTGGAATTTTGAACGGTATCTCTACCAAATTCTTTATCGTAGGCTGGAATTTCTTTATTGTTATCGGCCATCTCGACCGCCTGTCCTGGCTCGTGAGACATGGCTGAAATGCAGGGGATGAGAATTACACAAGAGCCACTGTGCCGGAATAAGAAGTGTTATGGTTCTAGAAAGTTAGAAGATTACCAAAAGACACGAGAAAATCTGGAGAGGCGATAATAGCAAAGGAAAACAGGAGCATATAAGTTTTAAACGGAAATGTCTAGATAGATGGAAAGAAGATATGATTTCCAAGGTGCAATCACGCAAGCACAAGGGGGCACTTGAGCCCCAGTTAAAGCTACCATGCCGTAACTGAACAATTAACTCTTTAAGAAATGGAAGTCTGGTAAATGGAATATGCTGAGTCAGATAGAATTTATCAATGAATCGGGACCATTTATTGTCCGAAAGAGGGTTTGGAGGTTGACGATGTGAACGGAGTTGGAACGGACGGTCGTTCAATAACTAGCCGATTCCCAAAAGGGCGAATGAACATTGAAAACACGTGACTTTATCAACATCAAATGGGTACCCCGGCTCGGGTGGCCATCTAGTTGGCTGGTTGGATACATCGGCTATGACTACCGATCGGGCCCGGCAAATTATTGTTCACAGTAGCGTTTGGTAAGACATCAACGGTGACGGATGTGCCTTACACCCCTGAGTCAGGCTGCGTTGGGGCTTACGATACCAGGTACTGTACTAGCTCAAGTACTCCGTACAGTACAATCCGAGGGTGCCATCGCATCACCAACTTACCCCCTCATCCTCCCCCACTCCACTAGCCCCGCAACCCCCGCTACCCCCAAGTACCTATAGCTACAAAGGGGGCGGGGAAGCCTATAATGGTGGCTGATCGACCAGAGCTGATTGACCAGAGCCAGATCAGCAGCACGTCACAATCAATTCAATCTTATTTTCACCATCTCTTAAATCCATGCTCTCTAAATCTCGACTTGAAGGAGCGTACCTTGACGCTGTATTTACACGACACTTTAAACTGATATTGAGACTAGTCAGGCTCGTTATTCAGCTCGATGATCAAGACTCGCACACTCAATGAGCATTTTTCAGGCGGCTGTGAATGAACGGTGCCTGCCCCAACGGCCAAGCCAGCCGAGAAATCCGTCGGGCCATCAAAGAAGCCGTACGGAGCTGTATTATTCTTCCAACGTGGATATTGGCTCGAGTACGAGAACAGCCAATAACCAAGCCACAGTATGTTAATGCTAGAGTACACTCAGCGTGGTACAACGAGTCATAATTGCATACAGGTTAAAAACTCGCTGTCTCCGACGTGCGGGAAGACAAGGAGCCTGATGATCCCTCCCGTTCTCGTCACCATACTCTTTCTAGGGACTGCCTGTGTGCCGATCGTTTATGGCTCTCCGTTTCTCGCTGCGCGATTCTCATCACTTAAGGATACTTTCCATCTCAAATATTTATCATTCTTACCTCCCTTATCTATATTCAAAAGAGATGCAGCATAGAATTGTATCACACTTGACCGCATTGGGGAACCGAGTCGTCTTGGTCAAGTCCCATTCCATGTAAGAAGGATGTTTGGCTGACCACTTGAAATTTTGGATGAACGAGACCGACGCTTTGCAGACGCAGACCGCCAGTTTTCAACCTATAGATTCACGTGCTTCTTGACGCAATATGGTAATTAATCTGCATATATTTGCAATTCGGATTGCTTCCATGTGAGCTTCCACTTGTTGGTGTTGTTTGGTGCTGTGGAAGCTGACAACCACCATGTAAGATTTATCCTCCGACCCGAAGGTTACACAAGCTTGATTGCCAGCTTGCTATACGCGTAAATTGTCTCGTTGTATCTCAGCTTATCGGCCCCTCGCAGCGTTGTGGAAGGACAAAGTAGTCCCAAGTTGGATAGAATCTCTTTTCCGGCTTTATATAAAGTCGCAGACATTGGCTTTGGCTTTGGCCTGCGTGAGAACCAACACAGTCAAATTCCACATCCTCGAGCTCGGACCGTTTGCCAGAGTAAGCATCCTTACTTGTGAGGTTGGATGTAAGTCAATTATTTCGCTACTGCCACGTTATTGTCAGATTTCCCGAGTTTTGAAACAAGGTACGTCGTTAAAGTGACCTTTGGGCTTTCACTACTGTCATCTCACTTGAGAGTTTCTTAGTAGGTGGCTGCTGCACGACATTTCCCACCCGTATCTATGTATCCCATAAGCAGGTTAGGGTAGACGTCTAGCCAGAGCCAAGCTTTGTGAGGCCCCTTTTGAAAATCCCAAAGATCACATCCACAAACGATCCTTCCAAGATTTCCTGGTGGGATTCTTCACGGGATGTTTATAATCGTCCCGTGAGGCTCGGCTCCCCCCGTCCCCGTTCAATCTACCTCGATTAGGATGCGTAGGCGTTTGAAAGTTCTGAGTGGTAACTATAAATCCTCGAAGGCACAACTACAAAACACGAAGATGGGCTCCTTAAATGCTAGCATTGTTCAACCGTCCCAAGAACACGTCAACGGATTAGCGGCACCCTATGATACGTACCCAAGTCACTATTTTGTGGCGCAAAATAGTAGTACACTTCGCACAAATTCCTACTTCGCCATGTGGGAGCCGGGTACCTCAATTCCCAGGTCTACTCATACATTTAAAGGGATTGCAATGATCCGCCAAGTTCCAATCCAGTTTGCAGGCCTTCCATCTGTGCCAATTGTCGGGATTGTGCCGGGATAAACAGTGTTCTAACTTCAGATGAAGTGGTTACATTATTATTAACCTTAACCACCAAGTAAATTAAGAGCTTATGATGTAAATAAATCTGTTGGGAAGGTTTCCTGCCAAGGTTCCTGCAAGTTAACTTCTCTGGTTTCTTGGTCCACGCCTACCAATCGCTGATATTTTCCATTTGCATTCTCAACAAAGGGTAAGCTGCGCCAGACGTATAATGTAGACTTACCTAATTATACACCATATAAATCGCTTTATTGCCGTATAGCTCGTTCGTTTATTTCCCCGGGCCCTGCTTATATATGTCGACAAGTTTGGGTTAGATGAGAATGGGATGCTGCGTAGTCAAGTTATGCTCAAGCATAGTCAATTTGGTACATGTTACGAGAATTGAGCAAAATGTGGAAGCAGCCAAGTTCTCCAACGGGTAGGCGAACTGGGCAACAATATGAATCCTGGTCCTCAGGGCTGTCTAGACGGACAATAACGTGGCAGCCTTTAGCTCCCATCTCGTCAGCGTGCATACCGCTGTTACAGGCGTTCTCCAGGCTGTTGACACAAGTGGGGAAGAGAAGAGCCTCCTTGATTCAACCGCAATAGGTGGACCGTCCTCCTCGGAGCTCGACAAGCCTCCTACAGCATTGGAGGCACGTTGTGTCATCCAACATCCTTGATGTCAAAAGAACTAACGGATCGCTGGCTAAGCTGATACCAAAGTTAAAGATGCTGGCTCAAGTGAGCTTACTCCTTTGGTGAGCCTTCGCCCTCAGCCTGCTTATTCCTGATAAGTCTCCGATTTTGGCAGAGGATCGATTTCGATCCAGTAAACGATTCGCACCCCACGCCTCCAACGCCATTCGCCCGCAAATAGAAAAGAATGAAGTCAATGGTTGACATTTGTAATACATCTCTAAAGATTAGAGCTACTTTGTGTTGAATACTTTATGGTGGGATGGAAACGTCCGTGAAAAGATTATAGAAACGCACGTGGAACCTGGAGTGGTCTTCTTATGCTATAGGACTCGTAATTTCCGGATCTCGCACTTTTCGGCAAAAGACCATTCCACTGTACTCGTTATCATGTCGCATTGTATCACTCCTCCTCGTGGTGATGAAGGATCATCGACCGAAGGTTATCTGGCCTGCCTGGACTGTGCAAAGGCTAAGGCGAAATGCGAGAAAAAGGTACGTTCACAGCCGAGAATCGATTTGGGAAGTTGGCCGGCTGATGTACCCCGCAAACTGCAGTTTCCATGTGCACGATGTATTAGAAGAAAGATTGAATGTCGAACACGATTAACTCAAAGGGGACCTGGTCGGTCTATTGGCAACGCTCGAAATGGCAAACACACAAAGAATAAGGAATCTTCGAGCTCAAAAGCAGGAGACTCAGTTTCTTCGGACGTCAAAAAGAACGTTGATAAAAAGGTCAAGTTGAACAACGACAAAATCATGGATGATGGGACTGGTTGCTTCCAACTTGACTTCAACAATACGCCATACATTGAGCATTACCTACCTGGAAAAGACCCCAACGAGATGCACTATATCCACGACATCAGTAAACAAGAACTGGATCCAAGTCTCTCCTTAGACACTTTCATGCTGAACGATTATTTCAATATCAACCACGATTTTAACTCCCATCAACTTAACGAATCTATTGACATTTCACTATCCTCCGGAACGCACTCCACATATGCATTATCACCAGCTGCATTTAATTTACCATCCGAGAATTACTTCCCGATGATGGATGTGATCCTTCCCGACCAGACGACAGTCCCAATCGATTCGGCAGATGGACCATTCCCCGCACTTGAAGGATGGCCCCTCTTTCGATGCAACCAAATTGTTCCCACCTCAGCATGCTCAACAACGGCAAAAAGCCATCTAGAAAGTCTTTACGCAGCTCTCAACACCCAGAACCTTTCTCTTGACGAGTGTCGCTTGACAGACCACCATCATGTTGCGATCGAGCCACTTCTTGCTGGAACGAGGGACAAACTTATAGCGATAATGCAAGGCTTCTCTAATCGGGCCCAAACAATCCATGGTTTACGAAATGCCAAACAAGAAAACGCCTCCTCCATGATCGACGCCAACGCCCCATTTTTCCTCATTCTTCCGCTTCCCCATGTTCTGGAGTCACTTCTGAGGGCTTGTCTAAGTTGCTACGAACCTTATTATCCAATCTTATCGGCCGCTTCGCTTAAAACTAATAAGTTGATGGAGGGTGGAAACAACGCTGTTATTTCGAGTTTAAAGTTACTTTTCATGCTGGCTGCAGGAGCAATGACCAGTGGTGCTGGCGATACGTATCAGATTGCCCATGGCCTTATTGAAATTGGTAGGATATCGCTATCTTATTTGCTTGAGGAGGATATCAAGCTTGTTTCAAATCCCGAATTATTGCAATGCGCTTTACTGTTCATTATCGTGGCTGCGTGGAGTGGGGATAAGTGGCAGATGGACGTGGGTTTTTCTGTCGCCTTTACCTTATCAGTGATGGAACTAACTTCTATTTAGATGGCGATTTATCAAAAGGCAATGTACTTGGAGGTAATCACCCTTCAATCACCTCTCTGTCATAAAATGGCTAACAAACTCTAGATGCTATCCAAAGAGAAGTTTCTAGAGCGGCGAGAATTCCACGTTTCAACTCTCGGCTCGGCTACCGAGTTAGACCATAGCTGGCAGAGATGGAAAGAACAGGAATCAATCAACAGGTGAGACCATCATTACTTTATCAATCGCCACAAATATCGCTAATCTCCCATCCAGAATGGTTTACTCATGGGTCCTACTCGATCAAGAGATGTGTCTATTCCAAGACTCCCCATCGACTCTGTTCACCTCCCTCACGACCCTCAACACCGCAGTCCCCAGTCCCTCAACCACCTGGCGGGCCACCTCAGCAAAAGAATGGATGCATTCCCTCCCACACTCTCACCTCCAAAGTGGGAACGTCTTCCCTCCCTCCTTGAACGAATACATCGTCCGATTCCGAGAGACCGAAAACCCGACCTCCCTAACAGATCTCACACCCACAGTGCTCCGCTTACTCCTTTGCCACATCCAAAGTCTAGTGAGCCAAGTCCGGCTCAGCATAGCCGGAATCCACGGCAATAGTAGCAACAGCAACGATAAATCCTTCAAAGCCATCCGCTACACCAGCATGGTCCTAGTCTCTGTCCGGCTAGACGAAGCTCGCGACCTGTTGCAAAAATGGTATTCCCTCTCACAATCAGTATTCAAAGGGGAAAGCACACCTACCATCAACGCAACGATGGTACTATACCATCTCATCGTCCTCAATACACTTGTCTCTTTCCCCGAGGTGGAGAGAATGGCTCGAGGAGAAGACTCATCTATAAAGCAGCCCTCGAAGTGGAAACAACCTCATCACTTTGAGGATACAAGGAATATCTACTTCCACTGCGGACAAATACTGCGAATTATACGTTCGATGTCTGAGGGAAGTAGACCTGCGTGGTGGGCAGGTGCAGTGTACAGAGTAGCATTGATTGCATGGGCAAATTGTATGTCTTGTTCTGACATCGGCTCACCGAGTATGAGCGAATACAACAAGAAGCCGTCGACGCATTTAGTTATGCTAGACAGTCTCACGGCAGAGAGCCCTCTCATTATCTCATATGTGAAGAACGCGGAGGGGACACCTGTGTTCTCGGAGGGAAACGGTGGTGCGGTCCCACTAGAGGTTCCGGGTATAATTTTGGCATATTGCACGAGGTTTCTTGGGGCTGATCAGAGGAACAAATTTATCAAGGGGATTAGACTGAAGCTTTTGGCGTTGGCGGATCGGTGGGAGGCGATTTGAATTTGGTGTGATTTTGGCGTTTCTTCTCTTCCCTTTCCATCTCTTTGCCTCTCTCTGGTTGCTGGTTGTACTGTAGATGGTAGAATTAGAGTTAGGCGACTTATGGTAGGGAGGCTATTATCGAATTTGGGACAATAAACAAAGGCTGTGGACTGGAAAATGTCGTCTTGCTTGTCTCATATGATGATGTGAACTCAAAGTGATTTTGGTAGCATTTGGAGTATTCATCGCGTTTTCTTCATTGATGACCTTCTCAATCTCTTCAGATAATCCTATTCTCGTCTTCCAAAGACTTGGAAAACTGATTTCTATTCCTCTGTATACTTTTTTTTTCTCGACCAAACCAACTTTATGGACGCAGAATTCTCGCCAGGAAATTAATCATCATCTCCTGATGCTAGCCTGTCACAGAACAAAGGTTCTGCCGCTTATTTTGTCCAACTGGTGCCTGTCTACAAATTGGAAACAGAGCATAATCTGCATATCACAACCTAATCTACGAATAAAAATGACTAATCCAATCAAGCATCCTTTCTTAGACCGTCAACTCAACAAAACCAATCGCTACATTCATTACCCTACAAGAAACACGTGTGAAAATAGGGTGAGTGAATATATATCCAACAACCAAAAAGGTTACCAGTACAGTACTAGGCGATAAGTCTGAGCCATTTGCTCTTTTTACACCAAAACTCGGCACAATCACTTATAGAAAAAACATAAAAGGCTATTCACAAATATAAAGTCCTGTATAGGATCCCTTTATCTTAACGTTTCCTTCCTTTTTGTCTCTTCCGATTTTGTTTTACAATCTATACTATTAAGTAGAATAGGTCTAAAGTAGCCTATTTTCATAAATCACGTATTCTACACCAAATTCGGCCCGATTTCGGTACTAAAATATGTAACTCGAGAACATTAGAATATATACTAATAAAGACTTTCTTTATAACTTAATACACCTATATAGGAGTACTAGTATTATAGTTAACTTTACGTTTGTAAGAGGGATAAGGATTTTAATAATCACACGTAGAGTTATAGGCTATTAAAAACTAGGCAAATCGTCGTTTTTGGGTGTACTTCGGCTAAATGGCTNGCGTAAGTGGCGTCTCCCCTTAAATCCCATCTATTCTCCATTTAAAACTCAACAAGGCCTAAATATATACCCTAACAGGGTAAATGACGGTCGGGAGTATACGTAAACCTTACTTCACGAGAAACAAAAGAACCCTCTTCCCCCTCCCCCTCCCTCGAAAATATATAAAAAGACAATATATCAACTCAACATTTCCCATATTAGAAAACACTTCAAGAGATCTAGAATGGTAAAAATTCGTTTCAGAAATCTGCATGAAACAAAGTAAATCAATTTATTTCCACAGTTCCACTCGGTGTATGAAAAGCGTTACTCGTATACGTTACTTAACCCCCCCTGCCCTCCCCCCACCTTACGGAAAAGAAAAGAACCCGAGGAATAATATATATATACATAGACTCGTATGTACAATTACAAGACACCATACCAAGCTATCTAACCTAATAAATTTAAGTTTTACAACTCTATAGGACCTAATATATTAAATTTCTAATTTATTCTTACACGATTAAGTGATTAATTCGTTCTTAGGCTAACTACAGTATAGGGTTTTCACACCCGTCTAACATGTGCTGTAAGATATGTGGTTATTACTTTATATATATACAAGTATAGTACTTCTTGTTATTAGCTAATATGCTGACCGTGGTTTCCACCGCACGGAACACGGAACTAACCGACATGATATGGAACAGGAGTGCCTAGGAGTATACAACAAAGGAGGGGCATATACTAGGGCTATATAAGCCAGGCTCCTGCCTACAGTAGTTAGCTCCCTAGTTATCTGAATACAGCTCTTCTGGCCCCTGGCCTTCCACATTCCTGACAACACTTCTTTTAGAATAATGTTATTTTAGAAGGGTTGCATAACTAGAATAGATGAAGGTTTAAATGAGTAGTACCGGTACGTGCGACGGATATACGGATGTGCTAACTAGCTAGCTAATGGGAAAAGGGGAAGGGAATGGATAAATAAAGGCAAACGTAAAGGCAAAGGTAGGAGGAGTAGGATGTTATAGTAATGGTTGGAAGGAAGGAAACAACCACGTATTGGAGTAAGGATAGATAACTCACTCACTCACTCACTCACGAGCAGACTATACTATGTTTTCATATCATGAAATTCTCATTTCTCATTTTTTCATTTCCCATTCCGCGTTATGTAACTCAGGTATCAGGGGCAAATGGGGGAATTCTCCATACCACAAATCCCAATCCGAATCCCCATCCCATCCCATGAATCCCATCTCATGATCCCCTTTTCCTTCTCCTTTTCCTTTTCCTTTTCCTTTTCCTTATCCATCCATCCATCTCACACCCTCTCAACAAAGAACCCAATCCCCTTCCCTAATCCAATCTAAAAAGAAAAAGAAAACTCCTCGACTAGATCCCATAAACCTCCTCCGCATGATCCCACATCCACTTCATCGCCTCCGCTCTATACGAGTCTTCCTCAACCCTCGCACCCTCCAAATCAAAAAGCATCCCATCCCCCACGGCTCCCCCCTTCAACACATCATAAACCGGCCACTCTACACCACTGCCCCCGTCCTCACCCTCACCTCCACCCATAGCACCAACACTCGGTTTCCCACTAACAACAAAAGCAACCCACCTCCGACTCATCTCCTTCGCAAGAGCCTTCCCCGCATCCCCCAACCCCTCGAAAGGATTCACAGCGTACCCCAACCCGTTAGTATTATCAAACACAAAAGCCACCTCCTGGAAATGTTCCGCGCCATTGCCCGCTGTCGTAGAAGGGACCGTGACATCCCAACGATACGCGAAGGAGTTGACATTTTGCAGCGACCAAGCGTGATTCGACGCGCGACGCTTGAGCGTCATACTCAGGTCGCCAAAGTAGGCGCGGACTCTTCTGTATGCCTTACCTAAAGTCTGGGAGAGTGTCGAGTTTGGGTCATGGGGAAAGGTTTTCAGGGAGGGTATACCGAGGGCGGGGATGTCGGGGTAGAGGATTGCGAGGGATTGTGCGGCTTCCGAGGAGATATTTGATGTCTGAAGGAGGCCGAGGAAGTCCTCTTCGGTGTTGCACGGAGGAGTGCGAGGAGCGAAGGAGGAGCCTTCGTCGGAATTGCTGCCGGTGAGGAGGGGGACGTGGACGAATTTGCCTGTGTTGAGTTGGGTGGAGCCGTAGGCGGCGATGAAGTCGTGGTCGATCATGGGTTGGAAGGAGGCTCCTTCTTGCTCGGTGGTGTTGATGACAGCATTGAGTGTCTCGAAGGGGAGAGCACGGAGACATTCGAGAGAGTTGGGGGAGGATGTGCAGCCGCTGGCTGTGACGACGCTGTTGTATGCTTTCTCTCGAGAGGACGTGTTCGAGGCTTGAGAGCCGTAGTTGACGCCGAAGCGTATTCCTGGACCGCCGGATTGAGCGATTGCGCCTTTGAAGAGCTTGTCGTCTCGTCCTGGGGGTTTGTTAGATGTTATTGAAGGTGTGTGTGGAAGATGGGACTTACCATTATAAGCCAAAAGTTGAGCGCCAACACTATGACCCCCCGCACTCTCTCCCCAGATAGTAACCTGCTCTGGCGCACCCCCAAAAGCACCAATATTCTCCTGCAACCAATGTAAGGCCAATCTCTGATCTCTGAACCCAAGATTTGTAGATCCATCCTTGAGAGTTTCTTCACTAGACAAGAATCCCCAGGCCGAAACACGGTAAGCGAGAGAAGCAACCATAATAGGAGTGCCCATCTCCACGCTATTTTGCACAATGAAACTAGCATTGTATCGCTGGTCATCAAGACCACCCTCAACAAGACCACCGCCGTGAATCCAGACTGCTACTGGAAGAGGCGTGGATGGGGCAATACCAGAAGGTCGAACGACTTGGAGGTAGAGACAATCTTCTGACATTCGCTTGCCGGCATTGTCGCCTCCGTAGCCGACGCAAAAGGGGACAGGCTCATTTGCGGGACGAGTATCTGTCCAAGTCTCATTCAGACTTTGAGGAACACGGAAACGGAGATCGTCAATTGGGGGCTGAATATTCGGTTAGTCTTTTGGGCTTGATGAGCAGGAATTGGGCTTCACGAGGAAGGAATCAAACAAACCTTAGCATAACGAATACCAAAAAAGAAGTCCTGATTGTACGTAGGATTATGAACCCCAACATACGAACCATTCTTGACCGTAACCACCGGAGCAGCAGCACATCTGGGTACCAGCGCAGGCGAAGCCACACAGACACCCGTAACAGCAAGAACCTGCGCCAACAAAGACAACATCATATTGGCAATGGACTGTGACGAACACAAGTTGACGATGCCAAGTGGCATCGACACATTATTAAATATTTCTCCCAAGCCCAACCCTTCACTCGGTCCCAAGTAATTTCCCCGCATTCTACTAGTGCCAGGTAAAGGGCCTGGACAGCTCGGGTCGCCCCCCCTGTAACGAGTTGTCATAGGCAGGGTATACCCCACGCTATAACCCTCTAAGCCAATTGAATTGTCCGATTCATGTGGGGGTATATCAGAAAGTGA
>LT855422.1:2110280-2181085 GCA_900184765.1 Hymenoscyphus fraxineus
AAAGAAAAAAAATCTTTTATCGCTCCACCTCCCCAGAAAATGCAGAAAGATATGAGAATAAAAAAGAAGCACAAACAAAAACAACAAAAGAAAGTCCCCAAAAAAAAAGAAAAGCCCAAAAGGAAAATGCAAGGCAGATAATACAATCCCCTAGAGGAGAGAAAGAAGAAAAAAAAAGACGTGAAAAAAGCAAAAAGGCAACTCAATTGTACATCACTCCCCACTTGACTCCCAATTCGCCATAATCTCAAATTGGAATGATTTCCACCCCATGCGATGCCATATGCCTCATCAAACTCCAGAAGAAACCCCTCCGTGTGTTGAAAGGCACTATTTAGTAAACGCCGAATTCCCTTGGTATAAGTTTTGAAAGGGGTATGAGAATGCTTCACTCCACGGGTTTTGTCGTAAATCAAGGTCCATCGAAAAACAACTCCATCTCCGGATTCTCATCCCACTTTGTGTCTCGCTCTTTATCTCGTTCGCGCTCCTGCTCGGCCAATTTATCCACTTTGGCATCCTCATCAACCTGATTCGTAAGATCATTGAACATCTGTGCAACATCTGGTCCATTTGCTTGACTGCTATTGGTGAAAGCGTCACGCATTGGGCTATCGCCACCGGTTCCAAGGGCAACAGAATCCATACGTCCAAATCCAGCTTCATTGAACATTCCAGGCGCTCGGGGACTCACAGTCGGCGCAAAAGCAGGACTTTGAAGCCCGCCGCCATGCATAAACGCATGTGGAGCAAAAGCAGGTGAGGTGCTGCTTTGAGGACTTATGCTGAAATGTGGGTCCTGAACACCGGCGAAGCCACCAAAGTGCGAAGGATGACCATGCTCAGGTGGGATCCCAGAAAGAATTGGCCCGCCATGCATAGCAGCTGTTGCTGGAGGGAACGTATGCGTCGTTGGTGTACCAGAGTCTGATCTACCCGGCGCAGGCTGTAAAGGTTGAGGTCGAGATGATGGTTCACTAGACTTGCGCTTGAATGTATGAGGCTTGGTTCTTAAATTTTGAGGTAACTCCTCTGGATTATCAACCCCGTGCTGTGCCATAAGCTTTTGGAGTTTGGTTGGTCGTGGCTTTCTTGTCGACTTGGATGAGTCCAACACAGGAGGTGGCTCTGGTGCAACGGGTGACCATTTATGTAGCTCTTGACGGAAGAAATTCGTCTCATAAGCCAGAAGAATCTCCGCACCTTCAATCTTGCGCAGATAAAATCTTTGTGTCTCGGATTCATCGGCCGTTGCCATGACAGGGTTGCAGAATGGCGCGACATGAGATCGAAATTCTTGAGCATTGTCAATGATCTTGATAAGAATATCCTCTTCATCCGGCTGGAAGGGCAGTGAAGGAATCTCATCTTGCCATGCTTGTAGATCCTCAAGCTTTGGGCGAGCAGCATCACGGGGGATACGAACTCGCCAATCACATATAGGGCAGGTATATTTTTCATCATCCTTGACCTTTCCGCGAGCGATCTTGAGGCACTTACCATGGTACCTGAATGGCATTAGTATATATAAGACAGAATAGAAATTAATGAAAACCCACCATTCATGACACAGCTCACATTCAATCATCATGCCAGCTTCAATACGTCGACAAATGCAAAAGACCTCACGGAACCGAGGATCCTCCCAGCTATGTAGCTTGGCATCAGAAGGACTAGGCTCGCGTGAAGCAGGCTCAGCAGGTAGTCTTGGCTTGTCTGCGTTGATATCAAAGCAATCCACATTGCGCTCAAGCACATACTCCATGTGAGACTTCAAAATATGTAGAGGGGCATTGGCCTTGCCAAAAAGTTTCTTGCCTTTGCGCATCCAGTCCTCATGACGCTTCTGTTCCTTTTCCAAGTCAATGGTCCCGGTTGGCTTGCTGTTCAACTCGGTCAGATGCTCCATGGTCTCACGAACTTCGGCATATTTTGGTCGCTGAGTGATGTCCTCGTTCCGACTTCGTTCATACAAAGATTGAACTTGCCGAAGAGCCTCGCGTTGCTTGTTCAGAATTTGGTCGACCTGTGCTAGCGTCTCTTGTGAGACTGGAAGTGCTGCAGCTTGAGCCTGAGCTGACAGAGCCTCGAGTTGTGGATAATGTACGGATTCCGCATTTACCAACTCCTTTGCCTTTGCTTCCCACGCCATTCCAGCATTTCTTTGTTCCTTGTAATGCTGTAGATGCTGATTATACTCGGGGATTTCGAGCTTGGCGCCCTCGTCGATAAGATTCTGAACTTCTTTGAGCGTCAAAAACTGGCCTTGACTATCGCGCGCTCTATCATTCCATTTCATCTGTTGAACAATTGTGTCAAGTTTCTCAATTTCCGGGATATCAACATTGAACCCTCTACCCAATTCTAGAAGATCCTCAAATTCTTGTGTCTGACGTCGTACAATGTTTGCAAGTGCAGCACGGGCATCTCGCTGGAAGTTATCGATGGCTTCGGCGCGTTCTCGGAGTTGGGTGATTTCGGGGCAGTCAAACCCGATTTTATCGGCTTCCTTCAAAAGCTTTTTGACATTTTCTACTTTTCGTAGCTCTCGATCTCGTTCCTCCATTTCGGCTTGTTTACTTCCTTTTCGCCAGGCTTTTTCGTTTTTACGACGATTCTGTTGTTTTCGAACGATGTAATTAGTTGCTTCTTCTACCCATTCATTGCAACGTTCGACGAACCCTTTTAAATTGGGAAGAGACTTCAACGCATAGGGAATGCGTTCACCTTCGTTAAGAAGCGTGCGCAACACCTTCAATGGAGGAGTCGGATCATCCTCTAGAACCTTCTCTACCTTTTCCTCCCATTGCTCCGGTAAATGGGCCTTTTCCGCAATCTTTTGATGAATGGCATCGATTTCCTTGGCAGTACGGCGATAATGTAGAGTGTGGTTGTTGCCGCTGTATCGTTGATCTGGAGAGACTGTACAACATTCGTAGTTACCGGCGTGAAGCATGCACATAACCTTGCCACTCGTATTGCACTTGAATCTAGAAAGATAGGCGTATGATTTGCAGTACGTGCACTGATATTCTTCTTCTGGAACATCCTCCTTGTCAATGACAAATCCGAGGGCGCATTTTGCACCTTCTGCTTCAATTGTATCGGTGACAGCACATGGGCCCTCGTGCTCTTTGTGTTTATCGAGGAACAATAATCTCTGTGCTGCTTCGCGATCTCGTAGGCGTTCCAGAGCTGGAGCCAGCCATTTGGCAGTTTGAATGGTGACAGCACCGTTCGAACCTTCCGCGGCTGTCCACAAAAGTTCATCATGCGAAAAACAAGGCTGTCGTCGGAATTGTTGTAGTCGTTCCACACCGGCATCACCTTTAGGTTCCCAATCACTGGGGGCGAAGTTGACAGCCTCATTGAAATTGAATCCATGGTTGAAGCCAGCATGATATGCCTGGGGAAATGTGACGACAAACTGTCCTGCTCTTTGGTCCAGGGCATAAACTCGTACGCCTGCTTTTCTTAATTGTTCCGGTGTTAATAGTGTGACCAGTTGGAAAAGGAGGTCAGGCTGTGTCTCAAACAATTCAGGCACAGCCTCTCGCATGGCATTCTCAAATTTCTCGGCATCTTCACCAGGAATTCCATACCAAGTCTTTGTCGATCCAAAGTGTTGGTAGTTTGCAGAGTAAGCATAATGGTCCTCATTGTGCCAGCAAAAAGTCGAAAAAATCATACCCACATACAACCACGGAACGGTCATACCCGAAATATCCGACTTGATGTGACGGAAAAGTGATTCGGGGTGGTAGGGCATGATATTCAAGTTCCAAGGATCAGTGGAGTAGGGATTTTGCGGATTTTTCTCGATGGTAGGGAAACCGCTACCGTGAGTAGTAGAATGGATGTCAGCTCCATATTCGACCTCGACTGTCTCCTCCAAACTTGCCACAAGGCGCCAGAATTCGCGCTCAATATCGTCTTCGGTGACAGGTCGTGGGCAATTGAGCACCGGATCAAATGGCATCTTGTTCTGAAAGTAGCCCTCCTTGAAATCCGCTGCCTTCTCCTGAAATTGTTTGAGAGAATAGATGCCGCCTTCTTCGAAACCGAATTGTCCATCGCCTACAAGACATCTTGGACAGTGCCAATCGTAGTCTGGTTTGTGTGTAACTTGTGGATCAAGGCAATACATGTGATAACCGTGATCGCATGACTCGCAAATGAGTAAATTGTTCATATCGTCATTCTTACCACAGTGTTCGCATTTCTGAAAATCATCTAAGTATGTACATGAAAATAAAGTGTTAGTAGAATTGCTTACCTCACCAGGGGCAGATGAGCGATGCTCTCCCGGAATCCTTGGGGGTGTTGGTCGGAACAAAGTCATGTGGGAACCAGCCACAGTTGGTACAGCATCTGCAGGGAATTATTAGCCGGATCTTCCTTCACCAATCAAGAACTGACTGTGCAGGAGGATGAAAATGCATAAATCGCATCCTTGGACGGCATCCAAGGACGTTCAAAAGAATGCGAAAAACATCAAGTCAACATACCTTTCTTAAGACGCTTGCTACGTCGACCACTAGCTTCACTGTCATCGAGCGGCGGTTGACTCCCCTTTCGTGAGCGAGAATCAATACTGTCGTGACTAAGTTGTCGCTTCAAAATAGGATTCGAAGTGAAACCATTGACCACGGGGGCGGAACTGAGAGCAGAAGGTCGATATTCAGGCGTAGCTTTTGCAGACCCATGAGGCGAATCAAATGGTACGCGCCTAGGTGGAGTGAAACTTCTCTCCTCCCGGTCTCGCCTATTCACATTGACGGGTGTAAATGTTGCTGGAGCGGCGTTGACGGGGGTAAAACCACCTGCATTGACAGGAGTAAATCCAGAAGTGACGGGTGCAGGAGGTGGAGTGGGAGCTTGAGCGGGTGAGTCGAGCATTGGAATGTTTTTCATGCCTTTCTCAAACTCATCTTTCATGGAAGCATTCAAAGCATCGGATGCTCTGACGGCAGGTGACTCGCCTCGCAAACTGGACGGGGTATTTTGATATGACTTTTTGATGGGTGAGTTCGCCGGCGATGGTGTAAGAGGACCTCCATATTCAAATTCCAGTTGTTGGTGAACTCCGGGTTTTGCAAGTCGGAGATATTCCTCGTATGGGAATAACCATCTTTGATATGAGTTCTTCAGTGACGTGGATAGTGAAGACATGATCTTTCCACTATATCCCAAGTCTCGCCCAATTTCGGCCCATTTCTTGAGCTTGCACACCTTCTCAAAGCCGCCTCTGGTCTCGACCGCCTTCTTGAGTTTGTATAAGTCCAAGGGACGTTTATCGACGCTTGGAAATCGATTGAGATTGGTTCCATGCTGCTTGTGAAATTTCGCAAGTTGGTCGAGATATGTGAGATTCGCACGTGTGCCTAGTAAAATTGATTAGTTCATCGGGTCGGACGGATGGGTCGCAAAGTCGTCGTGATTTAGAGAGACTTACTGCCTTCGACGGAGTTTAATTCCTGCTTTCGCGTGCGAAAGTGGAAGCGCTGGTAAACGTTAGAAATGCATCAATCGCCAGTTTCAGACAATTCCGATGTTTTGGGAGCATGAAGCATCACCGTTGTATATTCCCCAGCTGTGAGAGCCTATGATTCGCATACGTACCTCTGTGTCAATCGCAAAGTCTGGCTGCCAGCTATCAGGTGGAATGATTTTACATATGCCGTATTTCGAGCCCTCTGCGGATATTTTCTTCATGTATTCAAAGGGATCCTTAAACTCCTCCTCGGTTGGTCTGAATGTTGGCGCTTCCTCCAAGCCATGAGGGCGTATTCTTTTGGTGGTCTCCCGGCTCGCTGTAGGCTGTCCCCTCCTCTCCACACTAGTCAAGTCTAGAGGGAGGGAGTGCATTGCGCTCAATGGAAGCGGTGCCGCAGCGGGATTATTCGCATTTCCGTTCACAGAGGGCTTCCCTCGTGTTGAAGTCGCACTGCTAGTCATCCCACTTGCGGGAGAGGCTCGCATCGTGGAGCTCGAAGCGGCGGAAGCCAGAGGTACCTGTACCATCGCGAAAGTTGGTCAGAAGGAGGATAGATTGGTCGAGGTCGGATTATTTGGGGTTTCTTGTAAAGGGGCCAACTATCGCGCGCAGTGAATCGACATCGAAGGTCGAATGTTGGGTGAATTCACGGGCTGCACGCTTCCAGGTAGAAGAATCAGATGTGTTGGTCGGAAGCCCCTCTCACTCACTCCTCCAGCTCCCGTACAACAGATACAGGCGACGGACGCAGTAGATGATGGAGTACTGAATACCATGCCCTTTGGAAAATCACAATCAATGTGGGGGAATGACGAGGAAATGCCTCCGATCGTGGGCGATGCTGGTGTAGTGTGTTGGGTCGTATTGGGAGAGGTGATGGTGGTGTGGAGAGATATGGGATAATGGGAGTGGAAGGGGAGGCAACGTGTGGAGGTTCACGCGGACTAGCAGCGAGACCAGCAAGAGGGACTGGCTCGACTGGCTCGACTGGCATCAGCTCAGACCGCAAGAAGGCTAACGAAAGCGATTTAGCGGGCATGACACCCCAAAGAGCGCCTTCCCTTCTGCCAACACGCACATTACATCCCTGCCCTCCCCAGATTTGGTGCCGGCAATAATTGTCACTTCACAGCCCATGGCATCAGAATTTGTAGTCAAAAAAAGCAATGATATTCTCGATACGAGTACCGCGCAGCTCCGCGCGCACGAGACGGAGATTTCAGGACTCGGTTGCCTCTCTTTTTGCATTTCTGTGGTCCCATACTTTTTTGGGGGAAACCGCTGCTCTCTGGTGTCGAGAGTAGATATTGACCAGGATCGCACCGACCCCGAATACGCTAGGCGACCCGCTTCCATCCAAATGGGCCAATGAGGATGGATGGACGTTGTGAGGGCATGGAGTCGGAATCTGGACCTCCTCTCCTCTGCTTTGCGCCTTGGAGAAATTGAGCCTTTGAGGCACCGTCAGTGCAAGGTCTGTACGGAGTATTGCCGAGTTTTTGGCTTTCGAGATAGGGATATTTCTGGAGCAGAAACCGAGCACTTTGCGATACTCGTATGGATGCCATTCAAACGTAAATTTAGTCCATTAGGTCTACAAATTCCAAGTATTATTTCCGAACGATTAAGCTATTTGTTTGGTCTTTGTCAATGGTATCTGGCGTTCAGTTCAGTCTATCGACCGGGGCCACGAACATCTTCGGGCGATCCGAGGAACAGGAGCCTTGGAACGTGGTGGTGGTGTTCTTTGTCATGCAAGAACTTGGAAGCAAGCTTGAATCGCTAGCAAATCTGCTCCGTATACCTGGTAGGCATTCCACTGATCCATACTCCATATAGACTCTCCATCCATCCGGAGTATAAATTCCAACAACGCCCAACACTCATCCATTTGTTTGGTGTTTCCATGGCATTTCGGCGAAAATTACTATGTATTGATTGTCCGCACGACAGATGAAACTTTTATGCCCTCCTAGCGTGCTGGGATGTTCCTTCGATCCGTCAAGACGGTAGCGGTAACTGTTCCTCAGGCGGCACGCCGAGAGATGCCAATGCCAATGCAATTGTCCTAGCAACATTCCTTAATTGCAATCTCGAAACCGATTGGAAGCTGTGAGATGGTGATGATCATTGAACAAGAGCCTTCCCGATTTGGGACATGTAAAAATTGATATATGAAGTACGGAGGTATGAATTGCCAAAGTATTGTACGAGAGTCGGGTCGGGTGTGAAGAGGGCCCCCGGTGGACAAGAAAAGTGGCAGAGATTCATTTTCAAGTATTAGCGTAAGTTAATTCTAAATACTAAAATGTTTGAAATATCTAGAACAATAGCCTTGATTGTGCTACATTTTCGATAAATCATTTTGATTATTCCAAACAAAGGATATATTATAATGGTTTTTAATTAAATTAGGTTAAGATAAAAGAGGTCTGCCAGTTTTCTTGTCCACCGGAAGGAGGGACATCTAGCTTTTATCAAGCTGCATACGCCGCATCAAAGGCCGCTGCCGCTTTTGCCCAGGCCCATGGATGCCATGCAGGGTCGTCCCTTCCCTTCCCAGGCTTCCCGAACCCAGTCCAGGGGCCTGCCACGCCCACCTATTCTTAAAATAACGTGACGTTGATGTTCACGCCAGTTGGGTGGTCGTTCCTCGGTTCATGGACGTCACCAGATTCAATTGAAACAACCTTGGAACCCCGACTCCAACTTGCATACTTGGTACTCGACTGGTACCAAGCTCCGCAACGGTGGAAAAGTCCAGAAATGCCTCTGGACCGTCCTATTCCGGCCTTCTATTGCTGCTATCTTCTGCGGTCGACGGTGAGCCACGGTAGTGTTTATGTTGGCTCAACGCCACATCCAGGTATTTACATCACCACTTGATTGACGACCGACGACTGATGTATATACCTCAGTGCGACGACTTCGCCAACATAATGGCCTCGCAAAAGGCGGTGCAAGTCGAACTGCACGGCCGAGACTGAGGCCATGGGAGATGGCATGTATTATTACTGGCTTCCCAAGCAACATAGCAGCTTTGCAATTTGAGTAAGTAAACATTACACGTGATTATCACGGCATCACGTGTATGGGTAGACTTGAAAAGGTCGCCTCTCTTCTACAATCATTGTCTATCAAGATCAAGTCGGGGTTTTGAGACTTTTCATGTACTTTTCATTCAGTTCAAACAAAAAGGCTATTGATCTTCAAACATTTACTACCCATCATCCAATTCTACACTTCAAGTTACTAATTTCTCCAGATGGGCCTGGCAAAACCCACACATTACTTTACACATTGCACCCGAAGACAGAATCCAACGCGCAACACAGAAGAAAAGATCGGGCCACCCAAAAAGACCTCGCCATACAGTGAGCTCATTGTTATCAAATCTACATCTTCTCCTCCGTTCACCATCCTTTTCTCGATGGCCGTTGGAAATCCGGTTCTTCTCCAAGGATGTTCACAAAACATGGACGAAATGGATCAAGTCGACTCCCGAGACCATACGAGATTCTATACAGATCCATCAAGAATTTCTAAAAGAGAATAACAAGGGCTCAGTCGTCGAAGACGTCGATAATGAACCGGGCCAAGAAGCAGTCTATACGCGCATGTCACATATTGCCATTGACTATACAGGTGAAAAAGAGCACCTTCTAAAATCAAAAGACATTATCGACTTCGAGAGAGAGGGCGATTGTGCTGTGTGCCATGAGACACTCCAGTCTGGTGGGGGCATGCACATCATCTGTCCCGCCTCTGAATGTGAGGCAGTTTCCCATATAAGTTGCTTGGGTAAGCATTTGCTAAAAGACGACGAGGACGAGTTGGTCCCCATTCGGGGGCATTGCCCAAGTTGCAAGACCCAACTAATTTGGGTTGACCTTGTGAAAGAGATGAGTCTCCGTGTAAGAGGCCAGAAGGAGGTAGAAAAGCTTTTAAAAGTAAAAAGATCACGAAAGGGCAAAGGGAAAGTCTCATCACAAGCTATAATAGCTGATTCGGATGCGTCTGAAAATGAACTGGAATTAGAAGAAGAGGAAGAAGAAGAAGAAGAGGAAGAAGAAGAAGAAGAGGAAGAAGAAGAAGAAGACGCCGACCTGGAAGACATCATCACAAAGCCCTCCCAGTTACCAGAAGGCGACACTTGGAATCTCATCGACGACTACGACGCATCGGATACGGAATCCATCACTAGTATGGCTAGCAACGTGTCGCAAAAGACTGCTGCGACTTGGAGACAGAAGGGTGGTGCAGCCGCGGCGCTTGGTAGGATTGTGGAGGATAGTGAGTGTGAGGGGGAGTGGGATGGAGTGGAGGTTCTGGATTGAGGAGGAAGAAGAAGAAGAAGAAGAAGAAGAAGACGCCGACCTGGCAGACATCATCACAAAGCCCTCCCAACTACCAGAAGGCGACACTTGGAATCTCATCGACGACTACGACGCATCGGATACGGAATCCATCGCTAGTATGGCTAGCAACGTGTCGCAAAAGACTGCTGCGACGAGGAGACAGAAGGGTGGTGCTGGCGCGGTGCTTGGTAGGATTGTGGAGGATGGTGATTGTGAGTGTGAGTGGGATGGAGTGGAGGTACTGGATTAAGTTGAATGCCGAAATGGGGTGTGTAATTGGATGATCTATGATTCTTTTTTTTTTTTTGGTCTGAATGGGTAAGAGAGGGGGTTGTAAGAGGGTTGGATCTTGTTTATAGGGGGAGAAGATGGTAAAGGGAAGATGGAGGGTCTTTGGTTGTAAATTAGGGTAGGTAGGTAGGTAGGTAGGTAGGTAGGTAGATAGGTATAAGTAGGTAATAGTAATAAATACCTAGTGTAGTAGTGTTAAAGCTAGGATAGGATACCTTAGAGGGAAAGGGGGGGTTTTTATAACCGTCTTAGAATAGTTATATAATTTAAATCGTCTTAGGATTATCCTAGGATTATTTAAGTATTAAATAGTCTAAAAAAAGGGTGACTATAATAGTTAGATCTCGTCTTTATATAAGATAGTCTATAGATAGTCTTTTAATATAATAGTCTTAGAATTAGAAGACCGTCCCCTATTATAACGATCGTAAAGACTATCGTAGGATGGTCTCCTACTTATATAATTATCGGAGGACGGTCTCCTTCTTGTGACTATCGTAGGACGGTCTTAGGGACGGTCTCCTACACTTACCTAAGATGCACGAGTTGCGCACAGACATAGCGTAGGACTCGGTATCGCTCCCAGAGCCTCAATTCCAACACTACAAAGAATATAATCGCAAAATCGGTCGATTCGGGCAAAGTTCACACGCGCGTGTCGTGTGCGCAATGCACTCGCAATGCCCTCGCAGGTTATTGTGCGCGTTCTATCCCGCGAGCGCATAGCTGGGTAGGCACGCAACAGAGGAAGGCACGAAATGAGGGTATCCCCAGCCTTGGCGCGGCTACGTAAGATAGTCCTAGAACGCTCCTAGGACGCTTATAAGATGGCTACAGGATGGCCATAGGACGGCTACAGGACGGCTACAGGACGGCCATAGTACGGTTATAATATACTAATACCGTAGCTAGTAGGTACGGTTATATTTTATTAATACTATTACTAGTAGGTATAGTTATATCTTTTTTTTATTGTCTCGGAGACGGTCTTATAAAATAATAATCTTAATTTAGGAGGGCACCCAGAGGGTCCCTGACCGGTTCTAAATTTGTAATAGTCTTATACCTAGTAATAATTCTAGGATAGTCGGGCTACGGTTATATAAACCCCCCCCTTTCTATTAAGGTAGGTATAGGTAAATAGGTAATAATAAATACTTAGTATAGTAGTATTAAAGCTAGGATAGAATACTTATACCGCGGTAGTACTAGTATTTAGTAGATAGAATAGTAAGGGAAATATCTTGTAATATTATATACCTCTTATAAGTATTAAGTATTTAAGATTCGTAAGTAGGTACTAGATTAAGTTAAATACTAAAACAGAGTACTATAAGTATATAATTAGATAATCTATAACCTTCTTTCTTTTTCTTTTTTTTTTTATACGAATATAAGCGAGAGGGTAGTAAGGGAGGTAGATTTTATTCTTATTCTTAGGAGAAGAAGATAGTAAAGGGAAGATAGAAGATAAAGGTTCTTTAGTTATATATTAAGGTAGGTAGGTAGGTAGGTAGGTAGGTAGGTAGGTATAGGTAGGTAGGTAGGTAATAATAAATACCTAGTATAGTAGTATTAAAGCTAGGATAGGATAGGATAGTAGTACCGCGGTAGTAGGGAGTTAGTAAGTAGATAGAATAATAAAGGAAATATCTTATAATATATATAAGTCCTATAAGTATTTAAGATTCGTAAGTAGGAAATAAGGCTTTACTATAGGTTATATATTTACTTATACCCTAATTAGGGGTTTAGAGTAATTAAGGGAGGAGGAGGGAAAGGTATTTCTTTTACTTTTTTTTTTTCGCGCGAATATAAGCGAGAATATAAGCGAGAGGGTAGTAAGAGAGGTAGATAGTTTATAGGAGAAGAAGATAGTAAAGAGAAAGGGGAGATAGAGGTTCTTTAGTTGTAATTATAAATTTAAGGTAGGTAGGTAGGTATAGGTATAGGTAGATAATAGTAATAAATATCTAGTATTAAATAAAGGTAGGATAGAATAGAATAGAATAGTAGGACCGTAGTAGAAGGGAGGGAGTAAGTAGATAGTAAGTAGATAGGATAGTAAGTATCTTATAATATTATATATACCCTATAAGTATTAAGTATTTAAGATTCGTAAGTAGGTACTAGATTAAGTACCTAGGATATAGAAATAAGGTATATAATTAGATAATCTATAACTTTTTTTTTTCGTTTAAATATAGTATAAGTAAGAATATAAGCGAGAGGGTAGTAAGGGAGGTGGATTTTATTCTTAGAAGGGGAAGATATTAAGGGAAGATAGAAGATAGAGGGTCTTTAGTTAGAAATTTAGGGTAGGTAGGTAGGTAGGTATAGATAGGTACCTAGTATAGTAGTATTAAAGGTAGGATAGAATACTTATATACTAGGACCGTGGGAGGAGGGAGTAAGTAAGTAGATAGAATAGTAAGTATCTTATAATTTTATATATGCCTTATAAGTATTTAGGATTCGTAAGTAGGTAAGTACTAGATTAAGTGCTAGTAGGATATAGAAATAGGGTATATAATTAATAATCTATAACCTTTTTTTTTTTTTTTTTTTTTTTTTTTTNGAAGATAGTAAAGGGAAAGGGGAGATAGAAGATAGAGGGTCTTTAGTTATAGTTAGAAATCTAAGGTAGGTAGGTAGGTTAGTAGGTAGGTATAGGTATAGATAGGTAATAATAAAAAACTAGTATAGTAGTATTAAATAAAGCTAGAATAGAATAGTAGTACCGCGCTAGTACTAGTAGTTAGTAGATAGAATAGTAAGTATCTTGTAATATTATATATATCTTATAAGTATTTAAGATTCGTAAGTAAGTAGATACTAGATTAAATTAAATACCGAAACAAGGTACTATAAGTATATAATCGATAATCTATAACTTTCTTTCCTCTTTTTTTTTTTTTTCGCGCGAATATAAGCGAGAAGGTAGTAAGGGAGGTAGATTTTATTTATAAAGGGTAAAGAAAATATTAGAGGGAAAGGGAAAATAAAAGGTCTTTAGTTATAAATTTAGGGTAGGTAGGTAGGTATAGGTATAGGTATAGGTATAGGTATAGAGAGGTAATAGTATTAAATAAAGCTAGGATAGGATAGTAGGACCGTAGTAGTACTAGTAGTTAGTAGATAGTAAGGGAAATATCTTGTAATATTATATTCCCCTTATAAGTATTTAGATTTATACGTAGGTACTAGATTAAGTAGGATATAGAAATAGGGTATATAATTAAATAATCTACTTTTTTTCCTCTTTTTTTCCCCTTTCTTTTTTCGCGCGAATATAAGCGAGAAGGTTATAAGGGAGGTAGATAGTTTATAGGGGGAGAAGATAGTAAAAGAAAGATAGAAGATAGAGGGTCTTTAGTTAGAAATTTAGGGTAGGTAGGTAGGTATAGGTAGGTATAGATAGATAGTAATAAATACTTAGTATTAAATAAAGCTAGGATAGGATAGAATAGTAGAACCGTAGTAGTTAGTAGTAAGTAAGTAAATAGTAAGGGAAATATCTTATAATATTATATATTATATACGCCTTATAAGTATTTAAGATTTATAAGTAGGTAGGTACTAGATTAAGTTAAATACCGAAATAGACTAGGGGATATATAATTAGATAATTTATACCTTTTTTTTTTTTCTTTTCTTTTTTTTTTTNTTAGTTAGAAATTTAAAGTAGGTAGGTAGGTAGGTAGGTAGGTATAGATAAATAGTATTAAATAAAGCTAGGATAGGATAGTAAGTAAATAGTAAGTAGTAAGTACTAGTAGTTAGTAGATAGAATAGTAAGTATCTTATAATATTATATTTGTCTTATAAGTATTTAGGATTTATAGGTAGGAAATAGGTATTTTTACTATAGGTTATAGATAGTATTTAGTATCTCCCGTCCTTTCCTATCCTAACTTATAGGAGTAGAGTAGGAGAGCTAGGCCTTTAGCCTAGTAAAGGAAAGGAGAGCGAATTATATAACTAGATAGGAGCGGAGAAGGAAAGGCTAGGTTCGGGAGAGGAACGGAAAGGAGAGGCTAAAATAAGGTAAAATTAAGGCCTATGTTTTTTATAGTCTTTTTACTATATAAGTAATAGCCTTTTTACTATATAAGCTAGTCTTTTTACTATATAAGTAATAGCCTTTTTACTATATAAGTAATAGTCTTTTTACTATAGTATAAAAGGTATATAAAAGCGCTAGGAAGGGTTTACTAAGTTATCTTTTTACTATATAAGTAATAGTCTTCTTACTATATAAGTAATAGTCTTTTTACTATATAATTAATAGTCTTTTTACTATAGTATAAAGGTATATAAGAGTACTAGGGAGGGTTTAGTAGTAGTCTTTTTACTATAATATAAAGGTATATAAGAGCGCTAGGAAGGGTTTACTAAGTAGTCTTTTTACTATATAAGTAATAGTCTTTTTACTATATAAGTAATAGTCTTTTTACTATAATATAAAAGTATATAAGAGTACTAAAGAGGGTTCGCTAAATAGTCTTTTTACTACTTAAGTAATAGTCTTTTTATAGTATAAAGGTATATAGAAGGGTAGGTCCTAAGAATAAATACTTATCCTTAAAGGTTTTTACTATTTTAGTTATACTCTTAGTAGAGGGTTAGTATATAGTTAACTATTACTTAAGAAATAAGGTTTTTTTAAAGTAAAAATAGTTTAAAAGCTAATAATCTTAGACCTTAATAAATTTTTAATCCTTAAAAGGCTTTTAAATCTTAGATAATTAAGACCTAAGTCTTTTTACTAAGCCTTATTAATTATAAGGGTTATTTAAAGATTAGAAGGGTATACTAGGGTCTTTATAGGGTTACTAAGGTCTTTAGAGGGTTAAGAGATTCTACTTAGGAATAAAAGTTATATAAGTATTTACTTTAAGCTATATAAAGTTATACTATATCTTATAAGAGTATAATAAGTACTTAGTACTATACGTATATAATAAACTATAATACTATATAAATATAAGTTTTAGAATTATATAATTTAGTTAAAGTTTATAAGTATATATTATAAGTAGTATTGTCGCGATATATACGTTCTAGCTAAGGAGGGGTTATTACATAGTACTGTCTAAGATAGTCTACAATACTACTATATATTAGCTAGCTATCTATACTATACTCTTTTAGAACCCTATACGAATATATAAGATTATATTTAGTGTCCGGGCTTAAGAAGCTAAACTAATACTGATTAGTAATTATAGATTAACCTACCTAATTTATTATATAACCCTTAAAGTAACCTTCTTCTCTTTAGTTCTTATACTAACTTAAGACACCTTTATAACTACGATAAACAGACTATAATGTCTACCTACGATAAAACTAAAGCTAATAACTCTCCTAATCCTAATATTAAAGGGAAAGGGATAGCAGCTCCTACTCCTAACGAACTTAAAGTATTTGTTGAAAAGAAGATCAAGGATTATACAAACGGAAAAGAAGAAGGTTTAATACTATTTAATATCTTTTAAATAAACTTCAAAGGATAGTTAAGATTATAGTAGATCTCGATATTACGAACGTTAGTAGTAAAGAATATAAGAGAGATACTCTAAAAGAAAAGAGTAAATATTAAAATAAGAGACTATAACAGAAAGCTTAAACCTATAAATTATACGTTATTTAAACTATAAAAGAAGGACGTAATAGTACTATAGGCCGAGGAGGATTTATTAGCGATATGGAATAGTAGAGTAAGGGCTAAAGTATTTCGAGGGTATTACAAAATAATAATATTATTATTAAGAAGGAGTTTAAGGAGGAGTTCGAGAAGGAGTTCGCGTAGCAGATTATAAACAAGTTAAAAGAGTTAAAAGAGCTTAGAGGGTATATTCTCTCTAACAAGAGACAACATATCTAAAGGCCTTAAAGATAAAATTGCGTAGGTATTATTAAAACCGAATAAATACTTAAAATAACCTAAAGAAGTACTACTTCTACCTTTAATAATACTAACTCTAGTACAAATAGTACAACTAATTATACAACTAATTGTACTACTACTAGTTGTACTAGCCGTATAACTACTACCTCTACTAAACCTAGTACTACTGTACCTAGTATAAAACCTAGTACTACCACCTTTTATACTATATATAGTAATAAAACCGGCTTCGAATGTACTATTATCTATCGGGACCCTAAGTTTTTTAGTATTTGTACCGGATAAACATTAGTACTAGCACTAATAATATAGTAATCGTACTTTATATCTAATTAGATAATATAGTTAATAATTATATGCGAATAGGCGGTATATTAGACAAAACGGATAAAATGACCTAACTTTATAGCGAAATAACCTAATCTTTTAGTAATACTAGCGTCCTATACTACTAGCTACTAATACTATTACTCCGATGCTAGTCCCTAAGGAGATTAATAAGCTATTTTAGGGTACTTATACCTCTAAGTTTAAGAGAGAAATGACCGTATTAAGGAAGTACTACTATAACAATACAAATAAGTTTAATAGTACCGGAAACAACTTTTTAATTAAACTTTATACCTTCTATAATAATACCGCGAGTTATAGAATACTAATTAATAAGCAATTAATCGCCCTACTAATTATACTTAAAGGACAAGCCGCTAGTTTCTATAAAACTTATATTTAAACTTTCCTAGTTAAACCCTTAATCTAAGAGGCTTGTACTATAATCTAACAACGATTCGAAGGTTTCTAATATTAAATATACTCCCTAGTAGAATAGAACTTACTTAGCCTTAACAAGATAAAAGAGTAAAATCCCGATAAGACGTACTCCTAGTATTTTGATATTATATTAAATAAGATAAAGGAGATTTAATACTAATTAACTCCTAGCCTTTAAAACGATAATATGTTCTATAATTAATTAATACTAGTATACCGTAGAACGTTAGCCTACCTAAATGCCTATACGTTACTAACTCGTAAAGTACTAGATTTAATTAACAGTATAAAGACCTCTCTAGTAGTTTAAGAAAGTGTTAACAAAGTAGGGCCTAAGGTACTACTATAAGCGACAATAACACCTTAATACTCTATAGTCTATAACACCTCTTTATATAACAAATATAATATAGCGTTAATAACAGAGATAGATATATATTTTATAGATCGAAGATTCTATAGAAGACTACCTATAAGCGGCGGTAGACGTCGTCTACCTAGTTTAAGCGGTTTCTGGTTAAACTATAAGAAGAAATGTTTTATATATAGAAAAGAGGATTGTTAGTCTAATTAACACCTATATAAAGAAAGAAAGAAATCTTATAAGGAGTTTTAGAATAGGAAAAGAGCTAATCCTAATAGATAAGATAAATATAGGACTCTATAAAAGTTTACTAAATATTTAATAGAATATAAAGGCACTAATCCTAAACCTATAGTCGAAGCTACTACTAATATATAACAAGATAAAGACCTAGGGATAGGATAGATTTATGTTAATAGAGATAAAGAGGAAGATAATAAGGAAATCTTTATAAATAGTACTACTTAGATAGCTTATAGTAATAAACTAGACGAAGATTCTACTAGGAGTATTACACGTAACTTAGAAAATCGAGTATACTTGTACGCTATTCTTGTAGAACTAGATAATAGTAAACCTTTAGATATATTCCTTACTCTATCTAAAAGTTAAAATAGATATAGGCTAGTATACTACTAGGGAATTATTATTAATACTAGCGTATTAGCTATATCTACTATAGGATTTAGATAGTATATAGTATATAATAAACTTTATAATACTTAACTTAATATATCTATAAAAGGACAAGTTAATATTAAGTTCGGTAATAGACTAGGATTATATAATATTAGTTTAATCTTTCTTAATACTTTAATTAGTACGATCTAGTTTTACGTACTCGAAGGAGATACCCTGTTCCTATACTACCTCGTAGATATAGACAAGATATAAGTAAAATTTAATAATCTCGAAAATATACTTATTAGCGAAATAGGAAAGAAAGTACTTGTTATACGTCGCTA
The DNA here is from genome assembly GCA_900184765.1 of Hymenoscyphus fraxineus. Classification (NCBI taxonomy): domain Eukaryota; kingdom Fungi; phylum Ascomycota; class Leotiomycetes; order Helotiales; family Helotiaceae; genus Hymenoscyphus; species Hymenoscyphus fraxineus. The sequence continues at coordinate 2,128,441 of LT855422.1, forward strand.
GGGTTACCTATTCTTTTATTAGAACTACGATAAATAACTAGACGTAACTACGTACCTTTATGAATTAATAGTAATCGATGGAATACTAATAGAAGTAGATATTTACTAGTTATACTATTGATTCGAACATCTATTAATATAATAGTTAGCCAGAATACTCAGACGAGTAGGACACAAAGTAAACTTTAAATTCTTAACTTTCTTAAAGAAGTTTTATTACTATTACTAGTTATATAGCAAGTCTCTTAAGAGGTTTAAGTTTACTATCTACGACAACTTAGAGTTTAACTTTAATATTTATATCGACGTATATTAGATTAATAACTAGAAAGTTCTATATTATATAGACGAATCGACTAGATTTTAGGTAGCTAGGTTTATAGATAACTTAAAGGCAAAGATAGCTTAAAGGTTATTCTAAGAAATATAGGTAGATACATACCTTAGTCTACTAGACTTCCTAACTTACAATCGAGGAACTAACTTTATTAAAAAGGAGTTTCGATTATACGCTAAAATAATAGGTACTAAGACGATTGTTATACCTACTAAAGCTTACTACTTAATTAGCAAGGTTAAACATTACTACGAACTATTAAGAAGGGCGTATAATATTATTAAGGCAGAACTTCCTTTAATAAAAGATACTAAGGTATTATAAATAGTAGTTAAAGCTATAAACAACTTAGTAGGACCGGACAGTATTATACTAACTTTACTAGTATTTGGAGCCTATCTATAAATAACCGAAGAAGAACCTCCTACGGCGGAGCACTCTTGACGAGCTACCGCTATACTTAGGGTAATAAAAGAACTCTAAAACCTATAGTTCGAAAGATAAATACGAGACGTGTTAAAAACTAGGAATAGACCTTTAACCACCTACTTAAAAGTACTTAACACTAGCGATTTAGTAATTATATAAAGAGTTACGAATTATAAAGGAAGGTGAAAAGGACTATTCGAATTAATAAGGATACGAGGAGAAGATATTATAATTAAAGAACGTAGAGAGTAAAAGACGTTCCGATCTACTTTAGTACAACCTTATTACAAAGATAATAAGGATACTAAAGTACCTAAAGAAAGTAATAGAGAGGATAGGGCTAATAATTATTAAGATACTATAGTAGCTCTACTACCTATTAATAAAAGTTAACTATAAATACCTAACTACGAACCTCGGATTCTTAGAACTCGACGCTAAGAAGCACTTGAAATACTTGCTATACTAGCACAAAGTATACTTCTACTATAAGATCCTTAACTACCTCTAAGACGAGGACGAAGACTAATATTTAGACCTGAACCTAATCTAAACGCTTTACTAAAGAGACGTAGACGTCCTCTAAAGGAGAGGATTCACATACTAGTATTCTATATAAAAGTTAACTCTAAAGGATAAATACTTAATATAGATATAGTTTACTACTAGTAGGATAATAGTAAATACACTAAGATCTTTCGAATTAACCTGCCGGATAAAGAGAACATATACCTAGCCTTTAAACTAGAATAACTTAATAAAATAATAAAAGCCGCTAATAATAAGGAGATTAAAGGACTTACTAGAAGGAGAGCAATTAATATTATTAATAAGGATAACGTACTACCTGGCGTACGTATATTTAACTCTAAGTTTATTTGAGACGTTTGAAATAAAGGTATACCTAAGGAGTATATAAAGTTAAAACTAGTTATTTAAGCGTAGGGCAACTAAGAGAAATCTCTTATACTTACAGAATCTCCTACGATATAAAGGGTTAGTTAACGGCTTATACTTATAATTGTAACCCTAGATAGCTTTAAGGAGTCTAATTTATACCTTTACAATATAACCTAGGTATACACCTAGTCTCTTACTAATTTAAACCGGCGTTTTTATACTAGACTACTAAGGAATCTACCTTAACCTAAGTAGTAAGGTAAGATATTACTCGTACGTAAACCTTAGTATAGTATACTAGAAGCTAGAAACTATTAGTATAAAACGTACCTACAATTCTATATCGATCAACTTAAATACTAGACCTTATTATATAATTTATATCTCCTATACGTTAATAAAGAAAGAGCTCGAGGTATTATTAGATTATAAACTAATAATACCTTAATTCTTATAAATAAGGAGTTCGCTTAACGCGAATAAGACGAACTTAACAGGGCTAAGCTAATAGCGAAGCTAAGGGAGTAATTATCTACTAAGAAACCTATTAAGTTTAATAGTAGCCTTATATTAAAGGAGCCTAATGGTTCGCTAGTACTTACATAGAAGAAGTGGGCCGAATAGATAGAGCAAGTTTATAATAGAGCTGTTGATTCTTATAGAACCTATGGAAAGGTATAAGAAAACCTGACTCTATAGTAGTAATACGAGTCGTAACGGGCTCGAGGCGCCTATTTAGTAATAGTATTATAACTAGAAGCCGCCTTCGATCTGTTATACGCCGCTTAAACAAAAGAGCCTATAAAAGACAATATTAACCTATTAAATAAACGTTTAAAGTAGATGAAGGATTATACTAGATAAGGACTTAAATACGTATAACTCGATAATAAAATACTTAAACTCGTCCTCTTTATAGATAGCGCGTTTGCTAACCTTAAAGATATAAGCTCCTAGATTAGATATATACTTATACTCGTCGATAGAATAGGAAAGGCGAATATAATCTACTAGAGTTCTATAAAGTACAAACGTATTACTCGTAGTATCCTTACTTTAGAGCTTTATACTCTTAGTAGTAGATTCGATCTTGCTTTCTCTATTAAAACTACTGTTAATAAGATCCTCGATTCTATAATTCTACTCGAAGTTTATATAGATTCGAAGTTACTATACGACTGTATTACTAAATTAAGTACAACTAAGGAGAAGAGACTTATAATTAATATTAACGGATTACAACAAGGGTTCGAACGTAAAGAGATTAACGATTTCTTATAGACCTTAGGACTATAAAATATTACCGACGCTATAACTAAATTAAAGTATAACAGTACACTTAAGAACCTAATTAATACGAACTATATTTAGTATAACGTTAAGGAATAGGTAAAAAGGGTAGTAAAGAAGGAGGAGATAGCCAAGGAATAGGAAAGGAACTATTTCTATGTTTTTACTTGTTTTATTTAATCATTTTTAAGTAGTACTAGTATCGCGATATATACGTTCTAGCTAAGGAGGGGTTATTATATAGTACTATCTAAGATAGTCTATAATACTACTATATATTAGCTAGCTATCTATACTATACTCTTTTAGAACCCTATACGAATATACAAGATTATATTTAGTGTCCGGGCTTAAGAAGCTAAACTAACAAGTATTATAGATTATATATATATACTAGTTATATATATCCTAGTAGTATATATACTAGTAGTATATATACTAGTAGTATATATATCTTACTCTCTAGACTATATAGATTATATATATATATATAACTTTATATAATAAAGTATTAGTTAAGAATAAAGAAAAAACTATAAAGATAAGAGATTTTTAAAATAGGTTTATAGAAATATACTAATAGTTATTATTATATAAGGGTTAAAAAATTACTAGAAATAAATACTTTTTCTTATATTAAGTTTTAAATAAAACTTTTTTAAAAGTTAAGAAAATTTAACCCTTAACTAAAGCTTTATTAAAGGTATAACTAAGGTAGTAAAACCTTTTAAGGATAAGTAGTATAAAGGTATATAAGAGCTAAAAAGAGAATAAATTACTTTATAATTTCTACTATATTTTAGACCTACTAAAAGACTACTTTTATCTTTTCTTATCTAGTATTTTAATAAGAATAAAAAGTATTAATTAGTTTAAAAAGGAATAAATAGAAAAGCTTTCTAAATATAATAGATAGGCCTTAAAAAGAAGTATAAATAGGAAAAGATAAAAGTAAAATAAATAAAAAATACTAAATACTAGGTTTTTTAAATTAAATTAAATAAACTAGTAAAATAAATAATAAGTTTATAAATATAACTAGTTAAAGATAAGTTTACTAGTACTTTTTTAAGTATTTATAAATAATAGTTTAAAAGAAGTAATTTAAAAGAAAATATAATTTTAAATACTCTAATACTATTACTATCTAAGAGTCTAACTAAAATAACCTAAAAGAGAGACTTATATAAGATCTTAAGTAAGAGTAAAGATATTAAGAAAGTTTCTTTAATACTTATTATTAACTAATTATTAATTATAGTTTTAATTATATAAAATATAGAATTAACTAATTATAATATAATATAAAATAGAAGTACTTAGAAGTATATAATAAAAAAGGATATAAAATAAATATAAGTAAATAAAATATAAGGTTTTTAAACTTCTAAAATTAAACTTTTAATTACTATTACTTATTTTTATAATAAGTATATATAGATACTCTAAGACTTCTAGTAATTCTACCTCTTATTCTAGTTATTATTTTAATTATTTTAATCTATATATTAATCCTTTTTCTTTTATTAAATATCTTTTATATCTTTTAGAATACTTACTATTATATCTTTTTATTATAGTTTTACTATTATAGTTAATTAAAGAAAAGGAAAGATAAAAGATTATAAAATTAAAAAAGATAAAAGTAGAAATAATAATATAATAGCTTAGTTAGTTTAAAAAAGGCTCTTATAAATAAAAATATAAAATTCTTATATTTACTTATTATAGAAGTTTACTTTTTTTTTTACTTTTAAAATTATAGTAATAGCTATAGTAATAATAATAATAAGTCTTAATATTTATATAATACTTAGATAGTAAGAATATAATAGAAATAGACTTTTAAGAGTTTAAATAATTAATTATATTTCCTTTTTTAAAAAAGGCTAACTTTTTATAATTTTCTAAAGTTTAAAAATAATAATAACGAGGCCAGACGGGCTCGCAGGCTCGCCCTCGACCTCTTATTACGTTTTATAGTTTATAAGTTAATTTAATATATATATATATATTAATTATTTACTAATTTATAATTAAGTATTCAGGTTGCGAGCACGCCTCGCCAGCTACGCTGGCTCGTGCGAACTCGCCGGCTTTCAAGTTAATTTTATAGTTAAGGTTTATACTTTAATAATAATAAGTTATTTAATTAAGAGTTAAATACTAAGGAAAAGACGTACTTGCCAGGCGGATCACGTGTCGCGGCTCTAAGCGACACCCGCATCCTCGGCACCCTACCAAAATCCACGGTCGCACTTGTACGTACGCCCACACCCTGCTAGCTACAGATATCGTAATAACATCGCGAGAACACTCGAATATAGCCTAGATACTTAGAGTATTAATGCTCGATTCATATGTGTTTTATATACGATTTTAGCTAGATGCGGGCGCGAGAGTGGTAGTCGTGGTTTTAGTGTTCCTAGTCCGTGCGCTAGGGCCTTAGCACTACCGTTCCTACGCTAATTCCTATACTCTACCCTATTCTACTATTCTAGCTATATAGTTCTAATAAGTACTTTAATTAAACCCTTAATAATTTATAATAATAAAAGAAGCTAAGAATGTTCAAATTTAAAATATAATTCTAGCTAAATAGGAGTATAGAAGTAGTTAATTAATTAATAATTAATAATATTTATATATATTTAAATAATATATATTTATTTTAATATATTAAAGCTAGTAAAAGGGTATAAAGCCTCTAGAATGTTATAATTATCTCGCCTATAACTAATTAAAAGACATTTTATTATATATAAATTAATTTAGTAATTAATATATTTCTTTATTATATACTTTATATTTAATTTAGTTTAATTTAATTTAATTTTAATATAAATATAAGTATTCTATTTAACTAAAAGTTATTTATTAAAGTTAAACTTTAAGCTATAAGCTTTTATATAAACCTAAAAACTTCTTATTAAATATTTAATTAAATATAGTTATAATATATTAATATAAAATAAAGTAATATATATAATATAATAAAAGATTCCTTTAAGTATAGTTTATAAATATTATAAAAGTATATATATTATATTCTATTATATTTAAGAGATATATAAATACTAATTAATTTATTTATATTATTTTTATATATAATAGTAGTTATCTAGTTATAGTAATAAATTAGTATTAGTTTTATATTATAAAATACTTACTTTACTTAATTATAAGTAATAGTATAATTAAAAGAATATATTAATTATAAATTAAGTTTTAAACTAATTATTTCTATTATAAGGCTTTATAATATAATTTTAAATACTAAAGATAATTAAGTTTAATTCTTTTATTTTTATATAGATTTAACCCTTATATATTAGATCTCTAAAAGAAATAACTATTAATTTATCTTTCTATAAATTCTTTATATAAAGCTTCTTTAATTTCGCTAGTTTATATAAGTTTACTCTCTTTAGAAATAATATATATATTAGTAAATACTTTATAATATAATAATAAAAAGTTATTAAATTAAGACTTAAATACTAAGGAAAAGATATAAAGTTAATTAGTTATATAATAAAGGTTTAAGTAATATATCTTTATTATTTAAATAAAATCTATAGTTATACTTCTATAGCTTATTTCTTACTATATATAAATATTATTATAGTATTAGAGAATCCTTAGAATATAACCTAAATACTTAAATTTTAATTATACTTCTAGGTAAATATAAACTTATATACCTTAGTACTATTATACTTATTATTAAATACTCTACTATTATTTTATTATTCTAACTATTTAGTATTAATTATAATTATATCTTTTATAAAATAAACTCTTTATTTAAACTCTTTATTTAAAGTAAACCTAGTCGGTTTTATATAAGAACTTATTAGTTATTAAGTTATATAATTATAGTTTAAGTATTATAGCTCCCTTTATTATATATTAGTATTTTATCTTTTTAATATCTTTTTCTTAGTTCTCTAATATATCTACTATTCCTTTATTATAACCTATAATTAGAATTAGTATATACTAATTTCTAGTTTATATATAATATAATCCTATTCTTTTATTTTAATATAAAAATTATTCTCGTTTCTTAAATCTCTAAAAGAGAAGCGTTTCTACTAAGATTAGCTAATATAACCCTTCCTATAAATATTATAATATATAATTATAAAGTTATATTCTAGTTATTTATTCTATTTATATTTAAAATAGAAATAGTTTAATATTATATAAGCTTTAAATAAAATACTAAATAAGAAATACTCCTATTATACTTAGTTATATTATAAGTAATACTTACTTATATATAATATATATATATTAAACTATTAGAGTACTAAATTCTATACCTGTTTAAAAAAGAAAAGATATATAAAGGAACTATATTCTATTTAAATATTATTAAATACTTCTTCTTTATTTATTAAAGGTTATATTTTCTTAACTAATAATATAATTACCTTCTTTATTTTAAGTTTACTAAATCTCCTAGTATTATATTCTTACTCTTATACTTTTAATCTTATATTAACTTATCTTTAATTATATAGTTCTTTACTTTATAATTCTATTTATTATATTAATTTAAAAAGGTAGTTTATAATTATAGTTAAATACTAAATAATAGCCTTAACTAAATAAATACCTTTTTAAAGCTATATTAAATTATTAATATAAATACCCTTATAGAACTTATAGTTTAGTAAGTTAAAATATTTAATTAGTTAATTTTATATAAATAAATATATTTAATACCTTAAATCTAAGAAAATATATTTAGTCTAGTTAAAAAAACCTATAAAATAATCTTTTATCTCTTATTATATTTAATAGTTTCTTTATAACTATATTTAATAAATATATATATATTAAGAAACTCTAAACTAATCTTTTAAGTAATTATATACTTAGATTAAGCCTTTATTTTAAACCCTTTACTTAAAGTAAGATATTTAATTTAGAACTTTAATATCTAGTAAAGCCTTTACTTTTAATATATATTCTATTTTAGATTACTTAACGCTTATAAATAAATAATAATATTAAATTAAAACTATTATATATAGATAATTTAATCTCTAAATATATATAAGGTAACTTCTTATAAGATAACTATTATTATATAATAGTAATTAATAATAAGTATATATATAAGTAATTCTAAGTATTATATATCTTATAATAAAAAAGATAAAGTTATAACTTTAGAATATATATAAACTAAGTTCTTAATATTAAAGTTAAATAAAATAAAGTCTTATATTTATCTTTTTAATTTAAAACGTATATAAAATAAAGGTCTTTTTTTAAAGCTTTTATTTAAAGTTAAGCCTTATATTATACTTTATATATAAGATAAAATATATCTCTTATATTTTAAATAGTTAAACTATTTAAGTATAGTTTAGTCTAGCTTAGTTTAGTATATTTTATATTATATAAGTAGTAGCTAGAGTTATTAAATACTTAGTTAATTAAGCTAAGTAGATTTAATAACTACTCTAGGTTAAAGTATATAAATATTATATTTTATTAAGATATTAAAGAAATATTAAAAGATAAACTATATTCTAATATATATTCTTCTCTAATTTAAATAAAGTTTTACTTTTTCTAAGAATAACCTAGTATATTATTTCTTATTATAATCTAAATATAATAGGGTTTAATATATATAAAATTAAGTATTCTTAATCTTTAGATTTCTAAACCCTAATTAAGTAAAGGAAATCTAATATATAAATAAACTATTATTATATATATTATTCTTTTATATTTTTATTCTTTTTAAATAGCTCCTTTACTATATAGTATATTTTATATAGTACTTTACTTCCTTTATAATAGAGCTCCTTTAGATATTAGCCGAGAAGTATATACGCTAGCTTATATAAACCTATACTCCCTTTTATTTAGTTATAAAAAAAAGTATAGAACTTATTATAATTCCGGTTATAATTAACTAACTATAAGATAACTTATATCCTTTATTAATTAACTTATAATATAAGTTTATTTCTTTATTATTTATATTTATATCTAATAAATATTAAATAAAGTCTTTATATAATTATATTAATAAGCCCTTTAATTAAGTTTTAAATAATAAAAGAAAACCATTTTAATAAATACTTTATTATCTATTTATAAAGTCTTTATAGTAAATTCTAGTTTATTTCTTTTCTTTTAATAGAGATTTAATCCTTATATCTTAGATTTCTAAAAACGAATAAGTACTAATTTATCTTTATATAAAAACTCCCTCTCTTTTAGTTTTAAGTTATATAATCTTTATTTTAATATATATATCTTTTTATTTCTATTTAAGTAAATATATATAATAGTATAAACTACTAAGTATAACTATATTATAGTAGAATAATAATAATCCCTTTATTAGTATAATATAAATATATATATTTACTTAATTATAAAATATATTTAATTAGGTAGTTATACTTAACTATATAAGAGGAAAGCTTAGTTTTACTATATAATAATTATACTTCACTTACCTTTATTTAGTATTAACGTATATTAATAATAGAAATATTTTAATACTAAGGTTTAGTCTCTTTCTATATTATACTTTATATATTAATAATAAGTTAAACTAATATTCTAAGGTTATTATACTATAACTTTTAATTTTCTATTTACTCTTCTAGTTATATAGTATTATATTCGGGGCTATTAGTACCCGATATATAGTTTACTACTATACTAAGGTAATAAAAGTTCTATAAATAATTATATAATAGTAGGATTATTTACTAATACTATATATATAACTTTAGTACTATATATATTTAGTCGAAGATAGGGCTAAATATTATAATAGCTTTAATAAGTACTTTATTTTAACTTTAAATAACTTAAAAATAATAAAAGAAACTAATTTTTATATATTTTAAATATAAGTTTAATTAAATAAAACTATAAAAGTATTAAATTAATTAAGAATTATTTAAAAGGATAATATATATAAATATTAATAATATAAAGTAGTTTATATAAATTAATAAAAGTAATAAAGTATAAATACTCTATAATATTATAGTTATTTAGCCTAGAATTAAATAAAACGCCTTTTCTTAAATAACTTTCTAGAGATATAAAATCTTTTTATCTTTTTAGTAATAGCCTAGTATTTTATTCCTAATATAGTCTCTTTCTTTTATTTCTTATTATAATTTTAATATAATAGATTATAACTTATATAATCTTTATTAAATTATAAATTAGTATAATAATATTTAGAATATTATAGTAAGGAAATTATTAGTTTAACTTATTCGTTAATTAATAGGTAATATAAAGACCTATATTACTATAGTAATAGCTACGTTCTAAGTAATATATTAAAGTAAGTATAGCTAGCTAAGTACCTACGTACTTATAGATACTAAAGTACGCTAGTCCTAAAGAAGCGAATTATATTAGTCCCGAAGGAGTAACTACGCTTAACGCTAGCTAATAATTATTTACTATTATAAAGTAATAGAAATAAAATAAAAATAATTAGTAACTATTATTTAACTACTAAAGATTAGTATTATTCGAGTACTTATAGTACTCGAATAAGTATATTTAATTATCTAATATAAATTAAAGACGTTATATATATTATAATATATATAGTATTTTTATTACCTAATATCTCTTCTTATAGTTATATTACTTATAGTTTATAAAAAGGTATACTATAAATATAAATCTATACTCTTACTAATAGATCTCTAATTAAAGCTACTCTTTAAGCTAAGAACTTTTATATAAGCTTAAAATCAACCTTTTTATTAGTAATATTAGCTTATAATATTTTTATATACTTTAAAGAAAATTAAATACTAAAGAATAAAGGCTCTTTAGAAGAACTTTATAAGTATAATATTTATTAGAAGATTTAAGCTATTTAGTTAAATCTTATTAAATATTAATAATTTCTTTACTTTATTATAACTTATAACTATATATAGCCTTTATTAAAACTTTATTACTTTTATTTAATTATATTATAGTAAAGTAGATTAAGTTATATATAAAGTCTTTATTATAATATCTTATACTCTTTTAAATATTCTTAGTTTTATATTTAATTCTAATTTAGTTAATATAAAATATATTATTTAAAAGACTAAACTATCTTATATATATTTTAACTCCCCTACTATATTATATAATAAAGTCTTTTAAATAATATAAATATACTAAGTTTTAATATAAAAAATAGAAATAAATTAAACTTTTATCTAGTATTATATAATAAAAGTATATATACTATAATCTATTAAACTTAATAGATATTAGAATATTAATAAACTTATTTATATTATAAGAAATATATATTAGAAACCTTAACCTCTTTATAATAATATAATAATTAAGTATATTTCTATATATTTCTAACTTATAGAAGTAGTACTATATATTCTATAGTATATTTATCTTAGCTAAGACTATTAAACTTCTATTATTTCTATTTAACCTTTTATCTTAGTTAGTAGAATAAATATCTAGTATTATAAAGCCTTTTATTTTATTAGTACTATTTTATAAATACCTTATATTTATTTTCTAGCTATTTTATCTCTTTATTTAAACATTTTAACTTTATACTATATCTTTTATTTTCTAATATTATAAATAGAAGAAATAAATATATTATATACTATACTTCTATCTTTTAACTATAAGTAATAGTACTATAAGAATATATAATAACTATTAAGTTTTAATTATATTAATTTCTATTTATTAAATTTAAATAAAGTAAGTATAAAGAGATTAGTATTATATTTAAGTATTTCTTCTTTTATTAATAATTTAATAAACTCTAAATTAGATTTTATATAACTATTTCTATATAAAGCCTTTATTATAATAATAATATATTCTTTATAAGGTATTTAATTATTTAATTTTAAAAGAATTATAGTAAAATATACGTTAATATTATAAATATAAATCTAGTAGGGTATTATTACTTTAAAACTATTTTTAAGAAGTTACTTTAAAGGATTATTATTTTCTCTTAACTACTTATATAAAAGCTAGTTATAGTAGCTAGTAGTATTATAGTAATAAACGTAACCTATAAGTAAAAGTAAATAAAAGATATTAAAGTTAAAGTAAATAAGTTATAAAGGTAGAAGTAAAAGACTACTATATAAAGGGTTTAAGATAAAAGCTTTATTTTAAAGTAGTTTAAAGTAAAGTCTTTAATTTATTAATAGAGTTTAAAGTTATACCTTTATTCTATTAATAAATTATTATTAATATAGTATTTTATATTTATATAACTATTATTCTATTATTTTCTATATATAAACTAAACTAAACGTTTATTTTATAATAGTAGGCTATAATAAATTCTTTATCTTAGTATTAGTAGAATATATTCTAGTATATTTACTCTATTATATACTATACTCGATTAGATAACTATACTTAATTAAATAGCTAAACTCGACTATATAGAAGTAGAGCTTAGTAGTATTATATAATAGTAGTAGTTTATTTACCTTTACTTAGTATTAATATATATAATATAATAGGAATAGTTTAATACTAAGCTTTAAGCTCTTCTTATTTTATATTCTATATATAATAATAAGTTAAATAAATATATTATTAAAATAAATCTTTTATTTAAAGCTAGTTATTATTTATTTAAAGTAAAGTTTCCTCTTTAATATATATAAAGCTATAGTCTTTATTTTACTATTAATTATAATAGAGCTTTTCCTTTTATTAGTATAAATAAATACTACTTATATACTATATCTTACTACTAAGAACTACTATATAAAATAGTACTACTTATAATACCTTTACTCGATATATATAACTAATAGTCTTTATAATATAATATCTCTAATACTAATCTATTAGTTTTATATTATACTTTCCTTATTATCTTTTTAACTTTATAAACTTAGACTTAAACTAATACCTTTATAATAAATAAAAGATAGGGTTTTATTTTAATTTAGTAAGTAAAGTAAAGTCTTTATTTATAATTAAATTTATATATTCTTTAATTAAACTCTTTAATAGTTAAAGAGTTTAACTCTTAGACTACTAAATTAAATAGGTTTAAAATTAGTTTTTATTAATTATTTAAAGTTTATATAAATAGCTTATTTTATTTAATCTAGTTAAATATTCTCTTATCTCTTAGTTACTAAGACTCTTATACTAAGATTAAGTATTTATACTTTTAATATATATTTACTTAAATAAAGATATAAAACTTTTAATCTCCTTATTTATAACCTTATATATTATTTATAATATAGTATTATATAATATTATAAGGGTTAAGTTATAAAACCTTTATTTTACTATATATACTTTTATTACTATAATATTCGAGTAAATATTCCTAATAGTATAAACTACCTAGTATAGGCTATTATAATACTATTATAGTAATATAATAATAATATCTTTAACTTAGTATATATTATATAAGATAAATAGTTAAATACTAAGATTTAGTTTCTTTATATTTTTATTTTATATATTAATAATAAGTTAAATTAATACTTTTCGAGTTCCTATTCCTTTTTAAGAGCTCCCTTATAAAGACGCTTATATTTTAAGTCTTATACTTTATTATTTATATTTATAATTAATTATTTTTTAATAAAGTCTTTATAGTAATTTATAAATTAACTTTTAGATTATTAAGAAGAACTTTAATAATAATTAAACTATAGTTATATAATAGTAGTTATCGAGTTCTTATATATAATAGGTTCGGTAGTTTAGTTATTTATTTAAGTCTCTTATATTTATTAAGTTTATATTATATAGTTTATATATAATATATTTAATAATTACTTTAATAATATTTTATATTTTATTAATAAAGTCCTTTATTATTATTTAGCCTAATTATATCCGCTCTAGTACTATATAAACTTATAACTTCTTTTATTTAATTAAATAAACTTTATATTTTATTTAAACCTTTCTTTTATAATCTAAGTATAAAGTACTTTTTATAATTCTACGAACTAAGACCCTTTTATAATCCTACGAACTAAGACCCTTTTACCTACCTTTCTTTTAGCGTAATATTCGGTAATATATAATAATAATATATATAAGTTCTTTAACTAAGTTTTAAATAATTAAATAATATAAATTTAAAATACTTAGTTATTTTAAATATCTAGTAAAAGGGAAAGAAAGAGAAAGGGGGGGGAAGGTGGTTAATAGTTTTATATAAACTAATTAGCCCTACTTAAAGTTAATACTCTTAGCTAAGGTTTTATACTTTAATAATAATAAGTTATTTAATAAAGACTTAAATACTAAGTAAAAGGACGGGCGTACTTGCGGGGCGGATCACGTACTAAGGCTGGAAGCGACATACCCCTGTTACCCCACCAAAATCCACGTTCGCACTTGTACGTACGCCCGCACCCTTCTAGCTACAGATATCGTAATAGCATCGCTAGAACACTGAAATATAGCGTAGATGCTTAGATTATTTATGCTCGATTCGTGTACATTTTAAATGCCAGTCTAGCTATATACGCGCGCCAGAGTACTACTCTCGGTTTTGGTGTTCCTGCGTAGGTGCCTGGGTGCCTGGTTAATGCAAGGCACTGTCGTACTTCAAAGGTGGCAATTAGACAGCGATAACTTGTAAATTATATAACTCCCGCTATAATAATCGTACGTAGATTCTAAGAAAACAGAATTGTACTGTATTTGCCTAAATTACCTGTCTACGATTTATATAAGTTTTAGAAGCGTTTTGCGCTCGATGCGGCCTTGCGAGTAGGATCGTACTTTTGGTGTTCCTATATGCACGACTTATGCAAGGTCGGCGAGTCGGACAAAAAGCTGACTAATAAGCGAGTTGTTTACCTTTTATGTAAAGGGACCAAATGGGACCAAAATATGCACGTTTTGCTCGCTTAAAAATCCAAAATCTTAACCTCTCTAGATATATAAAAAAGGTTTTAGAAATATAAAAATAATTATTAATTTAATTTTTAGTTAGTAAGTATATTTTATAGCTTTTTATTATTTTTATAGTATTTATAATCTACTTTTTAATATAAGTAATATATAAAAGAAATATAATTATTTATTTAAACCTTTAAGAGATAGGATATAATTATAAAGTTATAATAGAAAGTACTATAAGTCTTTATATTTATAGCTAATAGAATAGCTTAAATCTATTCTATAGTAAAAGTTAGGTTTTAATTAAAAGTTTAATTTTAGAATTTTAAAGACTTTATACTTTATTTATTTATATCTATTCTATAATATATATTTTATTAGTAAAAGTTTATAAATATTATTAAATAAGAATTAGGAATTAAGAATTAGAAATTAAGAATTTAGAATTAAGAAATAAGAATTAGAATAAAGGTAGTATTTAATATCTCTTATTCTTTTCTCTCTTAGCTATTTAGAAAGGAGTAGGAGAGCTAGGCCTTTAGCCTAATAAAGGAGAGGAGAGCTAAGAACTTAACTAGATAGGATAAAAGTAGAAGAGGTAAGGTTTAAAAAAGGAGTAAAAAGAAAAGGCTAAAATAAAAGTAAAAAATACTACTTAATTATTAAGTAATAGTATAAAAGTATATATATAAGAGCGTTAAAGAGTCTAGGTTTACTAAGTAGTCTTTTTACTATATAAGTAAGTCTTTTTACTATATAAGTAGTAGTCTTTTTACTATAGTATAAAGGTATATAGAAGTACTAGGGAGAGTTTACTAGAATAGTCTTTTTACTATATAAGTAATAGCCTTTTTACTATATAAGTAATAGCCTTTTTACTATATAAGTAATAGTCTTTTTATTATATAAGTAATAGCCTTTTTACTATATAAGCTAGTCTTTTTACTATAGTATAAAGGTATATAGAAGTACTAGAGAGGGTTTACTAGTAGTCTTTTTACTATATAAGTAATAGCCTTTTTACTATATAAGTAATAGTCTTTTTACTATAGTATAAAGGTATATAAGAGCGCTAGGGAGCCCTACCCTACCTAGGTAGGCTTACTAGGGCTTATACCTAAGTAGTATAGTAGTATATAAGAGCTAAGGAGGGGACCTACTTCGAGTAATTTCTACTATATTTCGAGGGTTTTAAGCCTATATTTTAAACCTACTAAAACCTATAATACCTAGCCTTAGGACTACTCCTATCCTTTCCTATTTAGTACCCTAGTAAGGATAAGAAGTATTAATTAGTCTAGAAAGGAATAGAAAGGAGAGCTGAAAATCTATATTAGATAGGCCTCGGAGAGGAGTATAGATAGGAAAGGACAGGAGTAGAACGGACAGGAGATACTAAACACTAAATAAAGGTTTTAGGTAACTAGTTACTATTGTTGGGTATTTGGTGTTTTAGATGGGATGGGATGGGATAGGTTAAGGTAAGTCACTTGGTACTATAGGAAGAAAGTAGTGCGAACGAATAAGGGAGAGGGTGGGGGATAAGAAGGGTAATAGGACGTTTTAGGGGGGTTTTATTGGAAGAGGAGAGGAGGTGTGGGTGAGATGGAGGATGGAGGGTGGAGGGTGATGAGTAGGTATGTTACTTTGGAGTTTTGTACTAATGGGTTATTCTTTTTCTATTGTAAGTTAGATAGATTCGGATATAGTTATATAGCTGAGTATTGCTTTTTTATACTGAATTTAAGAAGAAGATCGAATCTTACTCCTAACACTACTCCTACTCCTACTACTCTTTCTCTGACCCCCCCCCTCTTTCTGTCTTTCTCTCTCGTAACCAAACGTCCATATTCTGTACCCTAACTATCTGGAGCGGGGTAGGGAAGGGGTTCAGAGTTTTGCAACCCCGTGTTGTTTGTTGGCTTTATCGATAATAAGATGCTTATTAACGGGTGTTAAGGGACTCTTTCCTTTTAGTGCTGCATTGATGTTTTGCATTGAGAGGCTTTCGAAGCCGATGTGTCTATTTCATGAGGGCTTGGTTAGCTAGGTGTTTTTTCTCTTTCTCTCTCTCTCTTAGGAAGTCCTTTGATGGCTGTATCTTATACTATCTTCCTCGCTTCTCTTCACCTTACGTCTCGGCGCCATTAGGAGATGAGATAAGATAAATTATCTACCAATGAAGTGAAAACAGAATACATAGAATCTTGAGATGGAATGAGACGACATGGGCGGAGTAGAATAGCATATTGGTATAGATATAGAGATAAGAATAAGTAAAGAAGGGAAAGAACATACGTCTCCAAGGTCCCACCCGCGTTATGGGCTGTTAAGGTTACGTTCTTGTGGTTCTTGAGTCGGGCGTCGATGGTGGGCTCGTTTTCGTGGACGTCTAGACCGAGGCCGATTAGACGCCCGGATTGGAGGCCGTTGTAGAGGGCTGTGGTGGATACTAGGGAGCCCCGGGCGATGTTTACGAATCTTTGGGGAGGAGGTTAGTGGGGTGTGTTGTGGGTGGGGGNGGTGATGAAAAGAATGGGACTTTAAGTCCAATCTCTCTCGCTAAGACTTCTGAATATGGATAAAAATGCTAGGCAAACAAGACAGAAGAATTCAACATACCGACTCCCCATCTTCATCTTCCCAACCTTCTCCTCGGTAATAACCTGCTTCCCATCCGGCGACGCCGGAGTCGCAAGAACAACACAATCACTCTGTCCCAACAACTCATCCAAACTCCCCACATACTTTGCATCCACCTCCTGCTCTTGCGTTGGCGATTTCCTTACGACATCATAGTAGATGATCTTCATATTGAAGGCGCGATAGGCTTTGAGCGCGATGGTGAATCCGATGTTTCCTAGTCCGATGATGCCGAGTACGTGGCCTCGTGGATTGTGTGATATGGCGGCTGAGTTGGTGTGGCAGTCTTGGAAGGTTTGGGGTGTGAGCGAGGCGGTTGTGCACCAGGCGAGGTTGCGGAAGGTGGAGAGGATTAGGAAGAGGGCGAAGTCTCCTACGGATTCGGAGGAGGCTGCTGCGCTGTGGGAGAAAATTGTGTTAGTAAGGCCCCTGTTCAAGCGAGCAGGAGTCTGAGAAATCGTTCTAATGATTACCTGTTACAATATATAATTCCTACCAAATATCAGCTTTCTGTCACACATGATTTGTTTGTTTACTTTCAACGACTTACCTCTCTCAGCCAAAATATCCACATCCGCCCAATCATACCCCGCTCCAGCACTCGCAAAGATCTTACAACTCTCCGGAATCAACGGGATGAGTTCCTTATCCCAACGTCCCATTTCTCCTCCTGTATTCCAGAAGGGCCGGAATATCGCGGAGAAGTTCCCCCATCTTTTTTCTTTGAGGGC
Organism: Hymenoscyphus fraxineus; assembly: GCA_900184765.1. Classification (NCBI taxonomy): domain Eukaryota; kingdom Fungi; phylum Ascomycota; class Leotiomycetes; order Helotiales; family Helotiaceae; genus Hymenoscyphus; species Hymenoscyphus fraxineus. The sequence goes on from LT855422.1 coordinate 2,146,678, forward strand.
TTTGATGAATTCGGGACGTTGTCGCTCCTCGGTTGAGGGCCGAATAACGGTAAAGTCCGTGGAGAATTGGGAGTAGAGAGAGTGGTTCCATTGGATTGGATCACCGATGTGGAGGACGATTGGCTTTGGAGGTGGGGAGGACATTTTGAGGGGATATGTGTAGAGCAGTTTAATTGAGAAAATATTTTGATGTATAGGTGTAAGAGCGGTGAGGTTGTAAGATATAACAATGTAGCTTATATGGCAAAAAGGGGTATTTCCAAAAATTGATGGGAATAGAGAAACGAAGAGATGGGAGAACTTTTAACTTTGACAATTGTCTAATTGAATTTTACTCCGCCTTTTCAGACCGGTGAGCAAGGAGGGGAGGAGCTGCGTTGACACATCGATTCTAGGTGATGTGCTTGTTTTCTTGTAGAACATAGGTGGGGTAGCTAGCCACGGGTGACGGCTTACGCAGGGAAGCATGGTGTTTATGTGGGGCGGCGTGTGCATAAGGTTACTTGGTACTCTAGGTATCGTGTGACTTCTTTTTTGGATATCTGGGGAACCCTTCATAAGAAAGATCCAGAGATTCGAAGAATAAATCAATTGCCCAGGATTATTGCGTGAATGATGGTTGGATACGGAAGGAGGCTCGTGAGGGGTTGGGTCTTGATTGGTTGTATGATGTGAAATGCCAACCATCCCGATATCCATCGATGTGATACTTTTCGTTGCATCAACACCACAGCAAACAGCATGGCGACTACAGCAGCCACTGCAGATGCCGAGCAGCAGGCGGTTCTGAAGCCAGGACTCCCGACTCTGCACCACCTCAATGTTGGAGATTGCCCCTCCTCTGTTTTGCGTAGATAGCTGACCAGCGTGAAGCATTCTCAATCCCAGCGAATCCTATGGCTCCTTGAAGAACTCGATGTGGAATACAATCACGTCGCATACACCAGAGTACAAGGTCGAGCGCCACCGGAGCTGGCTAAGATCCAGTATGTGATATCCTAGCCACGCGTTCTTATACAAGTACGGTGCTAATAAACAACCCGCAGTCCGCTCGGAAAGAGCCCCACGTTCGTCAACAAAGATGGACGCGTAATAATCGAGTCCTCGGTCATAATATCCTACATAATCGACACCTACGATACCTCCCATAAATTCGCAGTAGCAGATCAAATCCGATCAGACGAGATATCCGCCTTCGCGTCCGCGACTCTGGCACCCATTACCTCGACCGAAATCCTCTTCGAGCTCATCCATAAGAATACACCCTGGCCCTTCTCCTACCTTACGGGCGCATTGAGGTCGAAGATCCAGAATTTGTTCTCGATGGGCGAGATGAGGAAGGGATTGAGGTACTTGCAGAGCGAATTGGGAGATGAGGAGTGGTTTAATGGGGGACATCCTGGGAAGAGCGATTTTTTGGTTACGTTTCCGGTGGATTTGATTGCGGAGAGGAGGTGGATTGATCTGGGGAAGGAATTTCCGAGGTTGGCGGCTTGGAGGGGGAGAGTTAGGGAGAGACCAGCTTGGAAGAGGGGGCTTGAGAAGGGGAATGGGTATGAGTTGGATAAGCTGTGAATAATGTCTTATTTAATTCGGAAAATTGGTAGACCCGGTTATCACGAATACAATCAGTTGCGAATTAAGCTTAAATGGTTTGGTTTGGTTTGGTTGAGCTATATTACTCGAGTACCTTTACTTTACCCTTTACTGTAAGTTTACTTTACCCTTTGATATAAATCCTACCTATTAGTAGCCCTACGACTTTTCCTCGAAAAATAGCCCCCGCCTTACTCTTATCGAAGAATAAGCTATTATACTAGTAATTTATAAAAGCCTACCTTAAAGGGAAGGGGGGGGGTTTTTATTACTATCTTAGAATAGTTATATAATTAAATCGTCTTAGGATTATTCTAGGATTATTTAAGTATTAGATAGTCTAAAAAAAGGGGGACTATAATAGTAGGTTCTTATCTTTATATAAGATAGTCTATAGATAGTCTTTTAATATAATAGTCTTAGAATTAAAAGACTATTTTTTATTATAATAATTATAAAAGACTATTATAGGACGGTCTCCTACTTATATAATTATTATAGGACGGTCTCCTTCTTATAACTATCGTAGGACGGTTTCCTACACTTCCTCTTTAGCTATAGGGGTTATATATAAACGTAGCCTAGGACTTGTTATCGCTCCTAGAGCCTTAATTCTAATACTACTAAGAATATAATCGTAAAATCGGTCGATTCAGATAAATTTTACCCGCGCGTATTAGGTGCGCTATCTTTATAGGTTATTATACGTTCTACCCCGCGACCGTAAGTATAGCTAGTAGGTACGTAGGTAAGTAGGTAGGTAGGTAGGTAGGTAGGTAAAGAAGAAAGGCACGAAATAAGGGTATTCCTAGCCTTAGTACCCCTACTTAAGTCGGTCCTAGGACGCTTATAGAATAGCTATAGAACGGTTATATATACGGTTATATTTAGATAATACCGTAGCTAGTAGGTACGGTTATATTTTATTAATACTATCGCTAGTAGGTACGGTTATATTCTTTTTTTACTATCTTAGAGATAGTCTTATAAAATAATAATCTTAATTTAGAAGGGTACCTAGAGGGTTCCTAACCGGTTCTAAATTCGTAATAGTCTTATACCTAGTAATAATTCTAGAATAGTCGGGCTATAATTATATAACCCCCCCCCTTTCTATTAAGGTAGGTACGTCTAATCTATAGGTAATTACGAAAAATATAAAATAAAGTAAAGAGTATATTCGACTTCTCTTTAATTAGCTTTCTAAATAATAAGGAATAATAAGGGATAAGTAACTTATATAGTATAAATAGGCAATCTAGTTAAAAATCCTAGAGTCGCGATGGGATTTAATCCTCGTGCCTCGGATCCCAAAGAGACTCTAGAATCCTTCGTGTGGGCTAGAACCTGACAGGGGTAGCACCTACTACATTAGGTAAAGCGTACGAGGTCCTACTACATTAGGAAAGAAAGAGTGGGTCGGGCAGGAACACTAAAACTCGTCTGCACGCATGCGGCTCTTTACGCCTACGTAGCGGCACTTCTACCGGTCGGAAAGACGTATAAATAAGACGTGTTTTTAGGGACAATTAAGTACTGTTATATTCTCGAAGCATATGTCGTTCCGACATATGCGCATGCGGCTACGTAGCCATATGTGCAGGTGAGGCTCAAGTGCGCATGCGGCTCCCTAGCCGACCACTCACAGGTACCCCGAGGCTTTTCCGGGGATACGAAGTAAATACGAGTTCTAGCCCACACGACGGCTCTAAGAGTCTCCCTGAGACTCTTATACTGAGATTGATAAATAGGAGAACTAGTAAGAATTAGACCTAGGTACCGATATATTAATATAATATTAGAGAAGTAGCTAATAATTATTATATTAGAAATATTTCGATAATATTATATCGGGTTCTTAGTTTATCTTAGTTTTAAACCCTCTTAAAAAGGCTTTTAGTAGCTCCCCTATTCACCCCTCCCCCCTCCCCTAGCCCTCTCGCCCTAGCTACCCCTAGCTACCCCGACCCCGGCCTGCCCTAACCCCGACTACTACTACCTCTAGCCTTTTTTTAAGGGTCTAAGGGAAAATAGTAATTCGTTAGGCTATAGCTATATAGTTAGCTTTTTAATAAAGAATCTAAAGCCCTAATATACTACTACTATAAGACTACGTATATTTATATATACTTTTATATAAACTTTCGATATTAAGGTTTTATATAGTACTATTTTTAGGAGGGTATACCCCTACGAAGATAACGAACTAGCTTGTAAAAGCTAAAAGTAGCTATTTTTACTTTTATATAGTTAGTTTTAGCGTTTTACTCTTTATTAACTATTCTACTAAACCATATCCTATTATAATAAGACCTAGTAGTATTTATAGAGCGAATCTAGGGCTATAAAAGCTAGTTTAGTACGTCTTAATAAGTAGTGTGGATATAAAGTAGTTAAGGAAGAGTAAAAAGGCCTTTAAAACTAAGCGATGAACGTCTTCGAAAACAGGTGTATTCGGGCTAATTTTATACGTATAAAGACGTATATAGGCTTAAAAGAAAGCCCTTAATTCGCTATACAAGATATTAATCCGCGAGCCAAATCCGACCGTGGGATGTTAAGTTATTTCGAAGTGTTTAGTCCTGGGTAGGTACGTACAAGTGAGAGGCGGAGTGCCAAGGCTCATTCCTGCACACCTACCTACGCACCCACCTACGTAAAAACAGGTGCATCAGGGCCAGCTTTTACTGTACCGACTTCTATATAGGCTCAAAAGAAAGCGCTTAATCGACTCTATAACATATCAATCCGCGAGCCAAATGCCACCGTAGCGCATTGTGTTGTACGCTTACAAAGTGGGTGGGATATACGGCTCGGTGAGGCTCAACTGCGCATATACCCCACCTGCACACCCACCTACGCACTTTGCAAGCGTACAACTCAATGCGCTACGGTGGCATTTGGCTCGCAGATGCGTAGCATATAGAGCTAATTAAGCGCTATCTTTTGAGCCTATATAGAAGTCGGTACGATAAAAGCTGGCCCTGATGCACCTGTTTTTAGGTTGGTTGAGTTTTGGCCCGCATATGCGCATTTGAGCCTCACCGAGCCGCATATCCTACATATCGCACCCACTTTGTCAGCCTACATCGAACGTAATATAGGTCCTACGTACTTCTGGTACACTTTCGCGGATACTTTAATAGAAGGGCTATAATTTACACTTAAAATCGCGATAATAGGTGTTGTAGCGGATATAAACTATCGTATAAAAATAAGGGGTCTATGTAGTCGCTTTTCGTAGGCTAACTGTGAGCCTGTCACTCAAATAATCCCCATTTTCCCTCAGACGCTGGATGGCTGTTCCGGGGGGTGGGGTGTGATTGGCTGGGGGTGGTCNAGTTAATTACTTATTTATAATAATAATAATAAATCTACTAATTATTATTATATACTTATAAGAGTAGTTTTCTTATTTACTCTCTACTATTCCTAAGCTAGCTACTAGAATTAGATAGTAAGATAGGCTTAAATAGAGCGCTTAGTAGCCTAGGCTCTACTTATTAGGGTAAAAATAGCCTTATAAGTGCCCTAGAGGCTATTTAACCTAAATAATATATCTTATAACTTCTATATAAACCTAAGTATAAGTAAAATCGATATAATATCGATTATTAGTATATATAATATAGGTAATAGTAAATCCGGGCCCGGACTAATTATTATACGTTATTCTATAGGTTCTTAACTAATACTACTACTACTTACTACTCTTACCTATACCTAATCTTCCTAGAGGGTTTAATTCTAAGGGAATCGCGAATCGTTACTTATATCCCTACCCTTACTCTTAGGGGCCTAAATAATTAACCGTATTTCCTTTATATACTACTTATATTAAAAATTAGATTATAAATACTATAAAAATAATAAAAAGCTAGAAAGTATACTTACTAACTAGAAATTAGAGTAATAATTATTTTAGTATTTCTAAGACTTTTTTAATATATTATTATTATCTCTAAACTCTAGGAGATTATAAAAAGGCGTCCTCTATTAGGGGAGGAAATACGGTTAATTATTTAGGCCCCTAAGAGCCTTATTAGAATTCTTTTAAACCCCCGCTTAAAATCACCCTTAAGAACCCCTAAAAGTGCCCTAAAACATACTAAATTTAGGAATAAAAAGATCCGATATTATATTATATCGGCGCCTAGGTCTAGTAAGGATAGAAGAAAAGATAGCGAAGGATAGAGAAGGAATAAGCTAAGGTAGAGAAGGAATAAGCTAAGGTAGAGAAGGAAGAGGGTAATAAGTAGGATTAAGAAGGAATATAAGGAAATAGGACACGCGCTAGTTCGGTAGGAGGATAAGGACAAGCTTAGAGAGCGACGCGTAGAGTACTAAAGGATAGACAACCTTAAATATAACCCTATAAGCACTTTAGAGTCTAAATCAGAGTCTGAATACGACTATTAGTAGCTCTAGGGACTCAGATTCCGATTCGAAATAGAAATTTTCGCGTTCCTACTACGCACGGATATAATAAAATTAGAAACTAAACCAAACCAAACCATTTAAGCTTAATTCGCAACTGACTGTAATCATCACTTCACAGCACTCACTAATTCACACTTGATTCAGATGAATTAATTTGGATCTTTCAAGAGCTTTCGAACGCCTAACAACTATACTATACGTAAGGAGACTCGTGAGTAAGGAGACTCGTGAGTAAGGAGACTCGTGAGTAAGGAGACTCGTGAGTAAGGAGACTCGTGAGTAAGGAGATTCGTGGGTTTGAGGCATGAACTCATGTGTTTGGCGTATAAGGTACTCCAGAAGGAGGCACAATCACAATAGGAACAGATATAAACACTACTAAAACAGCCGAAAACCTATAGTCCCACGTCAGCTCAAGAACCGTCCGACTACCCGTCGAAATACTCACGCAGCAGTGGCGCCAAAGATCTCAACTCTGGAAGCCGTCCCAAGAAAGATTAAGCCAGCAGCAAATACAATTGCGAACCCAGCGAGACAAAGCAGCAAGTTTCCGAGACCATGAACTTGGGATAGTACCGTTATAGCAATTGTCGGTAATAAGCAAGCAACCACTGTCGTTAGGGAAGACGTGAACCGTACAATACTAGCCCCAGAGTACCTCGTTAACGTATCCCTCGCAATTTGATCCCGTGTCTTCCTCGGGCTCTCAGGCGCTGTAGTCTTCTCAGCGTCACTCTCTTTGTTTCTTTTTCGCGCTTCCTTCCAATCTGCCCACCAGGGCTTCCAATCTGCCCACCAGGGCACAAATGAGCCGGCGACCCATCTTGAAAGACTATCGACAGGAGCCTTTGGATGTGTCGAAGCGAGATCAAGAGTGCAAGGGGGATCTGGTTTGGACCAGATCAAGCTCCATATCACTTCCTTGAATGACTTTGGGGGTGGTTCCTTGCCGCAGATGTTCCCCCATGTGTATCTCTCCTGGCCGCCGTTTATACACTGGTCTCCTGCGTCGGGGTTTATGAGCCATTTCATCAGGCTGTTCAAATTATGTGTTTCGGGTTTTGGAAGAGCCGATACTTGGGAAAATTGCAGCAGGGCTTCATCTGTATCTTGTCAAAAACCGCGATTTGTTGAATGACCTGGTGGGGTACGTACTGTATTCCTTGAGGAGTTTGCGTATTTCTTTCATTTTCTCCCATTGTTTCGCCTCGGAGAGGACGAGGTTGTTGGCCTGTTCACAATACTTGCTCACTGTATCGTCCCCACGCCTGTAGTCTTCCCACTCTTCGTCTTGCAGTTCTTGTTTCAGTATTTCTATCTGGGCTTGATAGTATAGCAGGCTCTTTATTTGAAGATCGCTGAAGCGGTTAAAGGATGCGAACTCGGGGGTATCAGACATTAGTCTCGAAACTTGTGGCCACTTGTGGTTGTTAGCGAGGTTTCTTTCTTTTACAAACTTCCAAGGAGTCAAGTTTTAGTACATTCCAAGTAGCATTCGAAAAGATTGGGATAGAAGGGGAGCCCAGCTCCCAGTGCTTGTCGCTATCGTCGACGAATACTTGCTACTACCTGATCATGATCGAAAATAAAAAGTACAAATGAGCCGGAGAGGGCAGTGTATCAACCTCTTTTATAAGCTAGAGTAGACTTGGATGCGAGAATGGAAAATTGGCTTCTCTTACTCCTGGAACTGGTTCGGACGGCGTGTCATATACTGTGGGACATGCTTGCGGATCACCGGGGTGCTTGCTCCTCAGACAAGCATGCTGCGAATTGAGCGAACAAGGCGGCGGAGAAGATGTTCGTGTTGATTCTGCGATTTCATTGACAGGCCGGGCAAGGGAGTTACTCGATGGCGAAGTATGACTCGAAACGTTATTCGTACTCGTCTTGGGGAAAGAATCACCTTGTGGAGATACTTGTGCGGAGCCAACGACTGTTCCCGAAAGTTGCGATTGGATTGAACTGGAGTCGCTACTTTGCGATACGGAGACCATTCTTGCAATAAAAAAGAAGCTTTCTGTGGATATGTACAGAATCCGGGATTCTCGAAGATTTATGGTATTAAGAGGAATGAAGCCTCACAAGTGCAAAGCAGCCACAGAGAGAGCCTGATCAAAGCAATTCCCGATGAAATCCAGTCCCCGCGATAACAACAGCAAGCAAAAGTTGTGAGGGGGCTTCTGCAAGCTCGCTATCACGCATCAATATCACCCGACGGATATACAAGCACTGCCTCCGGTAGAGCTGCAGCAGTACTCGGTGTCGTTACATTCTCGTCCCACATATTGCTCTTACCAGCGATATCAGTAGATAAATGGTCTACAGTAAGAGCATGAGTAAGTAGCATGACAGAGGACTTTACTGCTGTCTAGCTCCCAGAAAAGAGGGATTGAGAGGAACTTCTCCTTACCCCTTGGTATTTTTCTGGTGCATCTTACGGCAATTGCGAAACCACCAATATGGTGGGACGTGGAAGACTGAGAAATACACCCACCACCAGAACTCACAGGAGGCTGGACTCGCCCTAGAACCACGAAGGAAATAACCATAGGAACTTGGAGCAGGAAGATTTCAAACATCTTTATGTTGAGACCTTAGGATTTTGCCCTGGAGAATGCCGACAGATCTCAAAACAGTGTGGTGGAAGCTGCACTGCCCGCCCCCACCACACCATTCAAATAGAGAAGGTCACACGAAGAAAACCAGGAAACTAGCCTCCACATGCTGACCGGCTTGGGAATCTTCTGCATGCAACCCTCACTCAGCAATCTATCGGTGAGCATATACAGAGTCTACGCGATGCGCTGTCGAAATGTCATCGACGCTCGCAGAGCCGCATTCTGTGGTTTGCTCTTTAATAGGAAGCTGGCCCCCAAATAGCCTTGTTGAACAGATTGAAAATCTGTGTTCTTCTGTCAAACTTTAGAGATAAACTGTTTCGAACAAATTTGACTTACTATTGCTGAAACAAATCAGTGTTGTCTTCAGACTCCAGATCACGAACTTTTCTGTCATGGCTCGACGAACCAACCTGGGGTTTCCTAAGCTACTTATGGGGGCCGCCTGGCCGCTCCGATTCGCCCCAATACCCAAATTGGCAGAGAACCGAAGGATCCAAGGGCATCGGTGAGACGGAAGCTCCGTTGGGGAGAAACCACCTCAAGCGAACGCCCAATACAACTGTTAAGGTTAATTCGTCCCTATGGCCACGCTCGTTTGTTGGGAGCGGCTGTCATCATCTTCCTTTGGGCATCACAGCCGCCTGTGCAACCGCGTCAACTCGCCTCCGATGAAAGATTTATTTGAACTGACCGACGCCAGACCGTCGGTGAATGGAAAAAGCGAGAAGCGAGAAAGAAATGGACCCATAGGCGATGTAGGCGATGTGTTGCTTACGGTGGCCATGAATCACTGTCTAGTCATTCAAAAGCAATATTACGGCCCGGATTCTCCAGAGGCGGGAATAGCCGCACGGTATTGGGGGTTGGATAAGCGTGACGTGGAAATGGAGGAGGCACAGCACCAATTACTGGTATTTTTGTCTCAGTTATTGTGGAATAACAAATTTGCTGGAAGAGCCTCACAGAGAGCCGAATTGTAGCAATCGCAAGGGACGTATAAAGAAGCGGGATTGTTCTCCTCTCCAATCCAACAAGCTGCCACTTTTCGGTTTGTCCCACGATACAAAACCTTCGTTCCCGTCAGATTGCCAGCTCAATTTGCATCCAAAAAGTTTTTTCCCTCGTGGAAGCACTTTGCCACCCGTCATGGATAGCCCAGGAAAAACCAGTGGTAAGATTCCCGCTTTTCAACGAATGACAATTCGCACATTCTATAAACCTGAGCTGATTTGCCCCAGCTTCTTCGCTTGGCGACCAAAAATACGATCAAATGTCGGTTTCTGCATTGAGTCCTTACGTGGCGTCTCCTACTACCGGTGGTGGTCTCGACTCGCGCAGGCTCTCGGTTGCTTCCATGCAATCCAGCAAAACATATACAACCGAGGTGGAAGGAAGGGATCCTGAGCTGATCTCCAACAAGAAACCAGGATACAAAGTCATCACCACAGAGGTTGAGGTTGAGGTTCAGGTTACATATTGGCAGAGTCTAAAGAGTGTTCTGATGCCCTGGCAAAAAAACACTCGTAAGGTTACTGCGCAACTCCAAGTAGAAGATCCAGAGGAAGACATGGAGGAAAATGAACATGTGTGTATAACATTCAATTCTGTCATTCAACAACAAAGCTAATTATCCACAGTTCTGTTCTCCTTGGATTCCGTCGGTTTGGGTTTTATCCAAAGAGAAAGATGACGAGGATCGATACGTGCAAAAAATGGCCAAATGTACAATCGATACCGCCAACCTACAAGGCAACCTCGTGTCGAAAGAATTCCTTCTCAACGAACTAGGATACCTGGAGACTGATTTCATGGGGAAAGGACTGAAGAAAACGGACAAGATTGGCGTATCAGTCTCGGGTCATCCCGTCATCCCATTCGGTGCCGTCAAACTTACATGGTTCCATGGCAACTCCACGAAAATCTTCCGTCAAATGCGTTTCTTGGTGGTCTCCAATCCCGTTTGCGAGCTCATACTAGGCGCTCGGGTGATTAAAGAGCATGGGATCTTGGATGTGCCTAATTTTCACAATGATGCTCCCAACGATGTCTGGCATGTCGAGAATGCTAAAGGTAACTAAATCACTTCTCGCATAGCCAGCTGAACTGTTCTAACACTTTTTTAGATCCACACTACGTCGAACTAAAACAAGAGATGAAAAAACTGGAAGGCGATATCTCTGAACTGAGAATCAAAATCAGAAGACTAGACGCCAAAGAGACAATCAGGAAAGAGAATTTCGAGAACAAGTTAAGGGACAACGAGGCTTTGCTTGTAACCGCTACGGAGAACTTCAACAACTACGTCGCGGAACTGAAGGCGAAGCGTAATAAGGCCAAGGAGGAAGCTGAGCAGAAGAAGAAAGATGGTGACAAGAAAGATGGTGACAAGAAAGATGGTGACAAGAAAGATGGTGACAAGAAAGATGGTGACAAGAAAGATGGTAACAAGAAAGATGGTAACAAGAAGAAGGATGGCACCAAGAAGAAAGAAGGCGACAAGAAAAAAGAGGGCGACGAAAAAAAAAACCCGACGAATAAATCCAGACCCTCACAGAGCGTTCCTCAGGTCACCATTACTCCATTGACGGGCTCGAGTAAAGTGCCGACGGGGTTGAGCATTCGTACACTTGATAGCATGAGAAAGAGATAGTGTGTTTTCGAATTCTCGTCGAGGGGTCTTTTTCTGGTCTTTTAGGGGGGTTGCACTTCACTTAGATTTTTCCGTCATTTGCTCGGTTTGGGATATGGGGTTTACGGCTGGGAAAGATTTATATTACTATACCTTACAAGGGGAGCGATTTCGCAAATCGGGTATCGGGGCTGGAGTTTGGAGAGGATGGTGGCTTGTTTGCTGTCGCTATCTAGAACTGATGTTTTATTGGGATTTGGGTTATGGCGTTGTTTTTGGCGTGGGGTGGTACTCTGATCTTCATCACATTCTCATTGTTTGCTTGAAATAAATCTTTTCTGCTGGAATAAATGCCCATCTGCCTATTCCAATTCGGATTTCTACATTTATCCAAAATCGCAGGCGAACACGTGATGATAATAGAAAGTAGACAACAGGTGGGATGCCCACTTTCTAATTCGATCTTGAATGGTATTATATCATGCTAAAATACGCTATGTTTAATAAGACCGGCAAACCCTTCGCAGCAAGTATTCAACTAAAATACGTTTGAAATATATCACGTGACATTACCCATGCCGTCCCAACCATGGCACCTAGGATCGACGCCAGTTTTTTCATCAACGCCCTGTATATTTTCACCTGGAGTCACTCTAGTAATAGAAAGCTTAGTAAGATTGCCTTCTAGCGGTTCGGAAGAGTTCTAGGCGGTTGGAGTTGAGGTAGCAAGTTAGCTCCGTTAGTAAATATTATTATTTCTATTGTTTCTTTGAAGATCGCGATTCTCAAAGTATCCAATTCCGGATAGAGTGGTGATAATATAGGCTCGTGTATGGGAATGAGAATAGGCTGGTACAAAAATTAGTAGAGATATATACCCGTATAGGGGGTGAAAGAAAGGGGGTCTCGCTTAACCGTAAACTTAAACTTTAGCGAAAGTTTATTTAGAGGTCTACTTGAAGTCCTTTACTTCCTATAGTGTTTACGTAATGAGGTTTCAAATATTCGAATACTCTATCTTACCTCTGCTATGATGATCTATTAGTTCTTTAGATTACTTAAAATTACTAGAATAATAAATTCGTTTAGATTATATCTTACTAATGGAAAATACTTCTCTGTCACTTTTATTGTACATACACTTGGAAAAAAGTTCGAAGTTGCTTAGTAGCACAAGAATAATCCAAGAAAGTTTGGGGACGAAGAGAAACGTGATTACATTTATTACTTTTACACCCATAGAGAGTCAACATTATACAATAACCAACCTCAGCAAAAATACAATCAAGCAGTTCTTGCCTTATGATTCCAGAAAAACGCAACGATGAGCACATTATACCCCAATTTCAAGCACCCAGCCACCATAAAAGCAATCCAGAATTTACCCATACCAGCAAATTGACCAGTTAAATATAACCCAAGACAGCTACCCACAGTTTTCACAACATTAACACATCCCATTGCGCTTGTCCTCTCTTCATTCAATACGCCAGCAGAAATAAACGCTTGACGAGGTGCGTTATCCAATTCTCTCGTCACAATTCGGAAGATTAGTAGCATCAAGGCAAGATTCTTGTTGGGAACAGAGATCATGAGTAGTGAGATAGAGTTGATGGTGTGGCACACTACCATTGTTTGGATCTGGCCGATTGAACGAGAGAGGGGTGATGATGCGAGATTAAGAACAGATGAGACGAGACTGGCGACAAATATGGCAATCCCTAGCTCATCTTCGCCGACGTGGTATTCTCTTTTGAAAAAGTATGACATCCATGATATCTGAGCAAGCCCTGAGCCGACGAAATCTAGTGCCATAGCCAATGAAAGCTTCCACATGAAGGAGAAGGACTGTGGTGTGAACAGCCTCGCCGGCGGCACACTTTCTGGTTTTGACTCGGAAATCTTTGCCGGGGAGACAGTAGAATATTGTGTTTCAACTGAACCGAGTAATGGGGTTTGATCGTCTGGTGTGTGGTCTTTATCTGCTGGGTTTGGGCTATCGGGACAACTATTCAACTCAACTTGGCGGCTGACCAGGAAAGAGCAGAGAAGTTTTACGACACCCACTGCGGCGTATGCCAGGAACATAATCTTGTAGGACTCCACTGCTGAGAAGCCAGAAACGGCTTGCAGTCTCTCAACCGCAAAGCCAGTGAGCAGGGTACTCGCAGCAGTTCCGAACATCCCAAGAAGACTCCACCACGCGAAGAAATCGCTACATTGTTCCGGCGGACTTAATCGAGCGATCGCAGACTCTTCGATAGCCTTGAAAGGGTCTACTTCGTTTGCGCTGTTTTCACAAGTTAGCAGAGGAGGATCTGGAATTCATAATGACTTACCTAGGGTTGATGACCCCTGCAATACTGGCCAGAAGTAATAGCCAGTAATTATCGAGAAAAGCAAATGCAATTCCACTTCCAGCCATCAACAACGACCCAAGAGCCATTGTAACGCGAACCCCCATCCCATCGCCGATATATGTCAGGAGAACACTAATGACGAGATCTCCTACGAGGGTTAAGGTCATGAAGAGGCCGATACTGGCGTCTGAGAATTGCAGTGCGGATAAGTAAAGTGCGAGAACTGTAGTCAATCAGCACTAGGATATTATAGGATTTAGCTTTCTTACTTAGAGTTGCGCCACCGCAAGCAAATAGTCGGATCATCCGAAGAAGAATGAGAAGCTTCATATCTCTACTTGACGACAGGAGAGCATCGAAGCCGATGCCAGACTTGAAGGCCTTCAGCGCTGTCGAGACGCCCATTTTTCTCTGAATTGAAAGGAAATAATAGGGAGTAGGAAGAGAAGGGAAATTTGACATAAAGTGAACAACGGAGGTAGGAAAGGCTCTGACATTCATTAAAGTGTTAGAGATCTTTGCCGGAGATTTGATAGACTCAAAATTGATCGACCTCCTCTCCGAAATGATTTATCACCACCCCTCATTTAGACTACCTCAAGATAAATGGCTGACCTGAAGTGAGTATGGCGTCTTGGTAGTCGCCGACTCGAGAAAGGCATGTTTCTCATTAGAAAAGGAAATATGACAACCATGTCTTTCTCTGTGTTACCCACATGATTCAATCCACAGGAGAAGAAAAGAGCTCGGTCTTAATTCATGCACATATACCTCACTCAAACAGATGTACGATTTATCGCCTACTGCTCCTGATTGAAAACTACAGTAACAGAACCAGCAACTGTCGCTAAATTTTATCGTCATTTAACAACGTCTATTCGGGATTTGGATAGAGTACAATATCCTAAAACCTTGGAACAATTGGTAACAGAATAATAAACAACTTTTTGTTTAGATTGAATCAAGAATAAAGTGGTTCTCATGATACGTTGTTGTCTGTCCGGAGAGGGCGAGGTAGTGGCGTTGAGACAGACCCTATTCTGAACACTTGTCGATCAGCGGCTGCTATACCCCATCCAATAATATGTTCATCTTTATGTTTTTTCGATGACGTATGTCTCACCCTCTTCTCATCAAGCCAGACAGTCTCCGCTTGCATATTTGAAACAGTTCGCCAACTGTGACCCCCAAGTTGTAATGGATTCGCAGCGGAGAATCCAAACCTCATTATTCGTACGACCACATCGATGTGTAAGAGCAGTTCTTGGCAAAGTCTTGATATTGGAGTTGTTGCGGTATTTTAGCATTATCATGTTCCGACACAGAGCATGATTGGGAATATTTTCCATAAACGTAAGAGAGGCGGGCATTGCTCTGTACACGCCCGAGTTATAAAGAACTATTATCCTAAAGACCTCACACAACTAAACTGATGATATAAATAGCTTAGAATAATTGATACTTTTTACTCCTCACTTGTCTAGGTAAAATAGGACAATTAATCAAGTTGTGCCAGACCTTCGATATAACGACGTTAGATGGCGTGTACAGAGCAATGAACAGGTTTCTTACAATGAGATACCAGATATCGGAATGATCTTTGATTAGATGCATGAAAGTTTGTGAGCAGAGTAGTACAATAGAATCATGATATTACAGCAAGGCCACTCAAGCCTGAGACAACAAAGAGTTCAGGCTACTACCAAGTACAGTACGCTTCACAAAAAAGCCCAATAGAACTACTAACCTCCACAAAGTCCTAAAACAATCCTGCCAAAACTTACAGCTTTAAAGCTGCAAAGGTAGCTTCGATAATTCTGACCAATCTATCCACGATTTCGTCTACATCAGACTCGCAGACAATATAGGGAGGAGCAATGACAACGTGGTCTCCAGCATACCCATCCACGGAACCTGGTGCATTGAAAAGCGCCATCTCGTAGCCTCTTGAAAGACCAATGTCGTGTAACTTCCCGTTCAGGTTAAGTGAAATGGGGAACGGGGTCTTAGTCCTCTTGTCGGCAACAAATTCCACGGCCCAAAACAATCCTCGACCTCGAATATTGCCAACAAACGGATGATCCCCTAGTCTTTCTTTCAAACGATGTTCGAGGTAATTTCCCATCTCCCGAATGTTGCTTACAAGATCTTGGTCTTTGATAATTTGTTGAACCTTTAAAGCTGCGGCTGCAGATAATGGATGGGCCATGTACGTCTGACCATGCGCAAAACCCTTCCCAGCGATCTGGAAGGTTGTAACCATGGATTTGTTGAGGAGAACTGCAGATATAGTTCCATAGCCTGCGCCAAGGCCCTTGCCGACAGTCTGGATATCTGGAATCACACCTTCTTGTTCCCACGCATGAAGTGTTCCTGTCCGTCCCATACCGCACATAACTATAATTCAAGAGTTATAGGTTAGCAAGAGATGGTCTTGTAAAATGTCCCGCGCAAGGGTTTTCTGGAGAGTAGGTATACCTTCGTCCAAGATGAGAAGAGCTCCGTGTCTTTCACAGACAGCTTTCATGGCAGGGAAGTATCCTGGCACTGCAGTCGCGCAGCCAGTTGACTTTATCACTGTTAGTAAGCAGAAGAAGCGTCATGACAAGAATTACTCACACTTCCTCCAACGGTCTCTGCCACAAATGCCGCCACTCTGTGAGGACCAATTCGTTGGAACTCATCTTCCAATTCTTCTGCGAGTCGCAGTACATAATCATCATCGCTTTCCCCTTCGAGTCTTCCCCTGTATTCGCTGCAAGCAGAGACACGGCTTACGTTTCGTGGAATCAAGGAGAGGAATGGTTCTTTCCTGCCTTTGAAGTCTCCGAAACTCAAGGCACCTAGTGTTGCCCCGTGCCATGCCCCAACTCTTGCGATGAATCGGTCCCTTGACGGTTGCGGAGGCGAGAGTTGAGCGAAGTATGTCTTTGCCAATTTGATTGCAACCTCCACAGCTTCCGAACCTATTTTGTTGTCAGTAAATGCTAAAATTATCCTAAAAACCCCCGGGATATAACCAGACTTGACTACTGTTGTTCAAGGGCATTATACATAGAGAAATTCACAGCTTACCGGAGCCTGTAAGTATAGCTTTCGACATCTGCCCATGCGTTGAGGCAACCAGAAAGTCAGCGAGATCTTCTGCAACTTTCGTTTTATAGAAGCCCGGGTGGCAATATGAGATGGTCTGCATCTGAGTTATCATCGCCTTTTGAACCTCTTGGTTACCATAACCGAGTCCAGCGACTGCAGCTCCACTGGTAGCATCAAGAATCTTGCGACCATCGTCGATGTTGAGGTAAATTCCTGACGCGGATTCAACTACCAAAGCCGGATTCCGGTGGAAGTTCTTGTATAGAAGACTATGCTTCGGTGTCGAGGTTGGTGTTATTGATCCCATCTTGACAACAAATTCTGGGCAGAGATAATTTGATGGCTAAATCTGTGAGGACAAAGCAAGAGAGCGAAGATTCCCATCTTAAATAATCCACCATTATCATACAAACAATATAGAAGAAGCTGTCTCAGGAGGAAGAAGAGAAGTTTTTTTTTGTTCTCGTTAGTGGCACTCTCTAATTTGCACAGTGTTTTAGAGCAAGATCAATCATAATTCAACGTTAGCAAATCAGCCAGTTTATACCCAGTTATCACCAAAGACATTCTTATACGAGGAGAGATCGGCGCATGAAAGAATGGCCTCATGTCGGACAAGACAATATCATCATTTTCTGTATAGAGTGACTAGAGTCCAATTTGTATTCCTTCTCAAAAAGATTTGTAACTGTGTGTTATATCATAAATATTCTATCATGGCGTCAATGGCTACAGTGAGTACATGCTCTGCTCAATATTCTGATCTTCAGTCCTTCTGCATGAATTGTAAAGCGATGAGGTTGAATCGATGGTTGTCCTTTTCCACCTCCAATAAGCCCCAAGGCCGATGGCTGGCTGATAGTTCCCGAACTAGAAACAGTCCGTCAGTAACCCGAATCTGTCGCAATGCACGCCATATATCCTGAAGCCGGGAACTACTGCAGGCCCCTTCCGAAAAACACCACGGGCCGCAATTACCAGTCCGGCACCGGTTTCTGGATACTTACTTGACATTGCTGCAGAAGAGTATATACCGATTCTGAACGTTGATAGGATCTAGTATTCAGCGCTAGAAGATCATAATCTCAGGTGCTATTGACTTTTCATCCAAACAAAACCTAGGCATTTGCGACTCTAAAACAAAACATTTTAACGATGCTTGTTCCCTTTGTCACATGATCAACAACAATGAACATTTTTGTTAGCGACTCTTCAAGTACTGGTATTACAATTATTGACTTGACACACGGAGAAGTGGCCATAATCTTTCCATTCTCTCCTAGTCGATATCATAGCGCGATATTGCTGAATATTGTACAGCCGAGAAAAAGGTCTGTGAGCTCCCATGGATGCTCTTGTGAAGAAAGCATCGCGATGACCTGTGGTCGTTGCTTAGAAAAAAGAAACCTGCTGCAGGTGCCAACAGGGTTCTCAAGTTCACACCTCACCGCTTTATGTTCTTCCCTTCCTTGTAACTTTCTAAACAGATTTCCATCTGGTCACTTGCTCCAAGGAATGTTTGTGGGAGTATTTCCATAACTAAACTTCTGTTCTATAAACAATAGTCAATCTACAATGGATAGTACCAGTAAGAAAGTTCCGTTCATCGAGCATCACTTTCAAACCTCGTCGCTCGAAAGCTGCACGCAAATTCTTGCACCAACCCTTTTTCCGGACTGGGCACCCACGAATTCAAACTTGGAGATTACTAAATTGACCGAGGGCACCACAAATTCAGCAAGTCATGTCTCAGACCCTTACTAAACCAAGTAGAGCTGACGCCTCCAGCTTTTCAAAACGTCCCACCGTTCTCGCGATGTCGACACCAATGTCCTGATCAAGGTTTATGGCTCCGGAACCGATATCACCATAGACCGCGAAAGTTTGTCTCCATAAATCCAATAAGCAACTTCTTGTCTGACATTACATCAGAGGAGCTTTATTTCCATTCTGTACTCGCGGAACACAAGCTAGCCCCGGCACCACTGGTACGTTTCCGCAATGGGCATGCATATCCTTTTGTTGATGGTAGGATATGCTCGCTTGAAGAGCTACCACAAAAGGAAATCGGGTATTGTGTCGCCCAAGAAATTGCAAATTGGCATGGCTACCTTCCTAAATTGAACCCGAGATCACCGAAAATACAATTCGAGTCAGTCTTGCCGAATGATCTCTTGATCCAGCCCAATGTTTGGATTACGGCCCAGAAATGGCTTAAATCTATTCCTGAGGCTTCGGAGGCAGAGAGAGCAACCAAGGAGAATCTGACAGAAGAGTTTACATATCTGCTGCAAAGACTTCATGGAGGTAGTGGTCAGGAAGTAAGTTGGCATAATTATGCATTGTTCCACTTGTTCACGGTATATCTCTGTATTGAATCAATCAGACTTAATTCCATAATCCCACCCTCAGACCCATTACCCGTTCACTTCTGACAGCAGCTTCAATAGATGGTATTTACTCACGGCGATCTTCTCCATGCCAATATTGTGATTACAAATTCTTGTAAATCCAATGGTCTCAGCGTGAGATTCATTGACTACGAGTAAAGTCATCCGGGTTCAAAATGCCTCGCCTAAATGTTACTAACATTTGTGGCAGACACTCTACTTATGCTCCACCAGCTTTCGAGCTCGCGAATCACTTTTCGGAATGGGCAGGCTTCTCTTGTAATTACGAATCACTTCCCTCACGCGAACGTCGTAGAAGTTTCATTGAGGCATACCTGGAGAGGAGGAATGAGATATTCCAAGGCGACGGAAAGGACCTGGTGGACTTACAAATGGCTGTTGATAAGTTGATGTTTGAGGTGGATTCTTGGCGAGGGTTTCCTGGATTTTATTGGTACGTCTAGGCTTCTTCATTCGCACTGTGTTTGAAAACGTCTAAATCCTGCGCCCTCTGTCATATGGTACACAGAAGTTTATTAACTGTCTGCTGTAGGGGCTTATGCGCACTCATTCAACACGCTTCAAACTCGGGAGAAGTAGACTTTGATTACCACGGTATGTTATCGCTTCCCACTTCTAGCCTTCATGCTCGAATTTATACTTTACTTAGTTCTCTCTTTCCGCCGAAGAAAGCTGATATTAACGCTGATGTTCCTTCCCATAGGTTATGCTCAACTGCGACTTGCCGAGTATTACGCATGGAAAGGAGAGGAAGATGGCAGTAGGGTGAAATCCGGGATTGTCATGCCTTTACGGGAGAAGTTCTGGGATGCAGAATCTTCCTTGGGCTAGTAGGGCAAACATTTTGTCCCTATTCCATAGACGAATTGAATTGTAACAGCTTCGCGGCAGTTTTTTAGAGTTCTAAATGGATTTTTTACCAAGCTTCTATTTGTGCCATTTTTGCTTTACATTTATCCAAGCATGCATCCCACCTTTGTGAAAATCTTGCTGGAAACTCTTGGCCGCACTCTACGCGCCTTCTTTGAGTAACTAACAGCTCTTGCCGTAGATACCCGCGACCTTGCATACCGAAATCGGCAGTTTGTAGATTGCGTACAGATGAAAATGGGGGACGCTTGGCGTCGGGCAACTACCATACTATTTACTTCATGTCCACATCAGGCCATCGATGACCCAAAACTGAATCAAAATCCTCGGACTCAAAACCCAAGCTCCAAAACCTCTTGGATTTGCAAGTCCAGCTTCAAAATGGTCACCGTTACTCTTCCAGAACCCTTTGCTAGTATTCCAAAGTCGGATTTCCTATTCGGACCTTCTCCAATTCACGCACTTCCTCGAATCTCCGAAGCTCTAGGTGGGAAAGTTGAGGTATGGGCAAAGAGAGAAGACTGCAATTCTGGAATAGCATTTGGAGGCAATAAGACTCGAAAACTAGAGTGAGTTCTTCATCCAGTTACATAATTTGGTTCGCTAACAAATATAGATATCTCGTACCTGAAGCTCTCGAGCAAGGATGTGATACTCTCATCAGTATTGGGGGAGTTCAATCAAATCACACCCGTCAAGTCGCAGGAGTAGCAGCAAAAGTCGGACTCAAAGTAATCATTCCTTCTACTTTACGCACCAAAGTAAATTAGGACTAACATCGGGATCTAGGCTAAACTAGTACAAGAACACTGGGTAGAATGGAGCGATCCAGGGTACGAGAAAGTGGGAAACATTCAACTCTCTCGCCTTATGGGAGCAGCACCAATTCTTGACCCTTCAACTTTCGGTATCGAACATAAACCAACTCTCGCTTCCTTGACCAAAGAAGTCATTGCTGAGGGTGGAAAACCATATTATATCCCAGCTGGAGCTTCGGATCATCCACTTGGTGGTCTGGGATTCGCTCGATGGGCTTTTGAGGTTCATGCCCAGGAGAAGGAATTAGGTGTTTTCTTTGACAATATTCTGGTTTGTGCTGTTACTGGATCCACTTTTGCCGGTAAGCTTTGTATCTCACGTTTAAAAGTGGGCTTCATGAACTGATTTGAAATAAAGGAATGATCGCTGGATTCAAACTTCTTGAGCTCAAACATGGTGTTCCTCATCGAAGAGTTATCGGGATAGATGCCTCTGCCAAACCAGCCGAGACTCGAGCCCAATGTCTTCGAATCGCAAAGTTCACAGGTGTGAAAATTGGATTGAAGGATGAGGATATCACGGAAGCAGATATCGAATTGGATGAGAGGTATCATGATGGGTGTTATGGAATCCCAAAGCAAATGACAATCGATGCTATGCGATTTGGTGCTCAGACTGAAGGATTCATTACTGATCCTGTTTATGAGGGAAAGAGTTTGGCTGGGATGATGGATATGATTAAAAAGGGCGAGATCAAGGGAAAGATTCTGTACGCACATCTTGGAGGACAGTTGGCGCTGAACGCCTATTCTGAGGTGTGTTGAACATGAGGGTGTGAGTGCTAGCTTTTACGGGGAGTATTATTGAAATGAAGAAAATGAAGAGATGATTTGAGACAACCTATACGGAGTACATTGCTCATTTTTTCTACCAAATAAAATGCTGGAACACGCTCGTTTTCTCCCATGCAGATCTTCATCTTTCTCTATCAGTTATGCGAGACCTTCACGATAACATTATCGTAAGAGAGGTTTCTATAGACTAACGACCACATCTTCTACACAAAAACGGTCTGAAACTTCCCCCACAGGAGCGCAAGCTGAAAGGCTGTAGCTACACCAGATATTCTTTACGGAAGTGCATCCTTCAAATCACCTAACCATGATACCCCGTAAGACTTTTTGGAACATATATTGAACCTCTATTCAACGACATTGTCGTATCATGCTTCTGTAGCAGTTTGCTAAACTCGTTGTCGCTTAGATGGACTTTGCAGCGGTGATTCTTCCATAGCAGTCCCACGCGTAAGTTTTCCCCCTCTAGCCCGGTCCCCGGCAACTTCGAAGAGTGCCGTTTGAGAAACCACCGGTATAAGACATCTATATGCCTGCTTTAGTGTCAAAGGGTCTAGGTTCATGCCCACTACGACAATAGTAGTGGGGTTGTTTATCGAGCCTTGGGGAACATACTGTCCGCCATAATGTTTACTGAAAGCAGTCAACTGTACTTTTTGCAGTCGCCAAGGAGTTCCAATAGAAGCAATACTGTGCCCAGCAAGAAATTTTGTTTTTCTTGGGAATCGAATGAATGTTGAGATATCTTCCGGAAGGTTTCCTTCAGTAGGCTTGGTTTGTTCTATGGGTTTTCTCAAAGAAAGACTGCAATAGTCGAGATTGCTTCCGTAGTTCGTTAATCAAACGCTGATATTCCTCATCGATTTCCATATCTGCTTCCTCCTCGTTACTCTCTGTGTCCTCACTTCTTGCATCCTCTGTGTCGATATCATCAGGTAAACCTTCGAGACACTCGATTCTGTTAACCTTGACCGAGACACACTCTCTCGTTTCCCCCCAGGGGATAAAAACTCCGTAACAACCCTCAAGCATGGAGGGGTCCTGTATTGTGTTCTCTTTGGTTGCCTGCCTGTCCTGCGTTTTTGCCGAGACTTGACGTACCTCTATCGCAGCATTACTCGAATTTGCATAATATGGTCAATATCTAAAATACCCGATCTATTCGGCTTAATTAGAGTCCTATCCGACATCCTTCTTTGAGTTCAACTTGATAGCAACGCCGCACCGGTCAACATCTACATCTTAGTCTTCTTTCGTGTTCACTTGGGTGCCCTGACGGTCTTTTTCTTTCGCGCACACTTGCCGCACAGTAGCTTTTAATACTACATTTCGGGGGAGATCCAGGTCATAGAAGTAAACTACCTCATTAATTACTCTGTAAACACTAAGCAAAACGTTATTATACCAAACTTATAGTATAAGTAAACCAATTATCTTAGTATACCTTGGCTCATATAAAGTAAGCGTAAACATTTATTCTAAACCCTTTACACAATTATTTTAGTTACTCGAGGCTTGTAGAATAATATCTTTTGAGTGAGGTATATAGTATAATAACCACGTCGCTTATGTCTTGGATATTATTGTACCTTCTTGACAGTGTAGAACGCCATTTTTAGAAGAGGCCGAAGGAAAACTTACGATGTCTTCTCGACGTAGGAACAGCTGCTTAGACAGTTGCCAATGAAATAGAAGGAATGTACAAATAAATCAAAATAACGCAGAAGATTGGAACCTTCTTCTCTAATATTACTAGGCACGCGTGGCGTGCTATGACTGCGAAAAGATATATCGCGTTATAGCGTGCTAAAACATGAGAACTCTCTACATTGAAAACTTAATACTAAGATAGTGACTGGAGTACAGTAGGTCTTCAAAGGCATTACCAAGAATACGAAGACATCGAGATTCTTGACATTGGCCATGGATTTTTAACTCGTATGGTTTCAATACACAGGTCATGTAGTATGATTTAGAACTTATAAAGCTTGTATTTTTCTAAGCTTACATTCCCAAAATATCGCAGATACCTAATATTACACTCAGAATGGTAGACGGATGGCCTCTATTATAACAAACTCACGCCTCTCAAAAATTAAGTGAGGGTGTGTTTCTTTAATTACAAATCATACGTTCCCAAAACGCTTCCTTCGCTTAATGAAGAAGACATACATTTCAATGGCTCCTTCTAGGATACCCCGATATTAAGGAGGTGAGTATTAGGTTTCTACTATAATAGTAGAAGGAAAATCTGGAGCGTAAGAGTTCGTAGCTGTATGCTCGAACGACTGCTTTCTTGTGCTTGATTAGCGAAAGTTGAAAAGGATCTTTGAATGTTTTTCGCTTACAGGCGACGAATATGTCGTAGGTTTGGAAAGTGGTCTCTGATGTAGTATTGTAGAAGATCAAGCTGTGACGATTGTTAGATTTCAAGACCAGACAATTCATACTCATAAAGTCTTGATGCGTACTAACCATTCCTTATACTGGAAGTGAGTTGGTTCAGGAGCACCTTTCATTTTGAAAGCAGTTATAGCAACTCATTTCAGGTTCCGCTTGCGATTTTCTGAGTATCATGTGTATTCGCCTCACCCAATGAAGCGATATTGATCAAAGAACTTTTGAGTGCTCGGTGGACAGTCGACAGCAGTGCTGGGTGGAGCCATTCCCGCACATACTCCATGTCGCTTAGGCCAGGGTTCCTGTAGAAATTTGTCGACATCATCAAGCTCCATACAACCTCTCACAACGTCAAAGAGCTCGTATTGCGTAATCATTTTGATATTGTACTCCGAAATAGCATCTAACGAGCGCGCGTAAGGATTTCTACCTATAATCACATAGGTTGTTGTCTCATCTGCTGATCCCAAGGAAACAAATCGACCTCCATAGTGCTCGATGAACGTTATCAGCTGTGCACGATTCAAAGGGAATGGATTTCCAATGTAGGTCAAGGTTACCCCAGAGAAGCATTTCTTTTCGGGCAATCTGACGTGCTTGACGATATCTGCTGGGAGATGTCCACGGGTGGCTTCGGTTGGTTTGCCGCCGTACATCTCGTGGTTTCGTTCGCGGTAGTGTGATCTGGTTTCTTCTTGTTTTCTTTCCTTGATCAACTCATCGCAGACCTGTTTTGTCTTCGACTGTAGAAAACGCTGTAGAGTCTTTTTCTCGTCATCAGCTGTGACCCAAAGTTTTCGGTAGAGCTCAGCTTGACGTTGAATTGCGTCTCTATCCTCATCCGCCTTTCTCTTCCCACTATTCGCGTCTTCCAGTTGCTTTTTGAATTGGGAAAGGAGACCTTGCAACACAGTAAATCTCCCTTCAGATTCAAGCCACCGAGAGCGGTAGAGTGTATCCTGCTCATCTGACATTGATAACTCGCTTTGAACACCAGAAATACCAATATCATCCTCATATTCTTCAATCTCATCTAAATCCGCCTCCACGACAGCCACCAGAATCATGTCCGTAGTAATCCAGCTATCACCTAGGTTCTCCATCTTAACGCCATAACATGCCTTATCACCATCCATTTCGTGCCATGTCTGTTTCATCGCTAATTCCCGATCGGCGGACTCGTCCCAGAGGGTTTGAATGTGGGCTTCGGCAACTGAATTCGCGGCTTCTACGTCCCTGAAGAATTGTTTGAATGTGACGAAGCCGTGCGCTGCTGATTTCGGACAATATCGACGGATGACTACGTAGACTGTCATTTTGAGAATGGGGACGTGAGAAGTCGGTCTGTAAAAAATGTTGGGTCTTGGTGGAATGGTGTTTGGAATAGACGCGAAAGTAAGGTTCGCGCTGGGCTATCAAAACAGAATGTACCGTACCACGCGTCGAATTGGCAAAAGGTCTATTCACTAGATCGACTTTATGATTGGGGTGAATTTCAAGATTTCACAAGGCTAAGAGGAGTTACTAACATGTTTTGCGGCAAATCGAAATATTTATTCAACTTTTTTATATGTCATATGCTCGGTTCAATGAACTACTGCTTCTTAGCACCAACCTACCGCGCAGCAGCTGATAATCTTACTACTCAGCGACAAGCTAGTCGCAATAATATTAAAAGTGGAAGATGGACTAATCCTATTTGTCATTTAAGAGATCTAGTCCGATGGGTAATAGAATATAGCATCCACTCAATACAATGTTTATAACTTCTAGCTAAACAAAGGTCATAGACAAAACTTGTATCTCTCTTGATTTTTATATTATTACGACTAGTATCTAACAACGCAGATGAAAATGTTGGTAATATAAATATTGGAAATATCTAGGCCAAGGGTTCATCTCAATACATATTTAACCGTAGAATTTAGAAGGTTTTAATAACTTGAACTTGTAACCTCTCTAGCTCTCCAGTGGCTACAAGCCAAGGATCGCAAAACAAACAGTTCTAAAGTTCCATATCATTCTTAATCCAGTCGGCGTTGAGCCAGTTGGCGAATTCCTTAAGCTCGCCGGTTGCATACATCGCTTCGAGATCCTTGGGCAACCTCTCCATAACTTGTTCGGACCTCTTATCCCAGTTGAAATTCCTGTCTTTAACGACGTCGATTTCAATCCAGTCCGACCACCACTCCTCATTGACTGGTTCCTCATCCACATCTTCGGATTCAGTCCAGCGGAACCAGTCAAAACAAGTTCTGATTTTGACTCCATAAATCTTAGCGTCCTTGAATTTCACCGTGCTCCTCTTCGCTTCTGCTGGATCCTCACTTTCCATCCAGATCTGCCGCACTCTGGCTCTCGCAGCCTTGATCGCAAGCTCTCTATCCTTGAAACACTCCTCCTTGTCGGGCATAATATATTTCGCTCTACTTTTTCTCTCAACAATATAGACTGTCGACACCCTCTCTTCATCCTCCTCTTCAGAATCATCACTGACCCCTCCGCTTCCAAGTATCTGAATATCACTCGGCCGCTTATCCAAAATCCTCTTTTCATCCAAATCGTCATACACGTCTTTCAGATCTTCTAAGGTGGCAAATTCTTCAAACCTAACGTGGAATTCCCTCGACCCGAAGGGCACCACGTAGTGCCCACCCTCCCAGTTGGTGTCCTTGATTGCCTTTTTTCGATTTCCAGTTGTTCCCCATATCTCTTGTGTTCTCCAGTACTGCACGAATTTGGCAAGACCTCTGTTATTAAAGAACTCCTCAGAGAACGGAGGTTTTGGAAGCCATCGTTGCCGGCTCGTGTCGAAAACTTCTCGAGATACCACATAGTAGGGCATTTTGTATTGATGAGGTTTTATTTGATAAATGGAAAGGACAGGTGTGGTTGTTTAATCACGCGATAGTTTCGTGTATATCCCCCCAGTTGCGGCCAGCACCTCCTAAAGTGGTCCGTGCGCTAGCCCCTTACTAGGTATAGAACACTAAAACTAAGGAGTGTTAATAATACTACTATTATTGCTTGTTGCGATAGAAAGGGGAGAACTCTTTAATTTGTAAAGTAAGGTACAGGTGGGTATTAAATACCCAGAAATGGCGCTAGTGCGCGTAGTAAGTAAATATCGAATATCCTTTAACATTACTCTAATTACTTACCTTAAAGGCCTAGTATTACGGAACGTACTATCGTTTATTTACTTTAGTATATAACTCCTACATTTAGCGAGATAGCCTATACGCTAGTATATGTGCTATATAATACGCTATACGCTAGAAGTACTATACGCTATATACTAGGAGTATATATAATTTATACTAGTCTTATATAAGTTATACTAGTCTTAGACAGGAAGGTATAGAAGGTTCTATAGAAGCTTCTATAGCTCCTTTATAGCTCCTTATTAGAGTACTACTATATCCTTAGCTAGTACTTTAAATTATACTTACTTTTTATAGCTTATTTTAATAGTCTTCTATTTTATCCTTAATAATTAGTAGTACTACCTTAGAACCTAAGCACGTCTTATTTCTTAAATAAAATCTAGTTATTATTACCTAGCTCTAGTATTAGGTACTAAAGAATCTCTCTTTAAAATTTTAATAACTCTTACTACTATTATAAGTAAGACTCTCTAACGGGTTATCTCTAGGAAACCCTAGATATTAATAGTATAAGAGGAGTTAAAATTAGTACTTAATCTTCTTTACCTTTATATATATATTTATTAAAATATTAATAGTAAAGTATTAGTAGTCCTTAATAGATATCTTAATAATTATCTACCTTGTTCTACCTTTTAGGATACTATCTCTAATATTAACCTTCTTACTTAAAGGACCTTTAATACTTAACTAAAACGTTTTCTTAAGTAGAATAATATCCCCTTAAGGTAGTATATATACGTACTACTTTTTAAGCTTACGATACCTACCTTACTAATTAATCTCTATAAAGTAAGCCTATTTTTAAATATAGTTATATTAACAAGTAAAATTTATAGCTATTACGAGAAACGTCTAAAAATAAGAATATACTATACTAATTAGAATCCCTATTATTACTCGAGTCTATCTCTCTATTTATCTTATTCGAATCCCCTTCTTAATACCTAGTTATAATAGTATTACCGGAATAACTATAGTAGCTATATAGGCTTAAAGGTAGGGGAGCTTAAAATAGTTCTAAAGGCCTTAAATAGTAGTACTATAGTAGTAGTAAAAATAGAAGAAAAGATATTGTTTTTTATAAGTAATCGAAGCGAGTTCTTAATAATAATTCTAATTATTTATATATAGATTCCAACGAATACTCCTACGACTTTATATACCTTTTCCGGCTATTTTAGGGTACTTTCTCGACGGGCTTAGAGAGTAGTATTTTAGGGTATTTTTATACGGAAAGAGCGATTAATAGTATATTCGATAACTACTTATTTTACGTCGCGTAATACCTTAATTATACTAAATTAATTACGAATACTTTAATCCACGTTTAAGAGTTAAATATAAGGCTTTATATAGAGGTTAAAACAATCGTAAGGCTTAAATCGCTAAGTTAGTACAAAGTAGGTATCGCGAGCTTAAAAAGTAGTACGTATATATACTACCTTAAGGGAATATTAATTCCTCTACCCTTCTCTTCTAGTACTTAACTATCTTCTTTACTATCCTTCTATTCTACGCCCTTAAACTAAAATTCGTAGAATCTAGTAGTTTACTTAGCCTAACCTATAGCTATAATAGTAGAATTACAAGCTATAGTAGCTAAATAACGTAGTATTCGACTACCCTCTAGGCTTATACTACCTGTATAGAAGGATAATAATAAAGGAATTAGTAATAGACTAGATAAAGATAATATCGAATAATACTTTAATAATAATAGAACTAGTAGATAAGAATAAGGAGCTAATAATAATAATAATAATAATAAAGAAGAAGAGGAACTATATTAACCTTAAAGGAACGTAGGATTATAAAAGAAACCTACTAAGAAGAATAAGCGGTTTAAGAGATTAATAGCTTTTATAATTAATTAGAATCGAAAGATATAAAAACGCTTAATTAATTAAAATTAAGAGATAGAGAAACACTATTAAGACTTAATAATATAACTCTTAGGAGTTTAAGATACTAGATAAAATATAGTTAATCTAAGAGAATAAGAATAATAATAATTATAGAGATAAGATTAAATATAAGCTATTATTAAATATAAGTTAAGGCCTAAAGATATTAGATACTTTAACCCTTTAAATAAATCTACTATAGTTAAAAGTAATAGTAAATTTATAATCTATTTAAATATTTTTACGTTTTATAATAAACTTAAGTAACTTTTAGAAACCTATAATTTATAAAATATTATAGATCTTATACTTTTACTTTAGTAAGGTATAGCTATAGTCTAGTAGAATAACGAATTAGATAATATAAACTAGTATTTAGTATTTCCCGTCCTTTCCTCTCCTAGCTACTCGGAAAGGAGTAGGAGAGCTAGGCCTTTAGCCTAGTAAAGGAGAGGAGAGCCGAGAACTTAACTAGATAGAATAGAAGTAGGAGAGGTAAGGTTCGAGAGAGGAGTAGAAAGGAAAGGCTAAAATAAGGTTAAAAAAGTAAGGCTATTTATATATCTATAATCTACTAAAATCTACTAAAATCTTATATATCTAATAATATCTCCTTAAGAGTAGTCTAATTACTCCTACCTTTCTATATACCTACTATTTACTTATCTAGTATTATTTATATCTATAAATACTATATTATCTCGATTATATTAGGTTATAAACAATTCCTTTAACCTATAATTAATAGCTTACTTTATAAGAATACTTGTTTATAATTACTTAATATAGTAGGTATTATAAGTATATCTAGGGCTAATCTAGTAAGACGTTAAGTTAATAAAGACTTTAATTAATAGATCTAAAATTAAGTAAGAGTTTTATCTATAATTCTATAAGGTCTCTAGCTAATCTAGGATTCGAGCTCGTTAGTAGTATTTATATAATTAGTATAAATAATTAATATATTATTATTTTAATTAAATATATCTAGTAAATAAGGCCTCTTTATACCTATAGAATTTATATTACTAGTATTAATTAGTAGGTACTTATATTTACTATTCTAGAGTCTAAATAAGGCCTACTTTCTACTATTTAACTAGCTCTCTAAGGTACTCGAATCCTCCTATAAATATACGTCTTTTTAGGTATACTTAAAGTACTTTTAGCTATAGTATAGTATTATAATAACTACGGTATATAAGGTAGGGGTATTATTAACCTTTATAAAGTACTTGTCGAGTTTCGACTAACTATTAACTATATAGGTCTATAAATATTTAAGTTATTTGTTCTAGAGTATCTTATCTACTAAACGATTTTATAGGTTATTATAACGTTTATAGAAGTATACTAGGAGCTTATTAAAAGTTTATAGATAATTAGAAAGAGTTCCTCGGTCGCTACTAATTAAGGTTCCTTTAGTACGTTTTATATAGTTATAAAGAGGCTTTAATATTAAAAGAACTTTAGTAAGAGTATTCTAATCCTCTAGTAAGAGAATATCCTATTAAATTAGATACTCTATCTTAGTATTAGTATAGTTCTTTTTATTACTACTTTATTTATAGCTTATATAGCTATTTTAGAAGTAAAATTAATTAATTCGAGCGTAAAGTTTAAAGGCTCTTTTAATTATAGAATATAAGGAATTTTACTAAGTTATATTATCTTATATAAGAAAAAGGTAATTAAACTCTCTTTAATTAAATCTATCTTCTTCTATTAACTTTATTCTCTTAAATTATATATAGTATTAAGGTATATAAGAGATAAAAGTAATAATATTATAAAGTCTACTAATAAGTCCTTACTAGTACTAGAGTTAGAGCTCTTTTATAAGTTTAGACGTTAGTTTAACTTCTACTATCTCTTTCTTAAATACGTTAGGATTAGTACTAAAAAGGAAGGCTTTACTAGCTAAGTTAATAACGTAACTAAGGTATTATAATTAACGTTCTTCTTATTATTCGAGTATAAGCTTTAGAAAGAATTTAGTAGTAATAATTTAAAGATAAGTATTATTATTTAGTATATTATTTATAATAAAACATCTAAGATAATACTATAACTTATAATCTTTAATAATATTAATAATTATTTTAGCTTAATTCTTCTTAGTATAAGAGCTTTAGAGTTATTAAATTATAATAAGGAGCTAGTATTATAAAGGTATAAATTAGTATATAGTCTTAGTAAGGCCGAAGTAACTATTTAGAATAACCTTAGCTAGGGTAGAAACTATTTAAAACTCTTACCTAGAATATTATAAGTAATAATTAATATATTTATAATATTTTTAATTCTTAAAAAAGCTTTAAATAAGGCCTTTCTAAAGAATTAAAAATATTATAAGTATATAGTAGATAATTAAAGTTATAGTATTATAAAGTTTATATATAATTAAGTCTTAGTAAGAGTTTAAGGCTTAACTTACTAACTAATTAGTACTACTTTTATTAATAAAATATATAATAATACTTATTAATACTAGGTAATTTAGTAACGACTATAAGTTAAAAGATAGGCTAATCTTACTCTTTATACCTAATAGGTGTTTTCTAACCTTCTTCTTCTTTTACTAAAAGGCCTTAATAATCTAGTACTAAATAGTCTTACTATACCTAGGGATTAGTCTTTTAGTACTTAGTAATACTACCTAAAGGAACTTAATAAAAAGGTTATTAATTATAAGTAATAGTACTAGCTAGTATATTATAATCTAGGCTATAAGAACTACTTAAAAAGGACCTTATTAAACTACTATAATAAGGTTTAAATACCCCTCTCTTTCCGTATAAAGGGAGGTCTCTTATATAGTATTACTACTTTAATTAGTAGTATTAAAGTGTTACGATATATCTACTAGTTATTACGTGGATTATAAAGCTTAGTATATACGAGTATATATAGCTAGTACTCGTCCTTTCCATAGTATTAATTAATCAACTATTATACTAACCTTTATATACTTTTATTACTACTGTTTTATACTATTATTTACGAATATCTCTCGTACTAATACTGATTAGTAAGCGCGTACAAATTAGAGAGATTACTACTATAAGTTTAGATAGTATACGATAATATCTTATATTATTATCTTTAATACTTAACCTTTTAATTAAGCTATTCGAGTCTTTTAAAGTATAATAATTATACTCGAATACTAAACTCCGACAAGCATATAATTATCTAACCGTTAAATCCTACTCCTATAAACGCTATTTAATAGTATACGGATTATCTTATATATAATCTACCTTCGGTGTTACTAAAACCCTAAAGTAGGACCGAAGAACCTTAATAATAATACTTTAATAGTTTAAAAGGATTAGAATTATAAATTATACTATTTTAATTTTAATAGTCTTTTTAAGTATTACCTTTAAATCCTACTCCTTTAATCGCCGATTAAATAATTATAGTAGCTATATAACGTATATTAAGGCTAAACCGTATCTACTAATATATCCTTTTAGTAATCGAGCTAGGTAGCCTAGCTATAATACTATATACTATTAGTATAGTAAATACTAGGTTAGGAGCCGGAATTAATTTACAACTAACTTAGCCTATAATAGCGGAAGTATTAGAAACACTAGGAGCCTTTCTACCTAGCACCCTTATACTATTAATACTACCTTCTTTAGTAATACTATTAATAATCGATACTCCTATATACTAATAACCTAAGATATCTAGACTTAACTCTCTAGTAGTTTAATAATAAGCCGAGACACCTAATAAACGACACCTATACGAACGTATAGTATACTATAATACCGAAATGTTAGGGTTATATAACAATAAGCTTTAGGCTACCTTCTAGGACGACTTTATAAGATAGACTAAATAAGACCTATAGGAGTATAAAAGAAACTTAGTAACCTACTTATATAATATCCTTTTAAATTAAGGAGTTTATTTATTAGAGGCTAATTTAATTACTTAAATAACCTACTATAATACTATATAGGATACCCTTAATTAATACTATCTATATACGTAGATATATAACGATCTAATAAAATACTCTATAAAAGTAATAACTATAAAGTCTCCTACCCTTATTACTCTAACGAAATACTTTAACGAATACCTAGAACTACGAGATAATAAAGTAAAACCTAATATAATAAGTATTCTATTACTAGTTTTAAGAGGACTATATACTATAACTTTTAGACTAACTACTAGCTACTCCTATGTAAACTAGGCTAGGCTAGGACATTCAACTATAGCCGCCCTAGCCGCCTATAACGTAACTACTCCTAATACAAAGAATATATAGCTTACTAGGGACCTCCTAGCTATTTTATAGCTAAGACTACCTAATAAATATAGCCGGGAACTAGTAAACATTAGTAAGATAATAAAGGAATCTATGAAATTCGGGGAACTAGGGGACAACTTCTAAGAATAACTCTAGATATTTATAGATGTTTACGTAATAGCCGGGCTAAATAACGATAACTAGGCCCTTTTATTAGTACTACCCTACCTACTTAAAGGACTAGCTCTTTTATACTATAATAGTAGTATCTGTCCTTTAAATATACCTTTTTACTAGGCTATATAAATACTAGTAGATCGATTTAAGAACAAGGACTACTAAACTAATAGCCTAGCGGACTAGAATTTAACTATTTTACATTCTATAAAAGTAAAGTATCCTAAACTATAACTATCCTAGGTTTTTAACCTATATTTAAAGGAGTTAGAGACAATTAGACTACGTCTTGTAGTAAAGTTTTATAGTAATCCTATATTCCTTAACTATCTAGTTATTAGATACTAAGACTTCGAAGTATACTATATAATATATAATAACCCTTTAGATAACGTTCCTAGTTTTATCTAAACTCTTTAAACTTCGATTATAAACTAGGAATATACTAATAATTAATCCTTTACCTATTTTATACTTAATTAATTACCTAGTTAATTTTTAAAAGAAACTTTATTTATAAATTAATAGTTCGGAAACCGAAGTAAGTTACGTGGATAGCCCTATTAACAAGGTTCTTATATAAGATATATACTATAAAATAATAAATATATAAATACTTCTAAGTATTACGTTTATAAGAAACTAGGTTATAGACCTTATAATTACTTTAAAGAAGAAAGTAACGCCTTATACCAAGTATATAAAGCTAAATACAACTCTAGTATATTAAGAGACTAATTCTAGACTTTCCTAATAGATATAGACTAAGATTAAATAGAAGATAATAATACTACTAAGATTAATAATAAGCTTAATATTAAAGATTATAAAGATATTAAGGA
>LT855422.1:2194852-2247328 GCA_900184765.1 Hymenoscyphus fraxineus
TTTTAAGCCTAATAACTATAATATTAGAATCTATTCTACTTTAATAGATAATTTAACTACTAATATTATAGTATAAAATAATACTAAAGTAGTAGTTTATATTTCTAGAAACTAGTATATAGGTTATATATTAGTTATTAACTTAGAATAGTATTTTTAAGTTAATAATAATACTAATAATAATACTAACTATAATACTAAAGCTATAAATTAAATCGAGTAATTAGTACTAGAAACTCTATCTTATAATATATAAGCTAAGCTAATTATACCTACTAAGGATTTATCTAAAGAAACTAAGTATTTATTAGGAAATATAATTTATAAAACTCCTAATAAAGCTATAAAGATTATAAAGATCCTAGATAATATACTAGAGATACTCTTTTATAATAAAAGATATATTAATATTTCTAAAGACCTTTAAATATAAATCTACTTAAAAGAAGGATAGTAAAATAAAGTTACTAGTTATACTAAGGTTTATTCTCTAAGTAAAAAGAATAAGAAAGTAGTTAAGAATACTATATTAAAACTACTTCTAGACTAAGGTAGAATTAAATATATAAGGATAGTAACTCCCTTCTCCTAGCTAATCTTTATAGTAAAAAGGATAATACTAGATAGAATAGTTAAGTATTAAGTTATTATAGATATTTAAGGACTAAATATAATAGTTTTACTAGATATATATCTAATACTAGTTATAGAGAATATTATTAATAATTTATAAAATAAGACTAAGATATCTATTATTAACGCTATAGTATTCTTTTAGTAATAGTAGATTTATTTAAAGAGTTATTAGATTATAACCTTTATTACTTATAAAGGATAGTTTTAATCTAATTATACTATTATAAGCTTTCGAAATACTCCTATATATATATAAAGGTAGATAGATATATTATTTACTAATATAATATTCGGTGTTATAGTAGCCTAGATATTCGGGTTATTCGAATTAGGTACCTACTTTATATAATTACCCTTCGATTTAAGGTATATAGCTAGAGCTTCTCCTATATAAATTTAAGTACGCTATTTAGTCTAAGCTAAAATACTATATATAGTAGTAATACTTTTATTAGTAGGAACTCTTTNTTAACTCTTCTATAATAGGATTCGCCTAAGATTATTAGTAAGCTACTAGGTAGTAAATTAATAACTAAAAGTATTTTAAGCTTATTAAAATAATAAGGTATACTAAATAGTATTACCTAGGATACTAGCTATATAGAGGTAAAGAATAGGACTAGACTAATTATCTCTCTATCTCTTACTTACTCGATCGAGCTATATTCTAACAATTAAGCTCTATAGTATTTAAGGCTAGAGATACTAAGTTTAAGTAAGGGAAGTAATAACTCCTAAAACTTAGATTATAAGATAAGTTAGGTTATATTCCTACTACTTATAATAGTTCTCCTCTTTACTAATAATATATATATTTATTACTTATTTAATCTAAAGAGATTTTAAGGAATTTAAGTAAAAAATAATATAACTTTTAGAGGAGAAGTACTATAAAGACTTACTTACTTAGTAAAACTTTTCTAGTATTATTTTAGAATACTATACTAATAGTATATTATTTAGGATTCTATAAATCTTAAATTAATAACCTATCTTAAGTAGAAAACTATCTTAAGTAAGTATATTATTAACTATTTAAACCTCTAGATATTTTAGCTATAAAAGATAAAGGAATCCTTTATTAGAAACTCTCCTCTAAATAATAATAATTAAATACTTCTTTATTATAAACTCTTTTATTATAAACTTTTTTAAAGAATACTTCTTTTATATTATAATAAGATAGAATTAACTAATTAACCCCTTTTTAACTAAGGTAAGTAACTACTTATATAATAAGAACTTACTTACCTTTAGGCTAGGCTCGAATAGATAGAAATTAACTTAGGAGGAAACTTATAGTAACTTATAAGACTTCTATTCTTAGGTTTAAGACCTATCTTAAGAGCCCTCTCTACTTAACCTAAGAGACAAACCCTAGTCGCCGACCTTTAAAGAGGATAGTTAGTATAAGCTATATCTAAAAGCTCTTATTAAACCTCTTATATAAGCTAGAGAAGTATTTAACCTCGAGTAGAAGAGGACTATAAAGATTACTAATTAGTCTTTACCTACTAACCCTAGGACCCTTAGGACCTATCTTTATTTAAAGAAGAAGAATATAAACTATAAGCTAGTCCCTCTTCTAAAGGTAAAGAGCGTTAGGAACTAAGGCGCTAGGAACTAGACCTCCTTTGAAAGATAAACTATATATAATCCTAAATTACTACCCTTAAAGTATTAGTAGTAGGCTAGTAAGAATAGAATAAGGAACTAGAAAGATATAAGAAAGAATATTTTTAAAAGAACTAAGAAAAAAAGGAAGTAGACTTCTTCTAAAAGAATACCTATATTATACTAGGTATTAAAATTCTTTTAGACTCCTAGCTAAAGTTTAGGGAGCCTATAGAGTTATTAGAACCTTCTCTTAGACCTATTCTACTAAAAGGACCTATTTAACTACTAATTAACCTTACTACCTATAATTAAGAAGTTAAAATAGAAGATTAAAAAGAGTCTAATAAAATTAGTAGGATAAGATAAGCTAGAAATTATTATTACTCTAGAACTAATAGTAGTAGTAGTAATCCTCCTTCTAATCTAAGTATAAGAATACTTACTTATAATCCTTTTAATAAAAGAATAATTACTATCTTAACTAATAATTAAGCTTACTAAAGCCTATAATAGAACCTTGTCTATTTAAAGGACTCTAAAATCTACTCGGGATTATAAAGAGCTAGAGTTATAAAGGGCTTTATTTAAGATCTCTAATAATTCTTTAGTAATAATAAGGCTCTTACTTTAAGAGTAAAGATAACTAATTATAAAAAGGTTATTTAGTTAAGTTAATTCTTATAAGATAATATAAAGACTTAGTATACTAATATATAAGATCTTATCTATTAAGATAATATATCTAAACCTATTTCTTTTATTACTATAAAATTTAATAAATTTATAGAAGTACTAATAAACTATTTCTTTAACTTATATAAAATATATAAACTTTAAGATAAATTTAAAAGATAAACTTAATAGAAAACTATTAATAACTTTATAGTTAAAATAAAGATACTAGCCCTTAATTTTAATCTTATACCTTTAGACTATATCTTATCTTAAAGGTTCTTAAATAAGATTTATAAGGAAATCTATACTAGACTTACTAAGGATAGTTATAATAGTAGTACCTTTAAAGAACTAGTTACTTATATAAATAACTATAAATANTTTACTTTATAGTAGTAGAAGGTAATCCTATTTTAATATTACTACCTCTATAGAGCTAAATAAGGTTAGGAGTAGACCTTTAAGAGGTTAAGGTTATAGTAGATTTTATAAAAGATCTTATAGTAGATTTAGATTAAATAAAGGAAGCTTTACTAGCTAAGATAATAGAGGAAGAAGTAGAGGTAGAGGAAGGCCTTAGACTAGATAAGCTAGATCTACTTTAAAAGATAGACGTAGTAGTTTCTATAAGTCTTAAATAAAGTATATACCTTCTTACGTTCTAGGATAACTAGATAGGTCTTTAAATTATAAAGGATAATAGGAATAGTATAAAACTAATAGTACTTATTTTAAATATAAAGAGAAAAACTACTTTTCTCTTAACTATATAAAAAACCTAAGTCTTTTATATAAGTCTAAGTAGAGAATAATAAAAGGACTATAAAACTAGAAGATATAACTTATATTAATTCTTTATTATATTTTTAATTATATAAGATATTAATAGTAAATAAGACTTTAATAATAGAAGAAGATACTCGCTTTATACTATCCTCCCTTTTTAATATTAGTAATACTCTTATAATATTTAAAGGTACTATAGCTAAAAACCTTAAATAATAATAATCTTATCTTATTAATAGTAAGGTAGATTATAATTATATAAATCGCCTTATAGCTATAGAGCTAGGTAAGTTATACTAGGGCCTATAGATCGAGGTATCTATAGTAGATAATATTATACTAACTTTAAGTAAGTATTATATATTTACTCTTTAAATTAAAGACTTTATATTCTATATTATAGCTATTATTTTAGACCTACTTAAGATAGATATTATTCTTAGCCTCTTATAGCTAAGATAATATAATTTAATAATCGATTAAGTAATAGAAGAAATAGTTATTTAAGTAGTAAGTAAAAAGGAGAAAAGAACTATATTTACTTTTACTTTTACTTAAACCTTCTAGACTTTAACTATAAGTTACTTTAACCTTATTTTACTTTAAGGATTAAAAAAGGGCTTTAACTTAAAATAAATAGAGGCTATCTTATATATAATCTAGATTATAAAAGATAAAAAAACCTCTATCCTTTTAACTAAGGTCTACCTAGTATTTAAGAACTTAATTATTAAATATTAGGATTATTTTAAAAAGGAAATACTAAATAAGATACCTCTACTAAAGAAGTTTAAATATAAGATTAATATAGGAGATACTCTATTAAGGAATCTTTAAGTATACCTATTATCTTATTCTTAGGCTCTAGAATAAATAAAATAAATTATAGAACTACTTAATAAAAGATTAATCTATATAAGTAAAAGTACTTAAAGATTTTTTATATTCTTTATAAAGAAACTAGAAAGGAAATAAAAAATATATATTAATTACTAAGCCTTAAATAAAGTTATAAAAAAGAATACTTACCCTCTCTTTTAGATCTAGGACTACTTTAACTAGATTAGAGAAGCTAAATTTATTTCTAAAATAGATTTACTCTTAGGATTTTATTAGGTTTAAGTAAAAGAGGAAGATTAATATAAAATAGTATTTAATACTTAATAAAGAAAGTTTAAGTACTTAGTTATATCCTTTAGACTTATAAATATACTAGTAACCTTTTAAATAATAATAAATAAGATTCTTTAGCCTTTTCTTAATAAATTCTATATTATTTATTTAAATAATATTATTATATTCTTAAATTCTACTTAAAAATATAAGATATACTTATAATAAGTCTTTAAAGTACTTTAGAAAGAAGGACTTAAAGTAAAACTATTAAAGTATAAAATTAGCTTATTTAAAATAGAATTTTATAAGTATTAAGTAAGAAATAGAGTTATTAAAACTTATATATTTAAAACTAAGCTTATTTAGAATTAGCTAGTTTTAAAGACTATATATAAGGTTTATTTATTTTTAAGACTTACTTCTTATTATAGAAGATTTATTTAGTACTTTATAATAATCTTAAGTCTACTAAGTAACTTACTTAAGAAGACTAACGCTACCTTTTATAAAAAGAAGTACTACCTAGTTATCTAGACTATAAGATATTAGCTAGCCTTTAAGAGTCTAAAGGAAAAACTTATAAGTAAGCCTATACTTACTTAACCCTAACTTAATTATCTATTTATAATTAAGACTAATACTTTAAACTAGGTACTTAGATATACCCTACTTTAACTTAGTAATAATAGCCTCTTATACTTTATTACTTTTAAGAGAAAGAAGCTTTAAAGTACTAAACTAATATATTTAACTTAAGATAAAGAATTACTTATAATTAAGTATATACTTTAAATATAAAGCTATTATATTAATAATTATACTTATATAAAAGTAATTACTAATTATAAAAGTTTAAAGTATATATAGACTACTAAAGAACCCTTAAAGCGACTTATATACTAAGTAATAAAGTTTTAGACCTATAATATTAACCTATACTACTACTTAAGTAAAGAGAATCCTATTATAGATACTATCTCTTATTATATAGATTAGAAAGAATAAGGTTAACTATACTAAGAAGCTTTTAAGTAGTTACTAAAGAATAGTAGAATAAAGTTCTACTTAGAGGGTCTAGCTATTAATATAACTTAGAAAGCTTCTTTTAAAGCTATATCTTCTCTTAATAAGGCTAAATAAAAAAAGAAAATCTTAACTCTTCTATCTTTTCTTAAAGAAGATAAGCTAATACCTAAAAACTTAGTAGACCTTACTAATAATCCTTATTATCTAATATTAACCTTCGAGTACTATAATTAAGTCCTATTTAAGAAAATAGATAGATTTAAGGTACTATATATTCCTTTATTACTTTATTATAATTAGTTAAATAAAAAGTATAAGAAGTATAGCTACTTTAGCTAGCTAGGGCTTAAGGGTATAGTTTAGTATATAAGATAGTAGCCTACTCTCGAATAAGATATTAAGTTAAAATATTAAACTTATTTATAATATTAGATTACTAGGAAATTAAGATATAAATAAAGACTAGCCTCTATCTTATAATAACTAAATATTAGTTTATTTAAAGAATAGTCTATTAATTTTATTAGAATACTTCTACTAACTATATATAGTAACTAATAGATTATTACTACTATTAAGAGATCTACTAGATAGCTAGTAGTTTAAGCTATTATANAGCTATAATAGACTTTATTTATAAAAAAATCTTTATAGTCTATAGAATACTATAAGTCTTACTTTTAAATAATAGTATAAACCTAGTTTCTAAAATAATAGAATCTTTCTTAAGAATAATAAAGCTAAAGTATTATTATACTACCCTCTATTATTTATAAATAAATAAAAAGGTTAAATAGTTTAATAGAATTCTAAGTAGAGTATTAGTAAAAGCCTTATAAAAAAAGAATATCTATATTTAGAATAAATACTTAACCTAAACTATTTTTACTATAAAGATTTATACTTACTTAGTATTAAAGTATAGCCTTTTCTTTTTATTATATAGAGCTTACTTAGAACTTTTAAACTCTACTAAAACTAAAACCTTTAAACTTACTAAAGTTAGTCTAAAGAATAAATTAAATAAAATCCTCTATAAAACTTTAGCTATTAATAAAATATAATAATAAGTAAATAAAGAATTATACTAAAAAGTAGTTCGTATAAAATTAATTAGAGACTAGTAATAGAATATTAGGCTTTTAATTAAATTAGATTTTTTTATTTTAATATATAATAAAAATCTAAAGAAGTAAAGAGATTACTAGTATAGGCTATATAAGGTTATTATAGTATACCTACTTAGTACCTATTAGTTAAAAAACTATTATAAATAATACTTAAAATTATTAATTAATAGGTTATAACTTAAGTTAATTCTCTAAGCCTCTATTAATATTACTACTAGTAAATAAAGTAATAATATAAAAACTAAATAAGTTCTAGCTAGCTTAAGTATTATTAATCCTACTACTAATATTAGGAAGTACTTAGATAATAGTATTATACTAGGTTATACTTATAAGAAGCTTACTATAATTAGTAAGGCCGAATAAGTAAAATTAGCTTTTAAAGAACTAGAAATAAGTAAAGTAAAAAAGGATTTTATATAAGAAACTTAGCTAGATAACTTCGCTTAAGAAGTCTATAGTAACCTTAATACGAAATTTAAGAACCTTACTTAAACTACTTACTAAGAATTAGTTATAAAAAAACAACTAGAAGAAGTAGAAGAAGTAATACTACTTCTCTTTAAATAAGTTATAAACTTAATATAACTACTAAAATAGCCTTAAGGTTATATAAAGTAACCCTTAAAAAAACTATCCTTTACTCTAAGTAAAAAAGTAAATAAAGAGTACTAACTACTTTAATAGTAAACCTTAGGTATACTAAAAAGAAAAGTACTATAAAAGTAAAATTAAAAACCCTATATAACTAAATTATAAATAATTAAAATTAAGCCTTAATCTCTAGACTTATAATCTAAAAAGAAGGTATTAATTACTTAAAAGAAGAGCTCTCTAAAGTATTATAATAAAGGTTCTATACTAGTATAAAGAAGAAGAGGTTATCTAAAGAAGTAGCCCTCTTATAATACTTTAGAAGTAATCTTAGTACTAAAAGCTTATTTAAAGATAGTTTTAGAAGTTTATATCCTAGCCTTTTACTTACTATAAAAAAGTAGACTTTAGTAAATACTACTTAATAAAGGTTAAAGGAATTCTCTTAATCTTAAAAGTAAAATATAAGCTTATTTTAAGCTACTTATATTTATTTTAAATATTAGTTATTTTATTTATAAAAATTAAAAGGTTTATTAGAAAGTATTTAAGTACTTATAAAAATATATTCTAGTATTTATTAGAGTATATTTAAGTATTTATTAAGGCTTATTTTAAAGATTTATTAGCGTTTATTAAAAGCTATTCCTAGATTTATTAAAGCTTATTTAAGTCTACTTAAGCGTTTATTAAACTTAAGGTAAAAGAAAATATAAGTATATTAATAGAATATTATATAGTAAAAAATACTACTTTTAAAAATCCCTAAGTATTTTCTAGTATACTACCTTACTTAAAAACTATTAATCTAAAAATAGAAAAATAAAATAAAAAGCTTAAAAAGATTAATAAAAAAAGAAAGTATAAATAAAAAGTTTAAAATACTATAAGAAAAACTATTTAAAGAACTTACTAAATATTACTTAGAACTTAAAAGAATAAAAAAATAAAGAACTACTAACTAGCTCTATAAAGTATAAGCTTACTACTTACGCTTCTTACTAGTACTCTTACTATCTAATCCTCCCTTACGTTTACTAGCGCTAGTATTATTACTACCTTTATTATTATTACTAAAGGACTTAAAGTTAAAGAAACTAAGAAACTTAATAGAAGAGACTATCTTACCTTTACTAAAAAAAGTAATTCTCTTTTAAAAAAACTTATTAGTATTTAAAAGCTCTTTATAAGCTTTTTAATAACTTTTAACTATATTAAGATTATAGCTATTTAAAATAATAATAATACTTAAATAAACCTTATTAGTTTAAGGCTTTTTTAAAAAGGAGTAATCTAGAGTAGTTCTACTAGTACTTATATATAAGTTAGTATAGAAAAGGAAAAATAATAGTAGAACTTACTATTTTAGTTATAAAATAAATATTTTACTTTTTAATTACTTATCTAGTAATTTATATAAGTACTTAACTAAATTATCTTCTTTCTTTCTATAGTATTTACTTTTAGAAAGAATATATACTCTTAAAACTATATTCCTTTATAAGATATCTTACTTTTTATATTCTACTTATACTACTATAAAAAAGTTAGCTTAAATAAGAAAAGAATAGAAAAGAACTTACCTTATAATAAGAATTATACTTACCCTTTTTACTATACTACTTACCTTTAAGCTAGATAATAATTAGCTCTATATATAAAGTATAAAACTTTAAAGTAAACTTCTTCTTTAACTTTTTAAGGTTAATATTCTAGCTAATAAAATAAAGTATCTTCTATTTACTATTATTATAAAGTAGAGCTAGTATACTTAGCTTAAAAAGAAGGTTATTAAAATACCTAAGAGTATTAACTATATTAAGGTTACTTTTAACTATAAACTCTAGCTCTTCCTTATTATTATTATTATCTTCTTTACTTAAGCTAGAAAGAATACTACCCTCCTTACTTTTAGACTCCTATCTAAAGCCTCTAATAAAGTTATTATTAATAACGTTATTAGTATAATTCTTAACTAGTATAAGTAAAAGAACTAGTATTAAAGGAAGGGAATCTTATATAGTATTCTAGTCTAAGAAACTAGAAAGAGAAAGTTAAATAAAATACTAAACTAGAGAAAGGGTTCTAGCTAGGGAGGGAGCTATAGGCTTAACCTTACCCTTAGCTAAGTTAAGAGTAGCTAGGTAATAGTAATATAACTATAAAATTATTAGTATTATAAAAGTAAAAAAGTAAAAAGTAAAATACTAAAATAAATACTATAAGAGTTCTACTAAAGCGGCTATAAGAAGCTTACTCCTCTACTACTATATAAGATTACTTAGTAGTAACCTAAGTAGTAGATTCTACTACCTTCTTAGTAGCCTTCGACCTCTTCTTTCTTATATAGTCCTTTCTATTCTTTTTTTATAACTTAGTAAGTTAAAGCTTAAGAGAAGGACGCCTAAAAGGAAAGATCTCTTAGTCTTTATTATAATACTCCTTACCTAGCTTAAAGTAATACTTATTACTACTACTAAAACCTCTACTAGAACCGCCTAAGCTACTAGTTATAATACTATCTAGTATAAAAAAGGTAAAGACTTAGGTAAATATAATTAAAGATAAGAAAGAATATAAGAAAGGGATAAAAGATATTATAGAAGATTAAAGAAGTAAATAAGGAAGAATATTATATATTATAGTAGTTAAAAGAAAGAAGTAAAAGAGAGGCGAGAAAGCTCCTTAATATAGACCTTCGAGAGCTTAAAACTTATATATTCTTTAGGCTTAAAAGGCCTAAAATAATTAAACTAGATATTATTAAAGGTATTTATAGTACTTTTAGTAAGTACTATCTATAGTACTTTATACTTACTTAATTATATAATTACTTAATATCTTTAGCTTTTATAAATAGATATAACTTAAAGTAGGTTAAATGTTATATAAGTATATAAATCTTAAATAAATTATTTTATTTTCTAAAAAAATCTATATAACGTAGGTAGGGGTAGCTAGCTTTTTCTATAAAGAATTAAGGCTATTAATACTTTAGGAAGAGTACTA
Organism: Hymenoscyphus fraxineus; assembly: GCA_900184765.1. Classification (NCBI taxonomy): domain Eukaryota; kingdom Fungi; phylum Ascomycota; class Leotiomycetes; order Helotiales; family Helotiaceae; genus Hymenoscyphus; species Hymenoscyphus fraxineus. Next base: position 2,205,442 of record LT855422.1, read on the forward strand.
TTTATCTAAGTAGGGGAGGATATAATATTTAGTATTATAGTAGTCTAGATATTTAAGTTATTCGAATTAGGTACCTATCTTATATAATTACCCCTTAATTCGAGGTATATAGCTAGAGCTTCTCTTATACGAATTTAAGCACGCTATTTAGTCTAAGCTAAAATACTATACTAACCTTCTATTTATAAAGGTTTATATAAATAATAGTATTTATATAAGTTAGACTTTAGAAGAATATTTAACTAATCTATAAACTATATTAGAAAGGTTTATATAGTATAATATTATAGTTAAAGGTAGTAAGTATTTCTTCGGATTCCTATTAGCTATAGTCCTAGAATATTATATTAATAGTTTTAAGTACTCGAATATAAATAAATAAATTACTATACTTTATAATTTAGAGTTCTTAAAAACCCTTAAAGACCTTAAAACCTATATTAGTATAATAGGTAGATTATAATACTTTATATAAGATTATATAAATAAGATTAAACCTTTATAAGCTTAAAAGATATTCCTTCTTTAAAATATACTATATAGTAGACCTTGAAAGAAGTAATTCTTAAAAGTAATAAAGTTTACTTAACCTATAATAAAAGAGTAGAATACTTTTAAAGAAGTATAAAAGGATCTTTATAAGAAGATAATTTTAATATATATCTTACTAAATAGGTAAATTTATATAGATATTAATATATTAAATAAAAAGATTAATACTATAGTTTATTATTTATTTAAAGAACTCGATTTAAAGGGGGTACTTTTAGATAAGTAAATTTAGTCTATTATATTCTTTTTATATAAATTAAATACTATAAAGTAAAACTACTAGCTTACTAAATTAGAAATAGTAGGTTTAATATAGATTTTATATAAGATTCAAATTTATATTAAGTCTTTAAAAGTTCTACTAGTAATAGTATTTATAGACTATATTATAATTATAAATATATTAAAGAAGTCGGATTTAACTATAACTCTTTTAACTAAGAAGACTAATACTTAAATAGTTTAAGCTATAGAGTTTATCTCTTATTTTAATTCTAATATTTAATATAAACCTAGATATAAGTATATTATTCCTAATACTCTTTTAAGACTAAAGGGTAAGGATTTATATAAGAAGCTAGATAATAGACTAAGAGAGTTAGATACTCTAGCTATTAAACTAGTACTAGTTTATATTATAACTTTAGTAGAAATATCTCTAGAATTTTAAAAAAAACTAATAGAAGTATATAATAAGGAGTCTATATAAAATAAGATTTAAGTTAATATTTAAAAGAATACTAGACTTAAAAAGAATAGAGTAAAATTATTATTTAACGTTTAAGATAGACTTATATATAAGTTACTACTAAAGGATATCCTAGATTACTTAATACGTTTATATTTACCCTATAAAATAGTACTATAAGTACTAGATTTAATTTATAAGAATAATTATTCTAGATTTTAAAAGCTCTTTAATATCTATTTAAGAGCGTTCTTTTTACTAGAACTTTCTATAATTATTTAATCTTATCTTTTATACTATCCTAGATACTAGGTTTATTAACCTAAGAGGTATATACTATTTAGATCTTTATAACCTTTAGATATTCTACCTATACTATTTTATACTTTTACTATCGATTTTATCCTTACTCTTCTACTAATATTCGAAGGTTTTAATTATATACTTTCTATAATATATAAGCGTTTAAAGAAGGTTACGCTTATACTAGGTAAAAATATATAGATAGCTAAGGAGTAGGGACACGCTTTTATTACTTAGTTATTATATAATAACTAGGGTATATTAAAAGTAATTATCTTAGATCGAGATTCTAAGTTTTTATTAGAGTTTTAGAAAGGTATATTCGATAAACTCTAAACTAAATTACTTTATAATATAGCTTACTATCTATAAACTAATAGATAGAGTAAGTATATAAACTAAATAGTAGAAATTATATTATAGTTCTACTTTAACTAGCTAAATAATATTAAGCTATAGAATTATTATTTACTACTTTTATAATTTAAGCTTAATAATATACTATTTACTTTAAATAGTAAAAGTCTAAATAAGAACGTATATAGATTTAAGCTAAATAATATAATTAACCTTCTTAGACCTAAACTTCTAGTTTAGTCTTAATTCGCCTAAGAGTTAATAGACTCCTTAGAACTTACCTAGATATATATAAAGATATACTTTAATAAGAAGTATAAACCGCTCTTTTTTAAGCTAGGAGATAAAGTTTTTTTAAAGTTATATAAAGGATATTATATCCCTTTAACTAAAGTCCTTAAACGTAAACTCTTCTATTAATAGATTAGACTACTTAAAGTAGTAGAACAAATTAGACGACTCGCGTATTACCTTAAATTACTATAGAAATAGCGTATTTATAATATTATTTTAGTTACTTAACTCAAGCTAGCCCTAAAGGATTAAGACCTATTTAATCGACGAATAGTACTACTCGAACCTATTATTATTAAAGGAGACTTAGAGTATAAGATTAAGAAGATTATATATAAGGAAACTATACGAACTAGTTAGATTTAATACCTTGTTCGCTAGAAAGGATATAGACCTAAAGAGAACTCTTAGTTAGATATTAAGAACCTTAGTAACGCTTTAGAGGTTATTTAGGATTTTAAGGCTACCGCTTATAAAATTATACTATAATAAGCGTAATAATACGACTTTTATTTATTTGAAATACACTTATTAGATTTATATAAGATTTAGAATAGAATATATTACTTTTTAATAACTTTTATATAAATAGATTCCGGACTAAGGAATAGGACCTTCCTACTTCGAGGATATAAGACCCGGACTTTTAATATTTTTATTAGATATATTCTTAGTGTTTTTAGTACTCTTTAGAGTCTATACTTAATAACGCTAGGATATTATCTTTTTCTTTTTAGGGGGTAATTATTATAGAACGTACTATCGTTTATTTACTTTAGTATATAACTCCTATATTTAGCGAGATAGCCTATACGCTAGTATATATACTATACTATACGCTATACGCTAGAAGTACTATACGCTATATACTAGGAGTATATATGATTTATACTAGTCTTATATAAGTTATACTAGTCTTAGATAAGAAGGTATAGAAGGTTCTATAAAAGCTTCTATAGCTCCTTTATAGCTCCTTATTAGAGTACTATTATATCCTTAGCTAGTACTTTAAATTATACTTACTTTTTATAGCTTATTCTAATAGTCTCCTGTTTTATCCTAAATATCTAGGGGGGGTTTTTATACTATTCTATAACCGTTCCTAGCTTGTTATAAATATATAAGTATTATATTCTCGTAATAGTATTAGAATAATTTAGTCTCCCTTCCTATATTATAATCGTTATATACTATAACTATTCTAGAAGGATTAAAATTTTTTAAATACTTATAGTAGGTAATAGTTATATATTTTTTAATTATTATATTTTAAAAGTATTACGTTATTTATAATTATTCTAGGAGTATTATATAACCGTTCTATAAGCGTTCTATAAGTGTTATACGAGCGTTATATAAGTATTCCCGGGGCGTTATAAGTTTAAATTATTATAAGGGTACTAGTAGATACTAAGCTAAGACCTAGGAATAGCTTTACCTATATATTTATATATATACCTATCCTTATATATAACTATATAACCACGTACGTTTTAGAGGCTAATAGTAGCTATATACCTATACCTATAGAATTTACCTAAATTAACTAATTTAATAACTTATAATTTAATAGTATTAAGGTTTATAGAGTAGGGGTAGTACTAAGTACTTTTTACTATTCGTATATAGGTCTTTCTAAGGTAGATTCCCTACTAATACTTCTATTAAAATTAAACTACTTAAGTATTAGACCTTATAATACCCTTTAAATATAAGACTTCTAAAATAGTTTTATCTTTTAAGTATTATAAAAATACTAATTATTATAAAGACTAATAGTTCTATTACTATTATAAATAATTAATAGATATAGTTAAGAACGCTTTATATTCCTTAACACTTACTAAGCTTAACGCTTCTAGAACGCTTATAGATATATTAGTACTAAGATATAGTTATACTATATTATTAAAAAACCCCCCTTAGCCTTTAAGGTATTATTCTACTTTTATAATAGCTAAGAATATATAGGTAAATACTACGAATATAGGAACTCGCTAACTAAATATCCTATTATTAAAAAAGGCTAGTATAAGATTTAAGCCTATAAAAATCCCCTTATAATAGTACTAAATTAACCTACTAGAGAGGGTAGATATTAATAACCCTATATTACTCTTTCTACTATATTATTCTCCCTAGATAGTAAACTAGATTATTTTAAATATAAGCTCTTATATACGAAATCCTTAAGGTTTATATTACTATTATTCGCGTATAAATAACTAAGTAGATATAATAAGAGTAGAGATATATATATATACCTTATAATTAAAGTATATATAATAATATATACTATAGATCTCGAAGAGTATTAAAGTAAGAAGGGTATACTTATACTAAATTACCTTATATTAAAGTATATACTAAGGAATAGGTTTTTAGTAATCTAGTTAAAAATCCTAGAGTCGCGATATAGATTTATTCCTCGTTCCTCGGATCCCTAAAGAGACTCTAGAATCCTTCGTGTGGCCCAGAACTTAACAGGGGTAATACCTACTACATTGGGTAAAGCGTACGAATACCTACTACATTCGTAAGGATAAGTGGGTCAAAGTGGGTGCGATGAGTCAGCCGTAGGAACACCAAAACTCGTCTACACGTATACGGCTCTTTGTACCTACGTAGCTGTATGTGTATATATCGGAACGACATAAAAATAAGACAGATTTGTAGAGTTAATTAAGTACTATCTTGTCCTCGAAGCATGTACGTTTCCGACCGGTGGAAGTGCTGCTACGTAGGCGTAAAGAGCCGCATACGTACAGGTGAGGCTCAAGTGCGTATGCGGCTCTTAGTGCCGGCTCCCCGCGTATACGAAGCGATACGAGTTCCTGGGCCACACGACGGCTCTAAGAGTCTCCCCGGAGACTCTTATACTAAGATTGGGTTTTTAGAGTTATATATATAGTTCTATATATACTTTAATAGGGCTATAGGTCCCTATATAAAAGTATATAACTATTTAAATACTATAGTTATTAACTAACTTTTATAAATAAAAGGTTAAGCTACTAAATATATATATTAAGAATACTAATTACTAGCTTTAGATACTAGGGTCTTAATTAGTAGTAGATAAGGTTATAGACTAATTTAAGGGTAGAGTAAAAGAGGTTACTACTATACTAAATAAGCTAATACTAATAGTATTTAAGATCTAGGTAATTATAAAGGTTAGTTTTATATACTTATAGAATTAGTATATACCTAGTAAAAAGAATAGACCTATAAATACTTATATACCTAGGGAGCTTAAGGGTACTATAAAGGAGGGGAAAGAAGGTAATAAAATATAGGTAGTTATACTAAAACTTTATAAAACCCTTTCTTAGAAACTAGCTAGCTTATACTATATATTCTTTAATAATTTATTTAGCTTTACTTACTTCTTTAAAATCCTATACGCGCGCGGTTTTAGTATAACTAGTACTTATTATCTATAGTCTAGTATACTAAAAGATCTATTTAATATAAAGAAATTAAATAAGAATAATATAATACTCTAGGGTATAAAGATATACTTACTAATAAGCTCTAATCTTATTAATTAGATCGAGTAGAAAAATAATACTTTTATACTTATAATATCTATAGTATATAATAGAATATTAGTCGTATAATATAGGTATATATACTTAAAGATAACTTCCTTAAAAGCGAAAATAATAAGAGTTCCTTTTTGTAAATTAGTAGAGAAAGACCTCTTTATACTCTATATCTTTAATAACTATAATCTTAGAATAGAATATATAGATTAATTCGATTAATTAATAGCTATAAAGAGTAATTTAAGGCTAGTATAGTATAGAGGTATATAAGTACTTTAATACTAGCTTCTACTTATTATACTTATTAATATATATAAGATTATATACTACGAAGATTACCTAGAGGCTTCTAACGTCTCTTTTTATAACTAGAAGTACTAGTATAAGAAGATTATCTAGGGTTTACTTATACTAGAAAAGTATATAACTCTATTATAGAAGAGAATAGTTAGCTATATAAATCTAGATAGAGTAATAAAGGATATAAACTAGTATTAACTTATTAAAAGGGCTAAAAAGAGTAAGTATACTAATTATACTAGTTTATAATAAAGGGACCGCTAGCTAAAAAGGGTTATATTAGGTATAATTACTACTAATAATTAAAGAGAGTTAGTATAATACTAAACTACCTTTACTTATAATAAATATAACGTATAGTTATATAAAGAAAGGCTTTATTTCTATAGTTTTTATTAAATATAGCCTATTTTCCACCTAAAAATTATACTTTTATAGGGTTCTCGCTTAATTATATATAGTCTAGGGAGGTACTAGTTATAGTTAGAGGGATAAGTAGGATTAATCTACTTATATAATAGATAGAAAAGGTAGTAGGCTCGTATACGTACCTTTTAAAGAGATATATAATAGTCTTAAGAAATATAGCTTAAGATACTTATACTATAAAAATAAAGAAAAAATAAGAGATTATATAGAGTTAGCCGATTAATAATAAATATAGTTTTTAGGGAATATAAATAAAGTATTATTATACTTAGATAAAATATTAACTAAAGTCTAAATTATAAATTTCTATTTATATTAGAATCTCCTACTTTTTTTACTTACTATATATTATAATAGTAAAACCCTAACTAATCTTCCTAAATCCGAACTTTTAACCTATATAGAATCCTTCTTAGAAAATAAAATATAAAAATACTTAAAACCTAATATAGTTTAGTTATAAAAAGTATTATATTAACTTATTCTATACTTCTAGCTTTTATATTAGTATTTAGTATCTCCCGTCCGTTCTACTCCCGTCCTTTCCTATCTATAGTCCTTTCTAAGGTCTATCTAATATAGATTTTCGGCTCTCCTATCTATTCCTTTCTAGACTAATTAATACTCCTTATCCTCGCTAGGGTACCGGATAGGAAAGGACAAAAGTAGTCCTAAGGGCCGGGGTATTATAGGTTTTAGTAGGTCTAAATAGGTCTAAATAGTCTAGTCTGAAATATGGCCTGGTTTGAAATATAGTAGAAATTAAAAAGTAATCCCCTCCTTAGCTCCCACGTGCCTTCGTACTATAGATATCTATTCCTAGGACCTACCCTTTCACGTGCCTTCGTACTGTAAAAAGACTGTCACTTGTATAGTAAAAAGACGACTTAGCGAACCCTCCCTGGCGCTCCTACGTACCTTTATACTAGGTATAGATATCTATTCCTAGGACCCACCCTTTTACGTGCCTTCGTACTATAAAAAGACTGTCACTTTCGTAGTAAAAAGACTATCACTTGCGTAGTAAAAAGACTACTAGCGAACCCTCCCTGGCGAACCCTCCCTGGCGCTCCCACGTGCCTTTATACCATAGTAAAAAGACTGTTACTTACGTAGTAAAAAGGCTATCACTTACGTAGTAAAAAGGCTGTTACTTGCGTAGTAAAAAGGCTGTCACTTACGTAGTAAAAAGACTGTTATTTACGTAGTAAAAAGACTTATTTTTAACCTTTTTTAGCCTCTCCTTTCCGTTCCTCTCCCGAACCTAGCCTTTCCTTCTCCGCTCCTATCTAGTCATATAATTCGCTCTCCTTTCCTTTGCTAGGCTAAAGGCCTGGCTCTCCTACTCTACTCCTATAGGTCAGGATAGGAAAGGACGGGAGATACCAAACACTGTTTTATATTAATTCTTTTAAGCGTATAAAAGTATACTAAGAAGGTAAAGTTTATTAGAAAAGATTTATATCTTTCTTTTCTAGTTTTATATCTAAGGTAATAGCTAAGTACCTAGTATATAGTATTTCTTATCCTTTCCTATCCTAACCTATAAGAATAGAGTAGGAGAGCGAATTATATAACTAGATAGGATAGGATAAGGAGAGGAGAGCGAATTATATAACTAGATATGTTATAGTACGAGACCTCCTGTACTCCTGTCTCTGCTGCCTGACCTTTTGTCTCGGTTGCCTAGGTGGATGCCTAGCATTCTAGCAGCTTCCACTCGGTCAGGGTCGTCTTATAAGACTCCCTTGCTTCCCTAGCTAGCTCTTCACTCCTTAGTCCACTTTCACACAGCTCATTCTGACAGTCTCCTGTTTTGTCCTTGACAAGATAGGTAGGATAGGATAAGGAGAGGCCTAGTTCTAGAGAAGAGCGGAAAGGAGAGGCTAGAAAAGGTTAGAAATAAGACTTATTTAAGCGATAGCATGTTTACTATATAAGTGACAGTCTTTTTACTACGTAGGTAGCAGTCTTTTTACTACGCAAGTAACAGTCTTTTTACTACGGTACGAAGGCACGTAGGAGCGCCAGGGAGGGTTCCGTAGCAGTCGTTTTACTATATAAGCAAGTTTTTTTAGCCGTCTTTTTACTACGTAGGTAACAATATTTTTACGGTACGCACGTAGAAAGGTAGGTCCTAGGCTACCTAAAGAGAGAAGACGATTTGAAATGTAATTTTGCTACCAACGCACTAATGGTATCCCGAAGGACGTCCATAATTTGATTAATAGTATATATAACTACTCCCCTGTTCAAATGTTTAGACTCCTAGTACGAGTACCCACATCCACGAAGGCACGTGGGAGCCAAGGAGGGGATCTACCTACCTACCTACTTCGAGTACTCCGTAATTTCTACCATATTTCGGACCTATTAGACTATCTTTCGGACCTATTAAAACCTACAACGACAACGACTAGCCTTAGGAGTACTCCTGACCCTTCCTATCCGGTACCCTCGAGGATAAGGAGTGTTGATTGGTCTAGAAAGGAATAGATAAGAGAGCTTTCTAAACCTAACAAATAGGCCTTAGAAAGGAGTATAGATAGGGAAGGACGGGAGTGGAACGGATGGGAGATGCCATACACTGGTTATTACTATTCTAAAGTAGATTCCTACTAGCTTATACAATACTTTATTAACCCCTTTATCTCTACTCTTTCGTACGGAATAAAGGACTCTGATATAGTCTAGTTTCTATATTCTAAACGTTAGAGACTCTTGATTCATAGAAATGTTACGGATAGGTTGAGCTAGTCTAGTTACTCTTTCTTGGGAAATGTTTATTGCCTTTTTCTTCTTCTTGACAGTACGTACTCTGAACCTGGACTGTTTGGTGATTCTTAGCTTGATAATGTGCCCCAATTATAGGTTCTTGTCGTTGATGTTAATACTGAATCTAGGATATAAGTTACTAAAGCAATCTTCCAACCGGAGGTTCACTGGAGGAACGATCATATGTATGTACAGTGTTCAGGTAGGTAGTTAGCTTAATTTATTCTCCTGTGTGCCATGAATGAAAGCACAGTGGGAAACTAGGAGAGACTGTTCTATTCTAGATCCGTCCAAAGTGACAATCACAGGATTGTTTGAAGTCCAACCTTGAACTTACGTATTGGACGAAACTGAGTGACAAATGTAATGCTTCTGAGGAAAGGATTAACAACGAAGCAGGAGAAGAGGAAGGAGTAATTCACAATCATTAGCTCTCAACTATGCTGTGCTTCTGAAGTTTAATCTCTTGCTGTGCAGTGAAGATAGGACCACTTATTCAGGCAGAATTCACCAACATTACCTACCTAGCTAGTTTGTGAGTGGTCGGGCTTCAGAGGATCGTTCCTTCCCAATGAAGTCACAGGTGATAGTATGAGTGAAGTACAAAGGTACCAAGGTACAAAGCTTGAGCCTTGAGTCAGTTACAATTGCTGCAAGCGCAAGTGTAAGATCTTACCCGTGGAAGGTGCTACCTACCACCCCCTCCAACCTCACACTTCTATTTCTTTCCAGCCACCTCCTCCTACACCTCTTCATCTCATTCTCTCACAAACATCCCCATTCTTTCCTGTTTACCCAAATATATGGCATCATCTGGACCCTTCAGGGTATTCGAGGGATCCCCATCTTCATCCTCCATACACAGACACCTTTACCAGCCCCACTTCCAGCCCACTGAACGCGAAATCCATTGATCCGCGTGAGCACGCGACAAGCCAAGCCGACCGTGTCATCCGCACATCCATATGAAAAGATGCCACACCGCACCCTCGGGGCGGCAGTAGAAGCTGCCATGACAGGAAGAGGTGCCAATGCTGAAGATTTTGATACTCAGGAATGCGACATGTGGCAGGACGAAGTTTTGGAGGTAAGTTCTTTTTCCTAGGCCTGCTGCAGCAAGTGTGCAGCAGCGCAGCAGCAGCTATCCGTTATCGCGGCCATCACCCATTCCCGGGATGGCACAGACTCTCACATTCACCTTCAGAAGGTGGAAAGTTGCTGATATCGCCTCAAGGCCTCCAGTTCTCCTATCAAGCAGAGCAGTCCTCTTCCACAGCGCACTCCATCGCCTGCTCACACTACACCTGAACAATCTGCCGTGGCAATTGGCGCGTTTAGGAAACCCGCGCTTCCATTGTCCGCTGCAATTGACAGGTATCCCAAGCTTGCGCCTTATGAGGACCACCAAGCGCGACAACGATCATTAAACGCGAATGTAGATGCAGACAGCGCAAAAGAAACATCAAACCCCTCGGCTGCATGCGAGAACGATGTGAGATCGAGTCCTCCTCTTCGCGACCAAATTTTCCATTTTAAACGCGATGCGCAGGGTCAATTCCAACTACCCGCAAGAATCCAACAACCTTTCCACGGAAGCCCGAGTCGGATAGGCAGGATGGATCGCGATGGCATGATCAACTCTACGCAGAAGAGTTCCTTGACGCAAGAGCACTCGGCCTCGGTGTTTGAAAGATATGCCACGGCGGAACAATTTCGCAGTTCTGCAAATGTCTACGAGGATGCGAGAGATTCGCCCTCCAACCATACCCCTCATACGTACGACGAGAACGACACAGGGCATATTATGCTAGATTTGGCACATGAGAGCGAAAAGGACGGAGATGAACCTGAATCCCAGGATGCATCCTACGCTGCTCCCATTCCATTCTCTTCTCAGCCTTTAGCACTCCCCCAAACTCCTGCCCCACCGACCAATCCCTTCAAGAATAAGGGAAGTGTTCTGAGGGAACAGGTCATGTTTGAGGCCACACAGCCATCTTCAATTGGCCGCTATATGGCAAGTCCAACTTCGTCACGGCCCTCTCCAAATGCCTTTAACGAAACTCCTTTGCATTTTCCGGCCATCGACTCTCCCTTGGTCCAGCGACAACAGATGATCGAGGACACTCCTAATCAACCTTCGTCCTTGTTTGCACAAACTGTCAATGAATCACCCCTTCCCACGATCGGCCGTTCCATGGATGTGTCGAAGTTTTCAAACCAGAAACCCGAACCTCGCAGATATAATTCAATGAAAGCGAGCCAGGAGAAGCGGGAACCACAATGTTATGAATTGAGTAGTGACGATTCTGATATAGAAGCTGAAAAGCCTAATAGGAGTAGAGCATTACACAAGCACGCCGTAGAGCAATTGTCAAAGGTCACGATAAGTTTACACAGAAAACCCAAACTTGCAGAACCACCGTCTTCATCATACACATCAGCTATCGAGGTACCCTCCACTGGTAGGCGTCGACGAAGTCTGCAGGAGGATTATGTAGCACAATGTGATGGTTTTGATGCACGAGATACTCAGCAAAAGGATGACTATATCGCGGATTCTCAGGCACCATCATCCCCGCCACGTCACTCCAGTGCTCCCCTGATGGAGAGAACTGAGTTTGACGAGGTTGTTCCAGATGAGGCCATCGCTGCAACTCAATCCGCTGCGACAACCCAGGCTTCGTACAACGAGACGGACAGACATGTTCTTCCGCTTGGCGGTGATGCCACCCTTGAACAGAGCTCGAAGGAGGAGTCAACTTCCAGCTTACCGTCTACCCAAGCTCCCGCAGCAGCTGTACCAGGAGCTAACCTCGATGACAAGTTGGCATCAGCTGTTGTCCCTGTTACTGCTCAACCGGCCGCTAAAACCAGTTCCGAGGAGCCGCTTGCTATGTCTGACTCAACCTCAAGTCTACCACCTACCCAAGCTGCTCGAGAGGCTGTGCCAGAGGTCAGTTCAGAAAACCAACTACCACCAAATTTTCCCACCACCACACCTGTTCATGAAGGCCACCATGATAATTCAAGTCTCCCATCTACTCAAGCTCTGCCAGTCTCTTTGCATCCAAATAACGAGCTGGATCTACCTCTGCGAGAACTATGTGCAAATCCAACCATGGAGTCAACCTCTCCAAAGGCGCAATTATCCTCTGGAAGCGAGCAGTTGGCCATACCAGAAACCAGTCCCCTTCCAGAGCTTAATTTACGTCCAATTGGGGATATTGGAGTCTCATTCGTAGCGGACCGAGAGGAAGATATGTCAACACCTCCTGGGTTTTCTCAAGATGCTGCATTTGAAGCAGTACTCAAGATGAATGCTTCCTCGCCGAAGAAAGTGGTTCCCGCTAGACAGAGATCACAGCCCAATTCTGTGACAAGTTCGCAACCGCAAGCATTTGCGACTGCTATAGTCGCTGAGGTACGCACGGAGGCCATACAGGCTGCAGAGAATGTCAGCCTTGATCGCTCTGCTTCTACTGATAATGTTCCAGCAACTGGGCGTGTTGAAAATGCTGAGATCTCGAACCCACCGCAGCAGGATGTAGTAATGGACGACGAGCCCCTTTTTGTACCTGATAATGCACCACAAGATGTTGCAGATGAGGCGGGAATCGACGACAACCCAGTTTTGGAAGACGCGGAAATTGACGATGCGGACACAGTCCACCTTGACAGTTCGATGGTGGATGAAAATATCAAGGAACCTCCGGTTCAAGTCAAAAAAAGAGCCACCAGAAGGTCTTTGGCAAAAGTTGCAACGCCAACGCCGAGCGCGCTATCTACTACATCCTCGGAATTGTCTTCTATTTCATCAAGTGCGTTTCAAACGCCGCAGTCAACCCCCATAGTGAAAGGCCCGGCTTCCAGTACTCGAACATCAGTTACTCGATCATCGTCGGTGAAACCAGGACCAGTTGCCGATCCACCAAAAGCCACCGAACCAAGACGAAACTCTAAGCGGAAAGCCATTGGTCTCGAGGAAACCTCGGAGCCTACCCGATCATCGAAGCGGCGATCACTAGCATGCGTAAGCAGATCGTCAAGCGTAGACCCATTGTCATTACCATCTGCTTTCACTGGTGGCAAGGCAAGTTCTGGATTGTTTTCAAAAATGGTGTTTGCTGTTTCGTACGACCCCAAAAACGAGAAGGAGAAGGAGAAAGTGAAGAAGTGTATTGAAGAACAAGGTGGTAGGCTCCTTGAGCCTGGTTTTATGAGCTTGTTCACAACACAGCAGGAAGAGAGTGGATTTGAGACGAAGTTGAATAAAAAGAATAGAGGCCTCAAGTTTGCCGCGGTCATCGCCGACGATTTCTCAAGAAAGCCCAAATATCTGGAAGCGCTCGCACTTGGCTTGCCGTGCCTCTCAGGACAATGGATATTGGCTTGCATTGCCAAGGAACAGATTATGGAATGGTCCCCATACCTTCTCTGCGCTGGCAAAGTGGAGTATCTGAATGACGCGCATGTGAGCCGCAAAATCTCTTCCTATCCAGCAGAATTAGCGGATTTGGCTTCCACCCTTGAAGGCAGAACCAAAGTCTTCTATGGAAAGTCTATTTTGACTATTACCTCGAGAGCCGAATCCGAAGCCCAAAGAGGAAAAACGATTGAATTCCTGCTCCAAGCTTCGGGTCCGGCCCGATACATGCAAGTATCGTCTATCGCTGAAGCCAGAAAACATCTAGAGGATAACGAGGCCGAAGGCCGGGCTTGGGATTTCATTTTCTGCTACGGAAATACCCAAGTTACTGAAAAGGCCTTGTTCACTTCAGCCGGTGGAAAGAAGAAGAAGCGTGGATCATCTGCCCCAGCCTCTGTTCTGCCTCTGAGCAAGGTGCGCATGTTGGTAGATAAGGAGGTTTTCCAAAGTGTTATTACGGGACGGTGGATTGGTGATTGATTGAGTTCAATACGTTTGTGAGGATAATTTAACCAGAGCGTGTACTATATTACACCTGATGTACTACTAGAGTTGTTGGTGGCTGGATGTTTTGCTCGGTGTGGAGGCTTTCTTTTTTTTTCTCTTTTTCTCTTTTTGCTCATATTATATGGCGTTGCTACTGCATTGATGGTTGGTGTCGGTTATGATGGATGGTGGGGTGGCGTTTTTATGATACCAAATGCTTTTGCTGGTTGCTGGAAAGGGTGGACGGGATGGAGGGTTTCTGTATTCTTGTACTCGTACGATAGGCAGGTGACCTTTGATAGGTTGTATGGATGTTTCTGTGTAGCCTTTTGTCGTACGAACTGGCTAGTGGTTATGAATGAGAGGATTCGTTGAGGGAGGACTCTTGAATTGCGCCTTGTCTTTGTGATTTTCCTTTGGAGTTTTTTATTCTTTTATTGGGGTGTTGTGGTATTGTGGTTTATTTGGGGTATTTGGGGTATTTGTTGCGAGCTTAGTATCTTATATAGGTTAAAGATAGTAGTAAGTGTAAGTTGGAGTTGTAAAGAAATGAGTGGGGGCTTTATGGAGGTATCTATTGTATCTTGAGTATAGACCTTATACGGATGGGTGAATTTTCTGGCTTGTGATGGATTGTAGTGGATATGTTGGGTTGTGTTGTGAGTTTTAGAGTCTCCTTCACCTTCTTACAACACAATCACTAACAAATCTCAGACTTAGTACTTCACACTCTCTTACAACAAAATCACCGCGAACATGGACTCGACAGGAACGTCTAGTTTGAAACCCACGAAGCTTCGCGATCTACATCGGACATCAGACTCCATCGAGAATACTCCAGATATTCAAGTCCACGACTCAAGTATCCAAACTTCAATCGCGCGTGAAGCAGCTTCCGGTGGCTATCATAAAACTGGCGGAAGCTCTACACCAAGGGAGCCAAGAAATATACCTAACATTACTTCCTCATTGGATCTCATTGTCGAGCCAACCCACGGTATGGTCATAGATCAAGTTGAGCGCGTCTACCGACGAGATTGGCCCATGAATTGCTACCTAAACCTATTGCCCTACGAGCTTCTCCATCCGATATTCGAAGAAGTTCTGGAGTACCATATCGATACATCGGGATGCTGGCGAAATGGTCATATCTTTATTGAGGATGATCTTGAACCTTTGTATCTTGGAAGGATCTACGGCGGAGACTACGATGATCACTTGAGAGGTCTTGGGTATGACGTGGATGCGCAGCTTCCAGCCTTGGAGCTGGCACTTGTTCCGGAGAGAGGACTGTATCGGCAGTTCGCGTATATGAGGATGCAGCGTTGTGTGATCGTTCTCCGCCCGTCGGTGTCGTTTGATTGGTCTGAGGCATTTCCTGTCCTTTCTGAGGACTGGGGGGAATCTCATAGGAGTCTTGTTGCGGATGGAAAGGCCGAGGAGGAATTTTGGGACACGATGCCAAATGATGTAGCGTGGAGCGGGGGGCTCAATCCGGAAGAACATGATGATCGTTGGCCCTCGATGTGGTTACGTGGAGCTGATAAGCTGCGAAGCCCCAGGCGATGGCAGTGGGAATACCCGTCTTTGAAATATCTGTCCCCGCTGATGAGAGCTGGATGTAGGGCAGTGAAGCTATACATACTGTAAGTAAACCTTTGTTTTGTGGGGACATGCTATTCTCTGATATTCGAGTTTAGTGGAAGGGATATGACTGATAAACGCTGGTCTCGGGACGAGATTGCTTTGCACACGGGACCGAAAGCCTTTATTGCTATAGATCAAATCTTCAAAGAGGTATGCTTCATCAACAGCTTTGACA
The DNA here is from genome assembly GCA_900184765.1 of Hymenoscyphus fraxineus. Classification (NCBI taxonomy): domain Eukaryota; kingdom Fungi; phylum Ascomycota; class Leotiomycetes; order Helotiales; family Helotiaceae; genus Hymenoscyphus; species Hymenoscyphus fraxineus. The sequence goes on from LT855422.1 coordinate 2,221,428, forward strand.
AACACAACGTTAATAGAACATAGGCAACGACGTATCTTCCTAATCAGATTGAAACTTTGACAATCCAATTCGATGAGATTTACGGGAACGGCTGCAGACACGCACGTTTCAAGAGCCAATACTCGTATATCCGACAGGCACTCGGGGAGTTCTTAGTCCGCTGCCGTGTTTCGGAGGTTACATTCACAGAGCTTTGTGATTTTGAAGAGGTTTTTGGTTCGAGCTATGAGGATTGGAGGGGTTCGTATTGGGGCGATTTTATATATGGAATCGGTCTACATGAGTCTTGGGATTTCGATGAAACTTTTGGGCGTGGGATGAAGGAAGAGTATGGTACCGCGGAATGTAGGCTGGTTTTTTGGAATGAAAGACGAGAAGGTGCGAACTGAGACGGCCTTTGGGTGCTAACTGTTCAATGGTGTGAATTTTGGTGGGCTGTTTTTATGAACAGGGGACGCGGACAGGGGACTTGGAGTATTTTGCGGAGACGTGGGTGTCTGATGGAGTGAGATAGTAGGGTGGTAATAGAATATTTTGAAGTCAATGAATGAGTTTAAGGCAGAAAGGTGTATTACTGAATAAAACTTTATTCACCAAGTGGGTTTGCTGGGAAGATCCGTTTATAATAAGAGGGAACAATATCACTCAGACATACTGTACATCATATAAGAATCAAGGAAACCGTACCACAGGTTCACGAACAAGAATTCTCACCCTCAGCCAAAAGATATGAAAATTCCTCACCTCAACCCTACATCCACTATCGCGCCCCCAACAACCCTTCCTCACTTACTCTTCTAAGTCCTCGACCCCAAATCCTTGCTCCACATCTAAAACCGTCTTCAAATGCTCGTATCTTAATGGCAACTCCTGGTGTTGACTCAACAACTGAGCGGTTTTCAAGATATTCTTAATCTCGCGTCCGTTGATCTGGACCTCTGCGAGCTTGTCTACTTCCGCTGGCTTGATCTCATGCGCGATGCCACGGGAGAGGAAGGTATTCCATACTTGAGTACGGGAAGACTTGGAGAGAGGGGGGTAGGAGAGGCGGATATGGATCCCTGTGTACGCGATTAGCATACTCGAGTACGTTCAAACAATCACTATGAGGTTAAAGAAAAAGAAATACGTACGAGACTGAAAAGCCGGGTCCATGTTCTTCACGCGATTGGTTGTGAGGAAAAGGATGCCTTCGTAGTACTCGAGCGTTCGAAGGAAGATGGAGACGATCTTGTTTCGCTCTAAATCGTGGGCGGAGCGAGCTTCGAGGAAGACGTCGCATTCGTCTAGTAGGAGGACTGCGTTCCATTTTGCTACCATTTCGAGGATGGTTGTAAGGGTTTTTTCTACTTCGGCGCTGTTTACGCCGAGGTCACCGGCGGACATCACTGGAAGGTGTTAGTGATGTGGTTTGGGAGGTTAGTTTGAAGGAGGCTATAGGAAACGGTTGTGGGGATAGCGAGGCAGTAGGAGACTTACTATAGAGCGGGACTTTCATATCTTCAGCTACTGACTCGGCGGTCAATGTCTTCCCGATACCAGGACCACCTGATAGCAGCATGATGATGCCTTTTCCCTTGCCGGAAATCACGTCATCGAAGTTGTCCTTATACTTCGTCTGCGCAGACACGAAAGCACGGATGAGTTCCTTTTGTGCGGGTGGGAGGACGAGGCTACTAAATGCAGAATCACTCCAGATGATTGGTTTTACTTCGTCGACGAAGAATGAAAGCCATTGCTTGGTCTTGAGTGCGTAGCCTTTGAGGGTAATTGCGCAGTGAGTTAGTTGCTCGTCGTTGAGAGGGATGCGTTTACTATCGTCTAGCATCTGCACCCCAGCTCCATTTGGTAAATCATCGTAATCATCACTATCGTCACTGAATTGCTCGGAGATATGAGAATCATCCTCTGAAGTCTCGGCCTTGGATTTGAGTACGAGGTTCGACAGGGCAGGAAGACGATTCGGATTGAACTTCCCAAACGCGAATGTGTCGATGATGATTCGGGAGTCGACTGTCACTTTGATATCCTGCCCGCAACGGTTCTTGCCCAGAGCGAAGGCTTTGTAGGATTGGTAATGATACCCGTGGTACTTCTCAAAGATTCTCCCTCGTTTGATCAACTTTGCACGGATCTTCTTTTGGTTGGGATGGAATTCAAGGGGAAAAACTTCGAGTTCGGAAATTGGTAGGGTACCGCCGAATGATGGAATGAGGTGCTGTGTGTATGCGTAGCCGAACCGATCACCATCCCAATCTACCCTTTGACCGGCGAGACTGTAGCAGGGACCGTATTTGGGATGTTTCATGTAGTCTCCTTGAGTGAACTTCAGCCCGCAGTGTCTGTCCCATTCGTGTGCGTAGATTGTGGCGCCAGGTTGGAAGATGGTCCAGAGGTGGGAGTATGTGATGACTTGGTTCTCGATGTAGTCGTTTCTTGCTGCAATGATGTCTTTGAGTTCGGCTTCTAAGATTGAGTAGAGCAATTGAAGATGGCCCTTGGTTTCTTCATGCGTCTCGGCTGCTAAAGCGGATTTGAGTTCTGACCAGCGGTGTACAAATGGGTTGAATGGTGCGAAGAATTCCAGTCTCTTGAGGGTAACAGTTACACCTAAGCACTTATATTAGCTCTCCATCTCCTCAGCTAAAAATACAACGAGACATACCAGGGTAGTTCTTCAAAACCTTAACCAGGACGTTTTTCAACAAAGGACTTTGGACAACGATACTATGGATCTCCAGTTTCTTCCGCGAATCAAAACTCTTCTTGTTCCGAAGGAGAATCGCGAAGCGAGCCGTGACTTCGTTTTCGGCGGCTTCTAGGAGGTCAGCCGGGTATTGATCTGTCCATGAAACTCGGCCGCGATGATCTTCGACCTGGTACAGATTCTTGATATCGCATTGCATGCCCGGCTCACCAGCTTCCGATGGGGAAGCTGGAACATCGGAAGCTGGATCGTTTGAAGAGGAGTTCATTGCTGCGGAACCAAGAGCAGGTTTTGAATGCGCCTGGTTAACACTAAGTACGTTGGCATCTCCCATGATGAATCTGTCTATGAGGAAGGTTGTGATTTTGTACGAACAGGAATTCTCTATTTGGTTTAGATGTTAGTATGAAAGTCAGAGTAAAGAGTTGACAGGAAAGAGAGTAACTAAGGGTCTTAATAAATACCTACCTACTGGATATTATGAATGAGTCCCAATGCTAGTAGCTGTTGTAGTACAGAAGTTACAGCTACGGTCAGAGTGTGGCGTGACCAGCTCCTACCTAACTGCAGGTGAGGTGAAAGTAAATATACAAAGGCCTAGGTGAATCACCTGACAACAGTGAATTGGAGAAGGTTAAGAAGGCCTGAGAACCCGAACAGATTCAAGTACCTGAATGTGAAAGAAGTAATATAAAATGAAGTGAGAGAACAGTTTTTATACTTCTCACATCAACCAGTTACTGAAGATCGGTAACTGAAAAAAGATGCCAAGATTCTGCCTTCTTTTGCCACCTCGCTAGGCAACGAGGCAAAGTTGCGAACCAAATACAAGTGACAGCAATGCCAACGCATACAGCAGAGTAAAAGGTTTCCCAAAATTTACGTTAATCAAGGTGTTGATCTTGCCGAAACCAGAAGTCTGGGGTGAATTCTGGGGTGAGGTGACTCTTACGGGGTATTCTGCCCCACACACTGCCTCACACTGCCTTGTCACGAATTCATGCGTGCCGCCAGGCAGACTTCTGCCTTGGACTCAGTAGATTTTCATGCCTCTTGCGGACTTCTGCCTGCGGTTTGATGCATAACAGCGCGATTCTGGATGTTGTGATGTGGTTGTCTCAATTCCGAGATAGGTTTTGCCGTAGTTTTCTATGTACCCCTCAATTTGGCCTGTGTTGCTCGATTTCTGCCCTATAGAAACCCCGAAAGATTTACTAGATAGGTAGTAAAGTATTGCAAGGCTAAGTCTTCAAAAGCTCGGTGATTCATTCGTCGGCTACCTTTGAAGTAGGTGGCTCACTCCTAAACTCTTTGGATCTTTCGAAGGATATATTGTTGGTTCTGCTGATATTTTGCCCATACACAACTTTAGTTTTATCTTGGTTTGCAGTAAACGACTTATTCGACTTTCTGAATTCGGTGGAATAACCAGATATAATTGTTTTAGATGGTTGATTAATTGAGAACGAATTTTTGTATTTCAAGCTTTTGGCAGTACTGAAATTACCTCATACCCAAAGAATGTTGATACTGTATGCTTGTTTGTGACGTTTTATGTTATCGAGTGGGGTTAACAGAAATACTTGGGGATGGACAAGATTGAAGGTTACTTACTAACTCGAGTTATTTCGTAAGTATCTGAATTTCTCCAGATTCTCAAGTATAAAATATTCATTGCCTTTCTCTCGTTGTACTAGGAATAACGAGCATAACTCTCTCGCCGTCGTCGTTCATCGCAAGTATCTCTTTGGAACGTTTTGTTAACCCCCGCTTTCCTTTATGATAGGACTTCTTGAATAATCCGAATTATCTATATATATATATATAATCAGAGAGTATTTGTATTGATATTTCACATCACGTGTGAACCAGATTTATCCATCCCCCACAGATAGCCAAGGTGAAGAAAGGCGGGGCGGCGTGGGGTATTCAGACGAGAACAGAAGGTCATTTTAAATATGCTCCAATGATGGCCTGACTACCAACCACGAGCCCAGAAGGGGACGGCACATCACAAATCCTTTACTCATCACATTAATGGATAATAATGGAGTTGAACAAAAATGCAGTTTTTCCGAGCGTGTTGGAAGTTGCTTAAAATGGGAACATTCCCCTGATCTTCACCACGGATCATCCCACCATCTTTAGATCTCGCTGTTATGAGGTGCATTCTACTGTCTTCTCACTTTCTTTTGCTCGCTGCTGTCGGGGTTTTGTCCCAAACGACTGTGGTTTCGACGAACCTGGCGATTTCTGCCAAGACTTCAGAAGTGGAATCAGACAATACGGCAATATACTATTCGGCAGAGCCACTTCTTCTGGGAAATGATGGGCTAGCAGCTACGGGTGGCTTCCATGTGTATTCTTTACCGACCGGTTCCAATTCGACTTTGGTCGAAAAGGAGTCGAAAACTCCTGGTAGAACTAAGCTACTAGCTACCGTTTATGATATTGGCAGCAAAGACCTCATACTTACAATCGCACAACCGGATAGTGTCATTCGAGTTTTTGAAGTAAACGGATTACAAGAAGTTGAAGAGGCAGGAAAGTCAGCTCTTGGCGATTGGTCGGCTTTGTGTACGTGGAAGAGTACTGCCAGTGGGAACCAATACTTCTACCTTTTTGGGAAGAAACAGGTGGTTCGGTATTTGATACGGAAGAATAGTGCATTTGAAATAGTTGAGGCAAGTGAATTACAAGGTTTTGTCCATACACTATACTAATTTGATATAGATCCACACTCTCAATATTCCCATTGAAGCAAATTCTTGCTCTGCTTCCGCAGTGACAGGTCAAGTTTATTTCAGCACAGATGACGGGAAGGAGATTTACACCTTCAAAGCAACCGAATCGACCAGCATTCCAGAAATTACAGCTTTGGGGGAAGCAGAGGATGAAGTTACCGGGCTTGCCATTTATGTTTCCCAATCATCAGAGTATCTCCTCCTCGGTCAGAAAGACTCCATTCTCGTCTCGACAATAAACTTCAGCATTTTGGGATCCATGAAGATAGCCGGTGTTGAGGATCCAGAAGTTAGCGGATTCTCCATATTTCAAGGATGCCTCCCCGATTACCCAGCTGGATATATAGCATTCGCGCTCGAGGATTCTGAGAAGAAACAGTTTGTAATTAGCTCCTTGGAACCTGCTTTTCAAGCTTTGAATTTATCTGTCAACACCGCGTATGATCCAAGTTTCACCAGCAAGGATCTGACGACGCCTATTTGTGACGAATGCAACTTTTCCGGATTCTGCACTGAATCACTTACAACCAGCTCTTGCGAATGCTTTGCAGGCTTCGCCGGAGATTGCTGTGGAGATTTCACTTGCAAAGATAACTGTTCTGGTCACGGCGTATGTGTTGGAGCCAACGAATGCGAGTGTCAACCTGGATGGGGTGGACTTCATTGCTCATTCCTCCTGGTTGAACCAGAAATCGAAACAACAGCTAACGGTGGCGATGGAGATGACCCCGCAGTCTGGATATCCCCAATATCCCCAGATCAATCACGCATTATTACAACTACAAAGTCAGAACAAGGCGCTGGTCTGGGTATATTCGATCTTCAAGGCAAGCTTCTCCAAGCATTTCCAGCTGGAGAACCTAATAATGTTGATATGATATACAACTTTCCGCTCAGTGATAATATTACTACCGATCTTGCATATGCGGCATGTAGAGAAGATAATACGCTCTGTCTCTTTGCAATGAGTCCTAATGGAACGCTTTCCAATATTGCAGGTGGCATTCAAACACTCCCAGAAGACTACGAACCGTACGGATCATGCTCTTACAAATCTCCCAAAACAGGGACACAATATCTCTTCGTCAACAATAAAAAAGCAGAATATCTCCAATATTCCTTGAAAAGCACTCTGAATGGCACCCTTTCCACGACGCTGGTACGAAGTTTCATAGGTGGCTCAGGTGGCCAAGTCGAGGGCTGCGTTACGGATGAAGAAAACGGCTACATCTTCATCGGAGAAGAACCCTCAGCACTCTGGCGCTACGACGCAGAGCCCGGCACCTCTACACCAGAAGGCACAAAGATCGCCAGCGTCTCCACATACTCTGACTTCAAACCTGGAGATCTCTACTCAGATGTTGAAGGCGTGACACATATCCCTGGTAAAAACTCTACGCAAGGATATATCATCGTTTCTTGTCAAGGAGTTTCTGCTTACAACGTGTATGAACGTGCACCTCCGCATGCGTTTGTAAAGACCTTTACGATTGTTAACTCGAAAGGGGGAGTGGATCATGTGAGTAATACGGATGGCATTACAGCTGTGGGAAATCGATTGAATGAGCAATTCCCGAATGGGTTGATTGTGGTTCATGATGATAGTAATGAGCTCGCAACAGGTGGGACAAGCGATGAGGCAAGTTTTAAGCTAGTGAGCTTAAGTGATGTACTTGACGAGCTGGAATTGGAGAACATAGATCCAGAGTGGAATCCTAGAATTTAGAAAAAAGTCTTGAGGATTGTTGCAAAGCATGGAAAGAAAGCATGATTGAGTCAGCCGGTACCCAAAAGAGCCTGGAGAGTCTTGTGTGAGAGTGGCTGGCATGACTGCATTAAACAATAATAATATCCAGCAAATGGATAACATCCGAGCCAAACTATACCGTGATTGGCGAGACTTACACCATTTCAAAGCCACGCGATGGGTGGCGACTCCCGGTGCCTGGAAGGGAAGGTGACGATGCTACTCTACCCGCTAGAGAAGAATTGTGGCATGCATAGACAAGAAATGTGCCGCAGCCTCTGATTTTCACAGCGCATTTTTCTAATTTATTGATTGACTGGGTCAGAGCGGTGTTTGTAGTTGTTCTAATCATTCCTACAGAGGTGGCTAGAAAAGACGTATCATGTGCCGCCTGATTGCTGTTCACGAACATGCGGGGTCGTCGCGTATGGTAATATCATACAGGGGTACAAAGGCGTGTCAGTGACATTGCAACCTCGAGGAGCATGAAGGACTCAACAATAAAACACTACCTGTAGTTCTAGATATACAGAACAATAAATTATAGTTATCAGAAAAGTCTCGTGTGATCAGAATAGTGACTTGAACATTTTATGATGATGAAAGTTGTCAATCCAGCCTCCTGAACTCATTACTTGGAGTAACCCGGAAAGGATGGGCAACGAACGAGAGATTCGACCCCGCAAGCCTCGCCTGCCGCCAGGAACGTTCTAGGCTCTGGGAAAGCTTTATGATCGCCTCCGAATTTGTATTGGCTTGATCGTCGCCAGGTTCTGTCGGTACAGGGTTCCTATATCTCTTCCTGATGGGGTTCGGCTGGACTTCCGATTGCCAATGGCGTGAGCAGGTCGAAAAACTTCCCATATAAAAGTCCCTATAGAAAACCAAATCCAGTAACGGTTCCCAGTCTTTCTGGCTTCGTTATCAACAAGTCTCTCCCTCAATTCGCCGTGACATTTCAGAATTGATAACACCATCCAATGCCGGTGTAAGCGACATATTACACCGCATCTCAACACATGCCGTGCTCACAAAGAACCTGTAGGACAGCAGTTCTCTCATAAGCTCGTACAGTCATACAAAAAAGCAGCCTAGAATCCCATGCTTCTCTGACAGCGCAAGTGCGGCTCGCAAGAGTGGTTTAGGAGTTGTCCTTTTAGACTTTGACTGGTGGAATATATGGACTTTCCAATACTCCAATGTTCCCCGAAAATATGCAGGTGCATCATCGTATACTTTTCTTTCTAATTTGGGGTATTCTTTGAGTTCTGTTAGCATGAGATTGGAAGAGCAGACTGATCACGGCAGGAGGTTGGTTCCCCGAAAAGAGATACGCTGCTTGGCCCGACACGTATATAATTTAGATTTCCATCATGTGTAATTCAGATGACCTGTGCAGTGACCTGTTTGGATTGATCTTCTACTTTATACTTAAAAGCTATAGCAAGGTTTACCCTCCTTCATATGTGCCAAGTCACCTTCTGAACAGTGCATCCTCGGCAGATAACCGAGCCGTATTTACAAAAGGCCCTTGAAAGTATAAGGAGAACGGGAGGACTACCGAACCCGAAGGGAAAAGGAAAAATAAATCGCGACTCAGGATGCTGATTCGCAATGTTCTTCGCAGCTTTAGCTGTTCCATAGCCCTTACAGTTCCATTCGGCAATACCCAGATCGGGCCTGAGGATGCCAAAGCCATCGAAGCTAAACTTCTGACTTCGAGACAGACTGCTACGTTGGGGCAATGGGGGTCTGTCATTGCACTGCCTCTTGTTGCAGCGGCATGTTTTCTTCAACCCTCGGGAAATATCCTTACTTTTTCTTCTTTTGCGAAAGATGCGTTCTCAGGTTCACCAAGAGGGTTCACATTGACGTCGACCTTCAGTCCTGATGGCACGACGTCGCTGTTGAATGTTAGTAATACAGGACATGATATGTTCTGTCCAGGAATGGTACGTTTTTCCCTCACCCCACCTTGCATCTCATGCTTCCCCCACTTCCCCTATCTCGCTTAATTCCCACGTTCCTCCGTAAACAAGAAATGAAAGACTAACATGAACCATTCTAGTCACTTGACGCCAACGGGAGAGCAATAATCACAGGCGGAAACGACGCCTCCAAGACCAGCATCTACAACCCCTCAACCAACGCCTGGAGCGCCGGAGCAGCAATGCGAATCACCCGCGGCTACCAAGCATCAACCACCCTTTCCGACGGAAGGATCTTCACCATCGGCGGTTCCTGGAGCGGAGGACGAGGAGGAAAGAATGGCGAGATCTACAGCCCAACCGCAAATACCTGGACTTTACTTTCCGGATGTCCCGTCGCACCAATGTTGACAGCCGATACGACTGGAGCCTACCGAGCCGATAACCACGGATGGCTCTTCGGGTGGAAAAACGGATATGTCTTCCAAGCAGGCCCGAGTAAAGCAATGAATTGGTATGGAACCTCAGGTTCCGGGTCACGAGCCGCTGCAGGAACTCGTGCTGCGGATCCTGATGCGATGGATGGGAATGCAGTTATGTATGACGCCGCCGCAGGAAAGATCGTCACATTCGGTGGTTCGCCAAACTACGATCCCTCGGATGCGACGAAGAATGTCCATCTTATTACCATTGGTATACCACCAGCTACCGCCACGGTAACAAAACTTACCTCCATGACCTATGCTCGTGCTTTCGCGAATTCGGTTGTACTTCCCAACGGCAAGGTGTTTGTGACGGGTGGACAATCACGTGCAGTCCCCTTTTCTGACGCTACCGCGATCATGAATCCTGAGCTTTGGGATCCGGTAACGCAGGCTTTTACTATCATTCCGTCACATGCTATTCCGAGAACATACCATAGTGTTGCCCTACTGATGCTAGATGGACGGGTCTTCACTGGAGGGGGCGGCCTTTGTGCATCTTGCTCAACGAACCATCTCGATGCGCAGATCTATAGTCCACCTTATCTCTTTACCTCAACAGGAGCTCTGGCAACACGACCTGTAATCTTGTCAATTTCAACACAAGTTGTAGTAGTAGGCGGAATGATCTCAATTACCACCGATACGGCCGGATCGAGTTTCTCAATTGTTCGATTCGGTTCTGCGACTCATACTGTGAACACGGATCAGAGGCGGATTCCACTTGTGCCCATTAGCTCATCCTCAGGAAGCGATGGACAGCACTATGTCTTCTCTATTCCAAATGATGCCGGTGTTGCCTTACCTGGGTATTGGATGTTTTTTGCTTTAAATTCAGCGGGAGTTCCGAGTGTTGCGAAGGCGTTCCGTGTCTCAATCTAGTTTTATCGAGTAATACAAGCTGTTGGTGGTAACTGAGAGATGTAGGATTCTCGCATGCTTTATTAGCGCGTTTAAAAATTAACTAATATTAATAGAAGTTAGTTGAAACAATTGAATACTATGCAGTGAAGCTCTGCACAGATTCCACGGGGCATTGTAACAGGAACATTCAAAAATCTCTAGAACACTAGGAATCTCAAAAGACCAAGAGCTAGTGCTCGGGAAGACGGCCAATGAAACTAGTAGTCAGAAATCTGACGTCCCTCCTGTACTCGAGTACTGGTATGAATGAGGAAGGCAAATTAAAACGGTACTTCACCGTCATCAATCGTTATGCACGTATAAAAGACTTGAACAATCGTTGAAGCAGACGGTTCAGAAAAGATTTGAACCCAATTTCAATTTTGAGTTGTCATTACCTAATTTTCTTCAACGGTCTTCCTCGTCTGAGTTTCGATTGGTAGCGAACTTTCGCTGCGCAAATAAACAGGGTATGGGTAGTGCAGCCGCCAGTGGATTCTCTACTAAAAGATCAAAAGCACTTCCATCGAGCGTATAACTCGCCCTTGTTCTCGGAGAGCTCGATGAGACCTGCGTGATGGCCATGCAACCCGTCCCACTGAAGGCACAATGTGCAGCAGGATACCCTCGGGTCACGTTGACCACAAACGACTCTTCATCTGGGTGGATGAATGGCGGAGACAAGGCCCCCCACTTGGTAACATTATCGCTGAATTCGTATATCAGAGATTCTGGGTATCATGTTATTGGGGCTTTACCATCAATGCCCATACTCTTCAACTCATCCACAATATTCTTCGAAAGATCCTCGCTATTGACGATTGCGTCCTCCTCGCCCATATCCTCATCCGCACCATCATCAGCAGCCCCTTCACCTGCCTCTCCACTGACTCCCTCTTCCAAGCCTTCACCGCCCTCTTTGAGAACCCACTCAACAACTTCTTTCTTGTCATTCAATTCGGCTTCATAAACGGCATCATGGCCTCTCTGATTCGTGATTGTAGGATCCGCGCCTTGTTCTAGTAGAACTTTCACTGATTCCAGATGACCATTTAAGGCAGCCCAGTGGAGTGCGGTATTACCAGCTTTGTTTTGAGCGTTGATGATGGCGAGCATGGCGGGGTTTTGAGGAGTCGGTTGCGATAGGTCTTTGCATAGTTCTTGGAGAATCCCTAGAGCGATTCATCGTCAGCCATGTATAATTAAAGATATTCCAATAATATAGCAGATATCAGCAGAATATTAAGCCTTCCAGACGTACCATTGTAACCATTTGCGGCTGCCATATGCAAGACCCCATTGCCCGTATTCTCATCCTTCGCGACCTCTAACAATCCCTGGACAGAAACATTTTCTCGCTGGCAGATGGCAGTCTTTGTAGAATTGAGCTCTTCGGCATCTCCAGTGCGGGCAAAGTAGAGCAGGTCATCAATTTCATCCTCTGTAATATTGGGAGTGGGAGCCATGACTTGTGTTTGCTGGTGTCGCGTTAGTTGGCTTTGTATTTTCTCGAAAAGGTTTTGGGTGAGGGTGAGGGGTACTGTAAATTTTGGGAGGCCTCGGCTCATATTCGGGTCAGTCTCATTTGCCCCGCCCCCACCATGCATGACACACTACCATAAGTCCCATAACATCACCTCAAGTGAAAGGCCCAAAGTCCAGGCCCAAATTAGCACAGAGAGAACTCTTCTTCAAATTCTTCTGTAAAAAAGACTTACCTTTCCCCTTGGATTCTCGCCTCCAGCTCAATCTGTAAGGCTAGTACAAATTATAATAAGGTAGTATTAGTACTAATAAATGGAAGAACATGTAAGAATATATATTGGAATAATAATAATAATGATATTGCCAGAGCCTTGAGCATTTTGCTGGTTTTCTATTTAGTACATGTTTCCTTCTATTATCATAATCATCTTTTACTATAGGGGTTTTTAGCGATGGAAAAGGGAGTAAAGTTAAGCGAGGGCACTACCCCGTTCTTAGTTCTTACTATAAAGTAACGCTATATATAATATATAACTATTACTATATATAACATCCAACCATCGCCCTTTAGTATTCTACGGCCTTCCTCAATTCCCCCCATAACTCCGTTACCTTAAACTCGTCTCGCGAAACCCCCGTACAAAACATACACCTTTACTAAACCATCCTCTTCCCACCGCGTTACCCCAATATATCTCAGTAACTATCCTAAAACTCCACCTTCCCCCCCTTCTCTCTTTATATAATTATATTCCCTTCTCTCTTTATATAATCAATTCCATTCTCTCATTACATTATTATCATCAGAAGACGAGGGCACAATGTGGAAAGGATAAGCTAGAATACAGAGAGAAGCTAGCTAAGGGGCGAGCAGAGCTCTAATATATAGCTATCTATCGGCCTAGAAGCGTCCGGAATAGGACTACGTCTTCCATGGAATATATATGCTAGTGCCACACAGTGGAGCCAGGAGTGCTCGTGTCGTAATAATTATGTATAACTATCTTACAACCTCGCTTTATAATTTCACGTCCCTAACTTTCCGTCTTCTCTTATTATTCTCTCCTTTACTATCTCTTTTATTAATTCCATTATCTCCCCTTTTACCGTTATACTACTATATTAGTCCTCCTACCTACCCTTCACCACCTACTCCCTCCTTCTATATCTCCTCAACNCCTCTCTCTCGCTATAACTACTTCCTTACTAGGTAGTTAACCTTCCTCTTCTCTCTCTACGCCTCTCCCACCTTATTATTACCCTTTCTTACCTCGACTACCTACCTAGTAATAAATAATTTCAGTATATCTATATCTATCCTTCTATACCAACTATCTCATCCCTCTCTAAAAACCAAAAACTTTCCTCATAACACAAAACCCCCCCAACAATTATTCCCTACTTCCTCCACTCGTAACAAACCCTCCTTCCCTATCTTCTATTCATCTACTATAACTGAATAACAAAATCTCCTCAAAAACAATTAGCCCCCATACTCAAACCGTTCTTTATCTTCCTTTCCCCATTCTTCTATTCATCCAGAATAATAAAATACCCCACCTCTCCTTCCGACATTCACAGTAAAGGTTTTAAAACGGGAGTTTCTTAGTAGATATACAAATAACTTCATTTCTTTATATCGTTAGTAAATTACATTCCCTAGTCCCACCATAAAATTGAAACATTCAACAAATAAAATCATATCCGCGTATCAAAATTTAATGATCTAGAAATCACCGGGGCAAAAAAAAACAAACAAGAAATCCGTAGAAAAAACTTTGTATTTACTAATACCCATTTACGAGTACGGTACTACCATTCCCATCTCAAAGAAAAAACACCAAATATCTAAGTCCCTAGGTAGGTAAGTAGTATACACAAAGTATACCCCCTAATTCCTTCCAGACGAACGACCAGCACCACCAGCACCACCACCAGCACCCGAACCCCGACCTCTAGAAGCACCACCACCCATACCCCCCCTAGGATCCATCATCGCCTCCCTAACCAACGTCGCATAACTCTTCCCCAAAGCCACCGTCGGAGGCGTCGCATCAAAAGCATATCTTCGATGCGCAAGCGCCTTCATAATCGCAAAGCTCAGCTCGCCGTGCTCCTTACAGAGGAGCGCGTAGTCCGGACGATCGATGAGGGTACTAACGTGGTGCGAGGCAATGCGGATGGCGTAGTTCATCAGGGAGTCGGATTCCGGTGTGAACTTGTAGAGGAGACGGAGGCTGGTGATGAAGGCGGGGCTGTTCCAGGTCGAGGGGGCGAGGAGGGTGTATTTCTGCTCGGCCATGAATTTGAGGGGTTGGACGTCGTATTTTTCGGCCATGATGTAGAGCTTGGCGTTTTGGAGGAGGGCGTGGTGGTTGTGGTTGTTTTTTGGGGGGTTGGTGCTGGTGGATGGGGAGTCGTCCAAGGTGTAGACCTTCCACCATTCTCGGCTGTTGTTGTTGGAATACATGGTGGCCTCGTAGTTGCGCAAGATGTCAAAGTCCTTGACGCCACGGATGTCTGCACGGCCGATGATAGATATTGGAATGCCTCTTGTGCCCTCGCTTGCTTCTTGCTTGCGGCTGCCGTCATCGTACTCACGCAAGTAGAGGAATTGGACGAATAGTTCGACGGTCTTTGCGTCCTCGTCCTCGAACACAAACTTGCTCTCTACGGCTTCCTGCATTAGGAGTTAGTTGCGGTCTGTTGAATTCAACGCGAAGAAAATTAGGGCAATATAGCTTACCTTGAATCCGCCGTCGATGGCAGCTGCAATGGGTCTGCTTTGAAGACAGACGACTGCCTTGTGTACCTTGAACGATTTTCCCTTGCAGACGAATTCAAGGTCAGAATATCGACCAGAGGAGAGCATGCTAGGATCGATAGTCAGTGTCCAAGTTCAAGCGACATGATTAGCATGAGAAACATACGTAGAGGTGACGGGTTTGTCGGACATCGAGTTCTCCCCGCGGGAAGGTGCTGTGTTCGCCATCTCAGAAGCTACAACAACTTGAGGAGTGCCGAATATATTTGAATGGTTGCCTGTAGGCGTGAAGGATACCCCACTGCTTGGTGTGGTGGTTGTAAAGAGTCCTGCGAGGGTTGTTGTTGTAGGAGTGCGGATTCCAAATCGCGTTGAAGGGAAAGGAAGTGTTGGGAAAAACAAGTCCAAGGTTGCTCCACCACCGCAGGATTCGCTTCGCCTTGCCATGTAGAATTCACCCTGGAGAACGGAATGAATACCACCAAGTTCTATTCACCAGTTATAAATTGAGAGCAGAATGAAGCTGGAGCTGTACCCACTTAGATACGTCAAGACCTAGTGAGAAATACAATCTCCTTTCAAGTCTCATGCAGTCAAGTCAACTATGCAAATCTTCATGAGATTTGTAATTGTTTATCATCCCAAGCTTGCTTAAAGACCCAGGCTGGATACCTAGGAATCTAGATTACCTCCTTGCATAGGTATGTGTATGCAGAATATGCACACTTATTTTGAGTGCATTGGGATGTTCCGATCTGTATGGCATCCAAAGTTCCTGGTGTCCGATCTGGTTGCTTGCCGACCTCACCTTTGAAGAGGCACCACTGCAGCAACAGCCACTCCTGGTTGCCATAATAACCGATATGTGGACCCACAAACCTTCCGCGTTCTTTCATCGTCGTCAACAACCGACCTTGGGCAAACAACTTTGTAAGACCACCACCACCTCTTACAATGGCCTCTGAACATCAAACCCAACCCCAATTGGGCTTCTCCTCCCCTACTTCTTCTCATTTTGAAAACAAACGCAAGCGACAGGAGAGCCAAACCATGAAGCACGCACTCGCATCATTTGGTGGTTACGCAGCTGACGAGGAAGCTGACGCTAATCCTTCATCTCAAGTCAACAGCGCGAAGAGCAAGAAGAAGAAAAAGAAGAAGCACAAGATCCACAAGACGCAAAAGAGAAGACATTCTGAGATTGTAGGAGGCAACGATGATGAGGAGGATATCGCGAGCCAAGTTCCAGGCGCCTCATTGCCTTTCCGCAAGCGCAAAAATGCCACGAACGAGGCCACTCTCAGCGGAGATGAGGTGAGTGACCGCGAGCGCATCAATGTCACCCCAACACCACCAGCCAAGCGTCGTCGTAAGTCTGGAGGCTCGAAGAAGGCTGATCGTAGAAAGGCTGGAAGCGATGGGTATGATGCCACCACCGAGGAGGAGAGTGCAGCTGAAGACACGGAGAAGAAGGCATCGCTCATTGATACTGTCAAACGTCCTGGCACCCTCATTCAAGAAAAGACACCAAGCGCAGAGGAGGATAGTGGCAATGGAGATGGCCAACGTGCTGAGACACCAATTCGACCTCCACCACGTATTCACGGCTCCAACAGCACCCAATCTCTCATCGCCATCAAGCATGAGTCGCCCAAGAAATTGCCAAAGAAAGCCACCAGGAAAGCCAAAGCCCCCTTGCCAAGTCATGTCACTGAACATGCTGGCAGAGCCGGAATTGCCTCTTCGATGAGAAAGCAGCTCAGCAACATCTCGGATGATATGTTTGCCAAGCCAATCCCTCGTCGTGTTGCGTTCGAGCCACTTCCCGTCAAAGCAAAGTCCTCGCTGCAAACTCGAAGACGTGAAGCAGTGGATGATGAATGGGAGGAGACGATAGGAAAGGTCCGAGGACTTGTCATTGGAAGTGGTGATGCCGAGATGGAAGAAAGTAAGTCACTTCCTTCCCTTGACATTGCTTCAACTTCATGCTAAGGAACACCAGATATCGCATACTCAACCGTCTACCTCGAGTCCGCTCCGGAGCGGACCATCACGTATGGTGACAGCACTTGTCGTATTCTCATGCTTTCCGCTGGTGACACTCGTGATATCAAGGCTGAGAAAGGAGGGGTTGTGCTTTGTGAAGTTACCAAAGGCGGACCGTTGCTCGTTGTAGTAACCGATAACAATCGCCAAGATGGAAAGAGCTTTCGAATCAATGAGGGAGGACTTTGGAGAGTCAGAGGAGCAGAGGATTGTCATGTTACAAATATTGCAGGCGAGGAGGTCAGATTGACTATCTTTGGCAAGGAGCATCAAGATTGAGGGACCAGCTCCAGCATCTTTGGGCGATATTTGGTTTGAAGGGTCCGTGATCGCAATGACTCAGGAGCCTGTTATTCTGCCTGTGACTACTTGGAACTTGGGGTTTTTAGTTGGCACGATAGATATGGCTCTACTGAATGTACTGAGTAGTCAGAACTTGAGATGATAAATTGAGTTACACACTGTTCAGCGTGACGGTGTCCACTAATGTCATGAACTTCTGCATGGAGAATTGAAGATGACCAGTGACCATACTGAGACGAATGAGTAGTGTGAGACTATTCTCCGCTTGGTTACCTTATGGCCATGAAGAGATACCATCTCTCACTTGCTCTTGTGAGTAGTCGGAAGGTGAAGGTCGAGAGAGGTTGCCGATGCCGATGCCTACAAGTAGATGATACGGAATAAATGTTGACACCTCGAGTCGCAACTTCCGTCTCCCACCGTCATCACCTGACTTTCGGTTTGAGCAAAATGTCTTGGCACCGGCGCTTACCGCTCGCTTACGAGAGCCCGTCAGGGTATAAATAACAGAGCTCCCCCTTCCAAAAACCCTTCCTTTCCTCTCCATCTTAGTGCATGGGTTTTACGCACAACAGTGAGGATTCGTCCGAGTTTGCGTTTTTGCTAGTTGAAAACTATACCATGACCGCTCCTGTTGGGCTCCGGCCTGATAGGGAATCTTTGGAAACACACATTTCTTCGGAAGAAGATCCTTTTCGTTGCGCGCATGTCCTTTGTGGGGTGTCGTGAGGAAGAGTTTGGTGGATGATACGATGCATGATACGATGGACCAACAACGATGCCATGGCAGAGAGGGACAGAGCGAGGATGCGTACGTGTATTGCTTGGATGGTAGATAGGTACGGCTTCAATTTCGAACACAACCACCATAACTAGGTTTATGTGGTTGCAAGGGAAATAAACTCTAACCTCTCCTCTCTTCCATCCATCCTGCCATTAAAAGTTGGAGCTGCTGTTGAGACGTGACCCGACGCGCCACGCTATTACTCGAGTACACCAAAATGTTCAAATGTTGCTTTTCCAGGCGGGCTGGGCACAGCGCCAGTGCCAGCGCCAACAATCAAACCACCCAACTCGAGTCCACGATGACCCAAAGAGCTCTTATCACAGGCGCAACAGGCCTCCTCGGCCGACAGGTCGTCAAGGAATTCCAACGAGCTGGTTGGGATGTCAAGGGCACCGGATTCACACGCGCAAAGCCGCCTTCAATTTTGAAGCTGGACTTGAGCTCCGAGGCTGAGATTACCAAAACACTGGACGAGGTCAAGTACGTTTCTATGCTACATTTCATTTCACATTACAGCGCTGACACGCAGGAGCATTTGAAGACCTTTAGTTGTTGTTCATTGTAAGTGCAAACTTCATCCTTTATCCTATCTACCAGCGCACAGCAGACACTGACGATACTCTTCAGGTGCTGCGAATCGATTCCCAGACAAATGCGATAGTGACCCCGAAGGCACACGAGCTCTGAACGTTGCTGCCTCTGCTTCCCTAGCCAGACTCTGCGCTGCTCGATCCATCTTCCTCCTCTACATCTCGACCGACTATGTGTTCCCTGGCACAGAGGGCGATGCTCCTTATGAAGTTGACAGCAAGCCAAACCCCCCAAACCTATACGGACAGACCAAATATGAGGGCGAGAAGGCAGTCTTGAGCGAAATGGAGAAGGCGGGGAAGTCAGGCTGGGGCGTGGTCCTGAGAGTGCCCGTTCTATATGGCGAGGCAGAAAAGCCGGAGGAGAGCGCTGTCAATGTTCTGATGAACTCTGTCTGGAAGGCCCAGGAGAAAGATGCGGTAGTCAAGATGGATCATTGGGCCATTCGCTATCCCACAAATACAGAGGATGTTGCACGCGTGTGCGAGGGTGGGTGTCCCGGATTTCGCGGATGGGATCGTATTCGCTGACACAAACCTTAGAGCTATCGACGAAATGGCTATCGACAGAAGATAAAGCTCCAATCCCAACTATTTTACAGTTTTCCTCGGAAGACCGATTTACCAAGTACGAGATTTGCGAGTTGTTCGCTGAGATCTTGGGACTGCCTCTGCAGGGCATGCAGGCTATTACTGAAGGCAATGATCCGAATGCCAGTGTGCAACGGCCATACGACTGTCATTTGTCCAGCGAGGCATTGAAGGATTTGGCTATCAATGTTGCTACGACGGACTTCAAGGATTGGTGGAGGAGAGAGGCGAAGGCATACAGGAAATAAAAGACGGAGGGACGGCTATGCGATTGATCTCCATTGGTCTGGCAATTCGTCAATGTTTTGCCAGGCAAGTGGAATTGGCCATAAATATAACTTCTGAATAGAATTGCACGATGCTAGAGTGACTCAGTCAACTAATTGGCTGTGTCACTATTCAATTCAATGGCTCTCTACTTGACTATTCCTGATCTTTACGATAATCCTGATCTTTACAATATTCTTGATCTTCACCTTTTCTAACTTTCATTAGTTCTCCTACCTTGCGGAAACATCAATGAATTAGCGTTGATGACTTCGTCTAGCACTCTGTACATGTGGGAACTCGAGAGAACCTTGAAACTCACACCGCATCCCCCATGATGGGTACTTGTACAACCGGTACAACCTTCTTCGTTTGTCTTGCCGCCCCGGGGGAGTCGGACTCGAACTGCCAAGAAGTGAAGCTCTTCCAGCCACCACACATCCCTGTCCTTCCCATCTTTCATGCCCAACCTCTTGCGACAGCTTGAGAACCATTGACCAACTTTTACCATCACCATCGTGCAATCGCGCTCACTTGCGTACTAGCTCTCCTTCATTGCCGTCTCACCATGCACCTCACAGCTTCCAACTCGTTTTTTCTGCACTGATTCGCTTGCTACACTCATCGGCGCATAGAGACGCTCAAGTAGTTGGTTGATGACGACAAGCCTCCAATTGCTTTTGCTTTTGCTTCTCCCTCCCTGCCAGCAGCTGGGAAGAATTGTGCGACCAACGCCGGGTTTCCGATTGAACCCGGGAAGCTAAAGCATTGCGACTCACTTTCCGAAGGTCAATTTTCGTGGCGCCGCGTAGCGTGGATAAAATAATCTATCTATAGGTGACTGCTATATGTCTATGGCACCTACCCCATACTGGGGCGCACTTCCTCCCCCAAAGATTGTTCGCGGGAATTCGCTGAAGCAAGAACAAGAGATGAAAGACGGAAGGGAAGACCGAGAAGCGAGAGATCTTCGCGATAGGCGGACCAGTACCAGCAATACCAAAATGGATCCAGATGGCAGGAACGACCTGTCGATTGACACCAAAACCAAACCTGACCGATCGTCAAATCGATTCTCTTCTCAGTCCACTCGTCGACCCGACAGAAGCTCTACACAAACCGATGCGCCCACGGTCTCTACGCAGAGCCCATTCGTTTCTCCTACAGACTCTAGTTTCGGTGAGAGAGGACTGGCTCCTCGACCGCCTTCCTTGCCGTACGAAGCACCTTCCTCTGCGAATAACGATTACTTGGAAAAACGAAGACGGCGAGAAAGCAGGAATAGAGATCAAGCATACGAAGATCAAGCTCCTCCTGCAGCTCCAGACGTTCCTCGAGCACCACCTCCCGTTAGCTACAGACAACCATACAACGCCGGTCCGCCTGCACGTTCAAGGTCAGCAAGACGCTCAGAAGGTCCAATTACTTCCAGTCAAGGCGTGGCAAACGAGTACTATCGTTCAAATCCAAAAGGAGGAAACTCTACATCAGGCTCTAGGAGAAGTAGTGCACAAAAAGGTCGAGCAGGAGCGCATGATGAGCCAGAATGGGATAATACAGTACCTGAACAAATCGACGTTCCTCAACGTCAGCGGAGACAAGGCTCTCTAGCTTCACAAGGAGAATCTCAAAGGAGACGGGACTGGGCACCTGATCGATCCCCTCTGCAGAGGCTCGAATTGACACTTGATAGCATTACGAAGGAGGAGAAAAGAGCTCGGGTAGAGGAGGCCGAAAGACTTGCAAAGGCGGAACGCAACGGGGAGAAAGGCAAACAGAACTCGGTTCGGTTCAGAAATCGACCAGTTGCAAAAGCTCCTGAGGGCGGCATCAGATCAGAGCCTCGAGACTTACCAGATGCCAGCGCAGAGGCAAGTATAACCACTGAACAAACCGATTCGCCGCAAAGGAGGAAAACTCTGGAAAAACGAAAGCCGGTTGGTTCTCCCGCCAAGAGTTCTATTCGAGCTGTTAGTTACGAAGAGCCCGAAAGAACCAGGAAGTTCACAGAACAAGAAACTTCATCGTCGCCCAGCCGTGGACAAAGTACTCGTGATCGACCAATTATTCCAGCTGCAGTAGCTGGGGCCACTGCCGGTGTAGTAAGTGCACAACTTGGCCGAAGTGGGAGCAATAGACTCAAGAAAGAACCTCCTGGAGATCCTTGGTTGCAACGTCGAGTTGAGGCTGGAAAGCAGCATTCTTCAAAACCACCTGCCATTGATCAGAAAAGCGAAGGCCCATCTAGAGGGACAGCATTTCACAGTCATCCTCGAGTGTCTGTGGACAAGGAGCTTTCATCATCGCCCACGGAGTCCGCTAGGGACATCGATTCTTATTCAAGTGACGATATGGGCAACAAACCTGTTCGGCGCAAAACTTTGAGCAAAGTTCAGCAGCTGACAGGACAAAATTTCTCACAGGGTGCTCTACAGTCAATACAGCCAGGAAATGGTCGAGCAACAGAAAGTGTGAAAGCCAATGGTACAAAACATGGGTCGCCATTTACTAGATCTGTGAGCAATGCAACACGAGGTGCTTCTGAAGAAAGATCGGTAGAAAACCACCATCACATTTCAGACTTGCTAAATCGGCATTATGAAAATGCATCCGGGCAAAGAGTCTACACTCCATCAACCAGACTTGATGAATGGAAAAAAGGTGGAGTAGCTCAATTGTCTGGATCATTGCTAGATCTTGAGAATGATGAGCAGATTGAGCTCGAGAAAGACAAGGCCTGGTGGGAAGCCGGGAATACTGGGAAGCGTCGTCCGAGTACAAGCAAACCCCGTCGAGCAGAAGCCTACGATGGAGAATACGATGACAAAAATGGTATGGAATTTCAAAATTCACCCCCCAAGGATGTTGGCGACATGTGTTATTGTCAAAACATAGAAGAGAAGCGTTTTCCTGGTGCTCGCAAGGTTTTGACGAAGGTTAGCCCTAGCCGGCGTCAGTATCTTGGGCCCGACAACAAGAGGGAAGGTATGCAAGGGCGGGCGACGGGCGACACAGTCTCGGAGTCAATCCAGACCCCCTCTGCAAAACTGCTTCCTGTTCCTTCTTATTTTTCGCCTTCCAAGTCCATGGATAATCTTTCTCAGTTTACCAACTCATCCACTTCAAACGTTCATAAGCTAACCTGTCCGATGCGGGGCATCCGCGTCCGAAATGAAATAGCCCCAACTAGATTCAAACCACATCTACATATGAGAGCAGGTCCAATGCTACGATACTGTGGACTTCGTCGCGAAGCCGCGCCTTCTCGTGCAGTTCGAGCACTTACTGGTGTCAATCACGAGAGAGAAATATGGAGAGGAACGATTATGATTGTGACCCAAGATGCTCAGTCTTCATACGAACTAGCTCCAACTTTGAGATTATTTCTCCAACCAGTGGACCTTTTGCCGCCGCCTCCTGCACAAGTTGATGGTGCTGAACTTGCTCCTGAATATGTTGACCCACTTGCAGGACTTCCCAAAATCGGTAGAGATGGCAGAACCCTCTACGTACGACCTGTTGATGCTCTCAAAGAAGGGCGAGAT
Organism: Hymenoscyphus fraxineus; assembly: GCA_900184765.1. Classification (NCBI taxonomy): domain Eukaryota; kingdom Fungi; phylum Ascomycota; class Leotiomycetes; order Helotiales; family Helotiaceae; genus Hymenoscyphus; species Hymenoscyphus fraxineus. Next base: position 2,244,317 of record LT855422.1, read on the forward strand.
CTATCGAAAGAAGAGTCTGACGATGGTTTGTTTGAAATGCAGAGAAGTAACTTGGACGGAAGCAATGACAAAAAATGCGCAAGGCCACACTACGACGGAGAAAAAGCTGGCAAATACAAGGAAGTAAGAGGGTTTCGCTTACATGCTGAGCAAGGTGTCACGTTCTGGAGATTCAACCTCGAAATCGAACTTCGTCCTAAACAACAACGAATTGCTTACCGTATTAATCGTGGTCCAGCGACAGGCTTTTGGGTTCCCGCCCGCGGTCAACCAATGAACATCATGTACAGCAGTTGCAATGGTTTCAGCTATGGCACCGACCCTAATCCGTTTAATGGACCAGATCCACTCTGGAGGGACGTATTGAACAACCACCAAACCCAGCCATTCCACGTCATGCTTGGAGGCGGTGACCAAATTTACAACGATGCAGTAATGCATGAGACGGTAATCTTCAAAGAGTGGACGCGACTCAAGGATTCACATCACAAGGAAAATATCCCTTTTACAGCCGAACTCCAACAGGAGCTCGAGTCGTTCTACCTCAACCGGTACTGTATGTGGTTTTCGCAAGGTCTTTTCGGACTTGCTATGACACAAATTCCTATGATCAACATATTTGATGACCATGATATCATTGATGGTTATGGCTCGTACCCAGACCGTCATATGCTTTCGCCTGTCATGCGAGGTCTGGGAGCAATAGCCTTTAAATATTACATGCTTTTCCAGCACCAAAGTAGTATTGACGAAGGGGAAGACACCGGGCCTCAGTGGATCTTGGGTGATACACCTGGTCCATATATAGGAGAAGTTAGTCGCAGTATCTGTACAGAGCTTGGACGAGGTATCACATTTTTGGGGATGGATTGTCGCACTGAGCGGATGGAAGATGAGATAGTAAGCGCCGAGACATACGATAAAATATTTGATCGGCTTGAGAGGGAGATGACGAAGGGTGTCACCAAACATCTCATTGTCATGCTCGGTGTTCCAGTTGCATACCCTAGAATGGTTTGGCTCGAGAACATGTGAGTCCGGCTTTGACATTGTTATGTTTGTATCAGGTAGACTAACTGTCAAGTAGACTTACGTCGCGGGCTTTCCAACCAGTCAAGGCACTAGGACGGGCTGGAATATTTGGGAATAATCTCCTCAATCATTTGGATGGGGGTGTCGAGATCCTGGATGACCTAGACGATCACTGGACTGCAAAGCTTCACAAGGGAGAACGGAACTGGTTCATTCAGGAATTGCAAGATTTGGCTGCCGTTAAGTCCGTTCGAGTTACGATCTTAGGGTAAGACAAATCAATCAGGCTCTGGATTAAGAGACTAACGTGTATAGTGGCGATGTGCATCTAGGAGCGATTGGGCAATTCTATTCAAACCCAAAACTTGGCATTCCCAAGGATAAAGATCATCGCTACATGCCCAATGTCATATCTTCGGCAATTGCAAACGCACCACCCCCTGATGCTCTTGCTGATGTACTTAACAAGCGGAATAAGGTCCATCATCTTGACGAGGATACTGACGAGGATATGATTCCAATATTTACCCATGACGTCAACGGCAAGCCCAGGAACAACAAATGCCTCTTGAATCGCCGTAACTGGTGCTCCATCAGACCATATGATCCAGAACTGTCTCCTCCGCCAAGCCCTCAAACTCAAACAGATGGGAGTCGAACACCACCACCAACTCGAGGTGGCCTGTTCCGAAGACTTTCCACAACCGCTCGTGGACCTATGTATCGCGCAGAGGCATCTGGAGCACCCCCGCTGTCGAACCAGGGATTCTTTAACAGAAGGGCATCAATGACACGCCGTGGTTCAACTGATTCTGAGCGTCCAGGACTGCTGACTAGAACTTTGTCATTGACAAGAACTTTGTCACTGACAAGAAGAGCCTCAACTGGTGGTGGAAGCCTCTTCCGAAGAAGCAGCAAACGAAAGCCAGATAGTGGTGGGATTAATGGCTATGGTGAAGATAGCGATGATGACTACTCTGAAGACTACCATAGCCCTCCGCGCCAGGTGCGTCTTCGAGGAGGAGCTGGATCTCCAGCATGCGATGACGAAGAAGAAGGATACTTCCCCGAAACGAACGGTACTTGGGGTCGTGTACCTGCGAACCCTGCTCACGAGGCTTCGACCTCGGTCGCGGGTGGCCAGCCTCAACAAGGATTCAACAAGCGCAATTTCCATCGTACGCCTACGGGACTCTCGGAGAAACAACGCAAGTCCGGGTATACCAAGATTGATCTTGAAGGTGGACTGGATATCTGTCTGAATATGGAGGTTAGTCCTAAGGATCCCGCGGGTATCACTACGCCGTATCGGTTGCTTGTGCCGGCTCTTTGGTATGAGGAGAGGTTTCATGGGGAGGCTGCTAGGAAGGCGAAGGGTGGGTTGGAGAGATGGGTTAGTTTTAAGAAGAAGAAGAAGGGGAAGGAGGATGCTTGAGGGGTGGGGATGTTATACTTTTAGGGTTGAAGGGGTGGGGGTTCATGGTAGTTGGGTTAGATAATTGATGATGGATGGTGGGGATGTGGGATGTGGGATGATGGATGGGATGGGAAATGGGTTGGTAGAAAAGATTTTTGGGATGGATTCCTTGAGATTTGTTGTTTGGGTTCGTTCGTGCGGTTGTTGTTGTTGTTGTTGTTGTTTTGTTTTTTTTGTAGTATACCCCATTATTTTTCTGCTTTTTTTTCTTTCTTTTTTTCTTTCTTTTTTTCTTTTAGGGTGTGAGTTTGTGTGAGAGGTTGAGTTTGAGTTTGTATGTGTATGTGTATGTGTATGTGTAGATTTATTTTTATTGAGGTATAAGGGTATAAGGGTGTATGGATGTGTGTTGTGTTATTTTTCTGTAATGTAAGGTAGGTTTGGGTATTGAGTATTATTATTATTATTATTATTATTATTATTATTATTATTATTATTATTATTATTATTATTATTATTATTATTATTATTATTATTATTATTATTATTATTATTATTATTAT
>LT855422.1:2247793-2266010 GCA_900184765.1 Hymenoscyphus fraxineus
GGAGGGGAAGAGGGCGCTGGGATGGGGATTAGGAGGTGAGGTAGATTAGCTAGGTAGCTATTAATATATTTACGGTAATTGACTAAGATACCCTTATATATATTATAAATACCTGAGATACCCCTAAAATAATTCGCTTATGACTGAGATACCCCTTAAATTGTACCCCCTAAATTCGGGGGTATCTCGGTCGTAAAACAGGGGCATTTCGGTTAATTTAGTAGTGAATTTGAATAGAATATTATAGTATTCTAAGTAAATTAGCTTTAAGGTTTATATTCACCTAGGAGTTTTACCCCGTATTACTTACACGTATAAGTACTATACCTAGCTAGGTCTAGGGCTAGGGCTACTACTTAGACTAATACTACTTAGACTAATACTACTTAGACTAATACTACTTAGGATAAGGATATTATACAGGACGAGGATATTATATAGGACGAGGATATCGTATAGGACAAGGATATCGTATAGGACAAGGATATTATATAGGACGAGGATATTGTATAGGACGAGGATATCGTATAGGACAAGGATATTATACAGGACAAGGATATTATAAAGGTAGGTATTACTTAAGAGGGTATTACTTAAGAGGGTATTACTTACGAGGGTATTACTTAAGAGGGTATTATTTAGAACAAGAATATCGCTTAGGACAAGGATATCGCTTAGGAGTAAGTAATTAAGGAATAAGCAATTAAGGCTAATTCGAGTTAACTACTACTAAAATAGACGAGAACTAGTTTATAAAGTCCTATATAGGTAGTACTAGATAGCTAATTAACTTTGTTTATTACTCTTTACTTGTATTACTATATTAGTCTAATAAATAGCGAGAAGCTATTCCTAACCTAACCTAAATTAACTAAGATACCCTTGTTTTACGACCGAGATACCCTGAATTTAAGGGTTATAATTTAAGGGGTATCTCAGTTATAGGCGAATTATTTTAAGGGTATCTCAGGTATTTATAATATATATAGGGGTATCTTAGTTAATTACCGATATATTTATTAATAGATAAAGAAGTGGGGTTTACTTATTACTCATTAGATTACTATTAAAGATTAAAGATTATTAGAGAAGGGGGTAAGTGGGGTAGGGNGAGTAGGGAGTAGAGAGTAGAGAATAGGAAGTAGGAAGTAGAGAGTAGAGAGTAGAGAGTAGAAAGTAGAAAGTAGAGAGTAAAGAATAAGGAGTAAGGAGTAGAGAGTAAGAAGTAAGGAGTAGAGAGTAGAGAGTAGGAAGTAGAGAGTAAGGAATAGGAAGTAGGGAGTAGAGAGTAAAGAGTAGAGAGTAGAGAGTAGAGAGTAAGAAGTAGGGAGTAGAGAGTAGGAAGTAGGGAGTAGGGAGTAGGAAGTAGGGAGTAGGGAGTAGGGAGTAGGAAGTAGAGAGTAGGGAGTAAGAAGTAGGAAGTAGGGAGTAGGATATAGGGAGTAGGGAATAAAAAGTAGGAAGTAAAGAGTAAGAAGTAAAGAGTAAGGAGTAGAGAGTATGTTACGTGTAATACGTAACACCCGTTAATGTATATAAAGCTATACCTAGGCTACCTAGAATACTCATGCTTTTATAACCTATATAAAATATACCTTTCTAGGGAACACCGCCGTAATAATTAGTAGTAATATATAGTACTAGACTTTTATAACTAATAAGTATTACGAAAGTTACTAGAGAATCCTCCGGCTCCGATAAACCAGATAAGACGGTACCTTAAGTCCGACTAAAACCAATACTAGCTAAAACGATTATTACGAAACCTTATACTTTATAATCGTTCTAAAACTCTTTATATAGAGACACCTCCCTTGCCTTTTCTAACCCTTTATAATCGTTTTCCCTCTGTTATTTAATTCCTTAAATTCCTTAAACTCTTCGAACTCCTCGAATCCTTATCCCCTTAAGTTACTAGAGATATAAAAAGGTACTACCTAGCAGGTAATATTACAACTTTTATAACCTAGAAAAGAAGGACTATACTACTAACTAAATAAGTAGGAGCGCCCCGGATAGGGTATAAGAGATAAGAAACTTTACTAAAGATTATAACGTTATAGACTATATAACTAAAGTTAAGTACCGGGTAGTTCGATTCTTTACTTTAATATAATACCTAGGTAACATAGTTATTACTAAATACCTAAAAGAGTAGGTAATATTACTATACTTGTTCCTAAACGCCTTTATAGAATTTAAATAATATAAGGAACCTACCTTCTAGCTCGAGATTAGTAGACTCTCGGAAAACTACCCTAAATACCTTAAGGCTACCGCTAATTCCTATTAATCTATAGCGGGAGGAGAGGCATTTACTATCCTAGACGTCCCTTTTAACTAAGTCGACTCTAGTATAAGACAAAGGGTATTATAGTACTTCTAAGCACTAGAGTTAAGCGAGGACAGTAATAAGGATAAAGAACTAGTATAATAGTACGAGAAGAATATTACCTAACGGTCTAAACGGACTTCGAGCTTATAAAAGCTACTTATCTTACCTAGTACGAGGGAGCCGTTAGTAGCGAAATCCCTTAGCGATATAAATTCTATAATCTATACTAATCTAAGGATAGTATTATAATTAGTAGACCCTAGTAAGAGGAGCGGAGACCCCGACCTCTATAAAGAACTATAATAGATAAAGAGATCGTAGAAGGTATAAGCCGCTTAAATTCAGAGGCTTCTAAAAACCCTAAGTAATATAAATAACTATAATAAAACTAGTGTAATATAGGAGGGATCTAGTAGACTTAGCGGCTTAGAAGGAAACACCCTAAGCCTAGATAGACTATTCTACGCGAATAACTTAGAGTTTAATAACTCTTTAGTAAAAGTATTAGATATAAGCTACTTCTATCTAGATATACCTATAGACTAGAGAATAGGAAACTTAGTAAATAAAGAAGGGAAGATTTAGTATTAAAACGTCTTTACTTTTATAAATCGAGTTAAGGTTATATACCTTATAAGGGATACTAAGCTTATAAAAAGTAATATTAATATATATTTCTACGGCAAGGTAGAACTATAGTAGAACGTTTAATTAGAGGATATAGTATAGCTCGGGATTCTTATATTACTCGGACTAGATAGCTTTATAAAGTAGCTTAAGAAAAGATTTAAACTACTACTATTAGAAGTATAGACTATATATAATAATACCTATTATATAATAAACGACGCTCGCTCGAAAAGATTACCTTCTAAGTACGTAGTAACTATATAATCCGTAGCCTAGGGTTACGGCCAAGGGCTTAATAAGTTCGGAGTAGTAATCTAAGCTTAGTTATACCTAGATCTATAACTACGTAAATAAATCCTAGAACTAGTATAAGGGACGATAATCTCGGAGTTTACGAGTATCCTATATTAAAACTAAGTAAATTAATTTAATAAATATAGAACCTAGAGACCTCCTATAAAGAATAACTTTAATAACTTTAGTAATAACTACTATTAGTCTAACTAGCGTTTTATAGGAAATACTAACCATTTCTTAGCTAACTAGTAATATATATAGAAGCTATAATAGTAAAATATAGGATTATAAAGACTATTAGTAGTAGCGCCTAAACCGCTTATACTTCCCGCGCCGCTAAACGCGTTAGCTAGGACGAAACCAGTTTCCGGTAGCCTAGGCTAATTCTAAAGAAATCGATATAGAAGATACTAAAAGGTATACCTCGCCTCTCTAGAGGAAGAGGAGTAATCTACCTAAGAAATACCCCAAGTATAATACGTATAGGAACTAGAAGCCGATAAAGAATAAGACGACCTACGTCTATAGGTATACCTCGCTAAAGTAACCGAAGACGTAACTAATGCCTTTTATACTATAGAGGACGAGAAAGAGATAGAGGACGAATCGGAGCTATCCTATACGTTCTTTATAGGTATACCTATAACAAGAGAGTTACGGGGCTACAAGTGCCGGATATATAAAGAGACTTTCTCGTCCGGGAATAAACTGTTTAGCTATCTAACTAAGTATTATAAGGCCGATATATAGGCTATAAATTTATATAAACCAGAATAGATTATAGAATAAATAAGCGAAGCCCCTGAAATAAGCGAGCCACTTAAGATTATCTCTACCGCAAATAGTATAAATATTAGTACTAGTATAGTATATAAAGGATATACTTTTACTATAGCTAGCTATAAACTAGAAAAGGACGTAATTTTCGAGAGAGTATACTTTAATATAGGCTACTCGGTATCGTTAATTAGTACCGCCTTTTACAAATAACAAGTACTACCTAAACGCCGCGAGATATGTAAAATAGTAACGCTACTAGTTATAGGTAGGTTTAAGAGAACAAGACACACGTTAGTTAACTATATAATTACTACCCTATATATCTCGGGAATAAATAAGAACGGTAAGGAATATAAAGCGATTATTACCGCCGAATTCTACCTAATCGAGGGACTCGGCTATAATATACTAGTTAGCACCGACGTGATTTACCCGTAAAAGATAGACCTTATTCTCTTATAATCGAAGATAGAAATAGGTAGCTATAGCGTTATAGTAGAAATCTTAACTAGAGCGAAGCCGGGAAACTAAGTAAAATATATAGTTTACACTAAAGCTACTATAACAATTATAGCTTTCTTAATAACGGTTTTACTTATATATTAAATTCTATAAGTAGAATAAGACTTCCTCTTTAATCTACTAAGCTATATAGGAGTATCTTTCTATATATACCTAATAGACAAGTATACTATAGGGGTCCTTATAAAGAACGAGATAAGCTTACCTATTACTATTTATAGGAATAAAAAGGTAGGAAACCTCTTTAAAATAAATACCGAGTATAGTATAAACGCCTTAGTATTCTAGGGCGAAACTAAGAACTTTATAAAACTCGCGAAAAGAAGTCTAACCCGACCTAGTTAGTTTATAAAAGTAGTAGTATTAGCCCTAGCTTTAATAAGCGTGTTTTCCTTAAACACTATAGTAGTAACCTTAAAGAATATAGAGGTTATAAATTTAACTCTACTAAATAGAGTAATAATATATAATAATAATAAGAAGGCGGCGATTACTACTAATATTATAGATTTTTATACGGACGTCTTTATAGACTAAGGTAGCTAAGTTAGAATACTATAAGAAGAATAAATAACTATTCTACTATAAGAGAACTAGGAATCTCGACTACCTAAAGCTACCTGAGTCTACCTATATAGTACGAAGAGTAAGAAGCTTATTAATAAAATATTCGATAAGCTATACTAGTAAGACCGAATAGAATAGATAATAAAACGAACACCTTTCTTATACCTAGTATTTATAGTCTAGAAGGTAGCGAAAAACGCGAATAGCTCCCTTATAAAGAAAGACTATATAGTTATTAATATCCGGGGTCTTAATTAAATAGGGCTCTAAGACCTCTACCCTATACTACTCTAAGACAATATAATCTACGCGATATAAGGGTATAAATATATTATAGTAGTCGACTACGTATTTTTCTTCTACTAATAGTAAGTAGCTCTTAAAGATTATAAGAAGCTTATAGTAGTTTTATACCGAGGCTAAGAGTTCTTTAAGGTTCCGGTTATAGGCTACTTTAACTTACTAAGCTATATACAAAGATAAATAAACTATATTACTTAAAAGTTTTATTTGTTTATACAAGCCTATATAAATAATATAGTAATCTTCTCGAAGACTTTCGAAGAATATATAGCCTATCTATAGTAAGTATTCGACCTATTCCGAGATTATAATATTATAATCGCTTCTAAGAAGTTATTTATCGGTTTCCCGTTAGTAAAGTTACTAGGGTAGTTCGTAGACTCCTTTAGCCTTTTAATATCCTAGGATAAGATTAACGCGATTATAAAGATTACCTTTCTAGAGACTCTAGACTAACTAGAGAAGTACCTTAGTCTTATCGGATAGCTATACTAATACGTTACGAACTACGCGGTAATCTCTAAACTATTATAGGATAGGAAAACTACCCTACTAAAAAAGGCGCCGTTAAGTAAAATAGCTCGATTAAACTATATAAGTAGAACGAAAATCACCGACCTAATAGAAGCGAAGAAGTTCTTATTCTAGATACTATAAGCCTAGCTATTAAAGCTAACTTACCTATACTATATAAATCCTAAGAGAAGACTATTTATTAACCTAGACGCCTCTAAAGAGTTCGGCCTAGGTATAGTTATATACTATATAAAGGATACTAGGTTCCTACAAGGAATAAATAGTATAAGAATACTATTAAAAGAATAGTACCTAGTAAGAGTAAACATTAAGCCGATTATATTCTTATCTTAAATACTTAAACTAGCTAAAACGAGATACTAGCTAACCGAGCTTAAGGTAGTAGGTATTATATAGGCGTTACGGAAAGTAAGATACTTAGTCGAGTATAGCTAGTATAAAACACGTATCTATATAGACTATAGTATAGCGTTATAGATTTTAAAGTAATCCGACCTTATAATAACTATAAGTATAGATAGATTAAACCTGCGATTAGTATACGCTTTAGAGTACATATAGCGTTTTAACCTTGAGTTAGTATACCGAGAAGGGAAATCTTATCTTGTTCTAGACGCCTTCTCTTATCTAGCGAGCTTAAATATAGACTAAATAAAGAACGGAAAATATAATAATAGTAAGCTAGATATACTAGACTTAAAATACCTAAAAGATATAAGAGACTTAGATATAGCGAATATTACTATAGTATATAACGTAATTACTATATTAGTCGAAATTTCGGATAAGCTCTTAGGAAGAATTAAGAAGGTATATACTTCTAATAAAGTAGTATAGAATGTTTTTATATAACTTAAAGCGAACGATAAACTCGGGGAAAACAAGGTATCTCTACTATAGACTATTAGAGATAGCCTACTATACTATCTAGGAGATATTAAAAGACTATATTTACCGAATAATACTACGATTTTAAAGGAAGTACTTAATGTCGCGCACGGTAGTATATATATAGGGGTAAATAAAACGATCGAAAGACTTAGCTCCTATTAGTATATACGAAAAGTAACGAGATATATAAAGGACTATATTTTAAACTACTAATAGTACCGACGAAAATAGACTCGTCGTTATCGTTCTTATAGGAATCTCTAACTAATTATAAGTCCGTCGTACCCTTTCTATATACTTATAATCGACTTTATTCTCGCTCTACCCGAGTTAACTAAGGGGTTTAATATAGTTCTTTTAATTACCTATAAATTCTTAAAGCGAATTACTATAGTACCTAGAAAAGATATATATATAGTATAGTAGTAGGCTAACACTCTTCTTGAACGTCTATTTCTAATTAACTAGGGTATACCTAAAGTGATCCTCTCTAACTAGGACCTAAAATTCCTATTAGATCTATAGAAGAGAATCTTTTAAAGCCTAGAAATATTACTATTATTTAGTATAGCGTACTACTCGTAAACCGATAGCTTATCGGAGAGAATAAACTAAACGGTAGAAATCGCGCTACGATTCCTTATAGGCTATTTATTAGACTATTTAGAAGTAGCGAAATGGCCGAGCCTATTACTAAAAATATAGAACGAGTTTAATAATATAGTATTAGTAGTAACGGGAAAGATACTAAATAAAACAGTTTATAGCTTTATACTAAATTTCACTATAATACCTAGTAAATACGGAAAACACACTTCCCGTCTAATTATCGTAACTAGAATCAAGGCAAGGGACGTAATTAACTACGTAAATGTAAATATAAAGAGCGTATATAATAGAAAACACATACTATTATTCCTTAAAGTTAGCGAATAGGCGCTACTTAGATTATATAAAGGTTATAATATCCCGTTAGTATAAAAGTCTAAGAAGTATAAGGACTAATATACTAGACTATTTAAGGTATTATAACGTATTAGCCGCTTAGCCTATTGTTTATAGCTCCTAGAGTATTAGAAAATCTATAATATATTCTTAGTAGTATAACTCGAGCCTTACCCGGACCCGGCGAAAGACCCTTATAGACGTGAATATCTAAGGTAATAAGAAGTAGTATATTTAAATAATAGTATTCCCGAATAGGAAATTAAGAGGATTTTAAATAAGCGGGTAATATAAAAAGGAAAAGGTTAGAGTATCTAATACCTTGTCCGCTAGGTAGGCTAGGGACTAGAATATAATATATAAAGGTTAAGTAAGGACCTGTTTTATAACGACCTTATTAGAGACTATAAGAGCGTATTAGCTATCCTAGGAATAGCCTTAGCGCCTAACGCCGCTAGGTAATAACCTACTACTACTATATTCTAAATATAACTCGAGAATCTTAATAATCCTAATAACCTTATATTATAAACATTACACTTTCTTCTAATACCTTAATTTTTATACGACCCTCTTATATAAGAGATATTAAATCCGAATAACGTTTATATTACCTTTAATCTTAGTATTAATCGTAAGTCTCTTAAAGGCGTATTACGCGAATCTTAATAAATAGCCTCCGCTAATATACCTATAGGCTATAAGGTTCTACCTTATATAATATCCGCCGACCTATATAGACCGGGCGTAGTCGTGTAATACTTAATAAACTTACTAGTAAAGCTCGGCAAGTCTATTAAGCTTCTCTTAGAAGCCGGCTATAAGTCTACTAAATTCGCGTTAGCTTAATAAAAGGGCGTCCTAGTTACCCGAGGTCCCGATTTACTAACTAGATTACTAAGCGATATAACCTAGTTATTATTCGATTCCGAAACCGTTCTAAATATCGACCCGTTATATATTTAGTACGTATATAGTATAGTTAGCGTAACTCCTAATTCATTCGTATTAGATAGAGTTATAGTAGTAATAATAGAAGCTAGAATTAGCGTTTATAACCTAGCTACATTTAGTAGTAATTTTATAAAGAAGGGTAAGTTATATATTAATTATATAAACCGCGGAAAGCCTATAGTTACTTACGAAGACCTACTAAGACTAATCGCTACTAAATTCAAGAAGAGTAGAGTATATATCTTTTATAAAGAAAATATACCGGACGAGATATATAACAAATATAAGAAGCGCGGCTTCGCCTTCCTAGTATAATAACATACTAAATCGTTTAACCTAAAACTACTTTAATAAGTATATATATTTAAGACCGATAATACTATCTCGCTATTCTTAGAATAGTCTAAGACCTAGACCGGATACTAGACTTCTAAATTAATCGAGGTTTATAATATTCGAGTTCGTAAGATTATACTACTTCTAATTAAATTAAATAGATTAAGCTAGCTATATAAGCTCGCGAATAACAAGAATCCTAATTCTTTATAGGGAATACTAGTTAAGGTAAATACTAGTAGGATTGTAAAGACCGAGAATAGCGACTAACTACTATAACGCTTATCTAAATCGATAATACTAGGACCCGTCGACCTACGTTCTACTATCGACCTTATAGGGTATAATACGAAGGGCGGTAACACTAGTATGTCGGATACTAATTACAAGAAGTTATATAATAACTAGAAGGAACGTAATAAAAGCTTAGAATATATACTAAACTTAATCCTTCTAGTACTCTTTAACGAACGTATCGCTTTTAGAGGTACTACTAAGGTTACTCCGATTTTAAAGAATATATAGGAGATTATTAAGCGTGTTAATACTATTAATAAGAGAGACTTAAGCGCTAATATTATTACTTAACTAAATAAGGAAATCTATACTATATTAAAAGCTTAGGCTAAGGATAAGAGTAACGTAAGTATAATAAAGTAATTTAATAACAGATATAAAATATATTATCGGAATAGTACTACTCTTACTAAACTTAGTATTACTAACCTAACGTATTTCCTATCCGATATAAAGAAGAACGTTAAGAGTATTATATTAATAGAAAAGTATAGACTAGATAATAGATTAAAGGAGGAGATTATAGTATAAATTAACCGCCTCCGAGATATATTCCGAAGTATTATATAGAGGGGGCTCTCGAGCTCTACGTCTCTATTATCTTCGGTAGTTTTCTCGATTTCGGTATAGGTTTCTAGACTTCGGTGTATTTCTCGATTTCGATACTTTTTATAAAAGTAGTAGTCGTATTTACTATAACCTTCGGGTTATAGTCGTTTTCCGCCTTATTTAACATAAGGTTAGAGTTTTAAGGTTACTATTTAATATAGTACTTTTAAGTATATTTATAGTATAGTATATTTTCCCCCTATTCTTTCCGACTAATTGCCCTATAGGGCAGTTATTACAAATCTTATTCGTAACTATAGTAATAACTATTTCTTCTTATATATACTTCCTATTCTTTCTTTTACTATATAGATATCGCGGGCCGCGATGGGTTTTCTTTTCTAGAGGGAAATGTCACGTATAACATATAACACCCGTTAATGTACATAAAGCTATACCTAGGCTACCTAGAATACTCATGCTTTTATAACCTACATGAAATACACCCTTCTAGGGAACACCGCCGTGACAGAGTAGAGAGTAAGAAGTAGAGAGTAAAGAGTAAAAAATAAAGAGTAAAGAATAAAGAGTAAAGAGTAGAAAGTAAAGAGTAAGAAGTAAAGAGTAAAGAGTAAAGAGTAGAAAGTAAGAAGTAAAAAGTAGAAAGTAAAAAGTAAAAAGTAAAAAATAAAAAGTAAAAAATAAAAAATAAAGAATAAAAAGTAAAAAGTAAAATATAAAGAGTAAAGAGTAAGAAATAAAAAGTAAAAAGTAAAAAATAAAAAATAAGAAGTAAAAAGTAAAAAGTAAAAAGTAAGGAGTAAGAAGTAGGGAGTAAGGAGTAGGGAGTAAAGAGTAAGAAGTAAAGTTTATAAGTAGATTAGTAGGTTAGTTATAGGTTAGTAGGTAAATAAAGGTTAGTAAGTTAGTAAATAAGAATAATTATAGGAGTAGAAGATTAAAGACTTTAGATTAATAAGTTTATTAATAATATATCTTTTTATTTTATTTTATTATAAGAGAGAAGTAATAGAAATAAAAGATTAAATATAATTATAAGGTTAAGGAAGTAAATAAAAAGTAAGAAGTTAGAAACTATTATATTTTTTTATAGGTTTTTAGTTTTATTAAAGTATTAGAATATTAGGGTATTTTAGTTACTATTTAAGTAAATAGGTTAGTAAATATTAAACTTAGAAAGAAAATATATAGTTATATTTTTTAAAGTTTATATATAGAAAAAGAAAAGAAATATATTATTTAGATATTATATATATTATAATCTCTAGGCTTTCCTATAATATAAAGGTATAGATAACTTTATAACTACCTACCCTATATAGTAGAACTAATAGGTTACCTAGAGCTTTATTTAGATCTATTTACTAAACTAGATTTCGTAGTATTATATTACTAGGGAAAATATATATATATATAAACTACTAAGTACTTAATAATATACCTAGGTAGGCTATAGTATAGGATACTAGATAGTTTATAAGATATATTTATTTAAAAATAATATACTAATTTCTTATTTAGCTCTATTATATAGAATACCCTTGTTTTTACTTGTTATATAAGATTCTCTTTTATTATTACTTTATTTTAGATTATTTTAATTCTTTAGTAGGTTATAAGTAGTATCTTTAGGCCTATTTAGCTTACGCTCTAAAAACTTTTATATATAATTCTTTTACTAAAAGATTCGTAAGATTTATAAGATTTATAAGATTTATAAGATTTATAAGATTTATAAGATTTATAAGATTTATATAAGTGTTTATTCCCGTATAATAGTTTTTCTATAAATCTAGTATAAATCTAATTATAAAAGTTTTTAGATTTATACTACTAAAATAGGAATATAAAAGATATAAGACCTTAGAGTATATTTAGCTTAACCTTTTAAAACTTTTATATATAATTCTTTTATATAAAGATTCGCGAGATTCGCGACTTTTATCTACTTATTTAGATAGCTATAAAAGTTTTTAACTAAATTAACTATAAATCTATTATAAATCTAATTATAAATCTTTTTAGATTTATACTACTAAAATAAGAATATAAAAGAACTGAAGCTCTTAGGCTCTAGATCTTTTTACTTTTATTAAATCTCTATCTAAATCTTTTTATTCCCCTATAGTACCCCTTCCCTCCTTTGGTATAGTACCCCTCCCCTCCTTTGGTATAGTAACCCTCCTTTAGTATCTCCCTATACCTAGTATCTCCCTACAGTATCCCCCTATACAGAAAGTAAAACTCGGCTAATTTATAGTCGTAAATCGTAAAACGAAGCAGTATTAGGGAAGGGGGGGGGGGNTACATATTTTTCGTAAGATTAGTGCAAATGTTATACAAATCAGGAAACTTTTACATAAGGGGGTGTTTGGCTCGTGTAAATCTAAGATTTGCACCATATAAAAAGATTTGTATATATATGTTTTTATATAAGATATATATACATATCTTAATATACACGGTCGTTTAGATAGCCGTATAAGTGTTTTACTAAATTAGTTATAAATCCGTCGCAAATCTAAAATCAAAAGTTTTTAGATTTGTACTACTAAAATAAGAATATAAAAGAACTAGAGCTTCTACCTTATACTTCTTTTACTTTTGTATATATCTCCGTACAATTCTTTTAGTCCCCCTATACTGTCCCCCTATACTGTCCCCTATACTGTCCCCTATACTGTCCCCTATACTGTCCCCTATACTGTCTATATACTGCCCCCTATACTGTCTATATACTGTCCCCTATTCTAACAGATAGTAATACTCGGCTAATTATAGTCGCAAAGCGTAGGAGCAAAAAGAGCGCCTGGGGGGAGGGGTAATAGTGAACTTATAGGAAGGTATTATAGGACTACAGGGGTAATACTATAAGGGATGGGCGGGGGTGGGCAGGTAGTACAGATAAAGAAGATTTGCACCTAAAATAAAAACTTTTACACCAGCCAAACGCTGGTGCATTTGTTTCGTCGCAATAGTGTAATTTGCATGCAAATCAGGAAACTTTTGCATAAGCCCTTAGGGTCCTCCAGCCCGTGCAAATCTTCGACTTTTGCACCTGATTTGCATGGAGAGATTTGCGTAGCCAAACAGGCCCTAAGTTACTAGCTCCTTCGAAATCCGCGAAAGTTATACTTTTACACTACATTTGCCATATCCAAAAAATCGAGCCAAACATGCCCTTAAACCTTCAACTCTTTTTCTTTCCTACGGTTCTCCTTATAATTCTTTCTATTCTCCTATACTATCCCCTAGGCCTATACTGTCCCCTATACTAATAGAAATCAAAACTCGGCTAATCTAGTAATTTATAGTCGTAGACCGTAGGCCTATGAAAACTGTAGATACAAGTCGGGGTAAGGGGGGGCTAGGGGGCTAGGGGAGTAGGGGGGTGCAGGTGAAGGCAAAGTTGTAGGAGGGATACTATAGGAGTAACGCTATAGGCAGGGGTGAGCAAGGGGGTACAGATATATAAGATTTACACCTGAAATAAAACGCCTTTGTAGCTTGCCAAACAGCGGTGTATATGTTTCGTCAGAATAGTACAAATTACATACAAATCAGGAAACTTTTACATAAGCCCTTAGGTCCTAGGAATGGTGTAAAAGTTTAAGATTTCCACTACATTTGTACAATTTAGATTCGTGGGCCAATCAGGTTTAGAGGTAGGAATAAAAGTTTTCTATATAACTTCTAATAAGGAAGGGTTTTAGAAAGTAAACGCTATAGGAAACTAAACCTACTACCTTTTAATATACTTGCTAAATCAGGAATTGTGAAATATTCGTCTTCGCCGTGGAAAGGGGGGTCTACGAAATACTAGACTGGTTTTTTATTGTATGCGACGCGATACGTATTACTCGCTTTTCATAATCGCCAAGTGTTAGGTAGGATTCAAAGGCTCAGTAAAAAAGGTAAATTTAGGGAAGATCAGAAATTCTATGTGTAGAGGATTATCTCTAAAGTCGGTTAATTATCTGGATACAAACGACGTCCGGCGTGGCTTGTTAAAAGAAAAGGAGAAATAGAGAGGAGAGAAAAGAAAAGAAAAGAAAAGAGTATCTGGGAAGAAAATCCGTGAGCAATAAGAGAAGAAGTACTCAGGCTGTTCCATCGATACCCGCACGTCCAGCGTAGCTTGTTAAAAAAAAAGAAAAGAAAGGAAAAGAGAAGAAGAGACTTCGCAAACAACAAGAGAAGAAGCACTCAGGCTGTTTCATCAATACCCGCAACCTGCATAACAATCCTCTTTCTCAGGTTCTGCAACTCCTCTTTCCTCTTATTAAATGTCGCCTTAGCATCACTTAATGTTTTCTCCACCGCCTTAACTCTCAACTCTTGCCTTTCCCACTCCTCGCCCAAGATGCCTTTCGCCTTTTCCAGTAATTCCACGGTTTGTTCTTTCAAAGATGTGTCTTTCAAGTCGGATACAGCCGAATGTCCAATACTTGGAATTGCAGGTCGAATACATCTTGCTTCTTCAATTAGCACTAACCCTCTCGATATTTTCATTTGCGCGTTGGTGAGCATAACGCTCTCGGAAAGATATTTATTGGTGGTTGTTCTGTCACTCGCAGAGGCGATAAGATCTAAAGCCTCAGATATGGGATCGCCGGCATGTCCCAGTATTTCGAGGACTTCTTTTTCGGCTTTCATCTGTCGTTCTCTAGCACAGATTTCGCTTTGCGCCTCGGCCATAAGCCGTGTTTTCTCATCGGCTTCTGGAAAGTCGGGCGTTGGTTTCGAGAATATGTGTTCGTATGCATCGACAAACTGGCGTTTCGTAATCTCATTTCTTCTCTTTACATCTCTCAAAAACCAAATATTCTCACTAAGCACACCCGCTGCGTGTTCGCATTGCGAAATATCTCGTTCTATTGATTTCTTGGCCTCGATCGCGTCCATCCATTCACTCTCTAAGACTCGATTTGCTCCCTCATCAACCTCCTCCCTTTTCCCACCTACTTTGTAGGCTAAACGTCTCATGTGTGACTCCTGCAATCTCTTTTGTGCGCCGTGAGCCTCGGACTTGCTTTTGACGATCATGGAGGCTTTATTCAGGTCCTCTTTATAGGCGCGAAGTTGTTCCTGTAAATGACTCCATTGAGCTTCATTTTCTTTGAGTGCCGAATCCGCGTACTGGGTTGCTATATCTTCTCGGATCTTGGGAACAACCTCTTCGATTATCCTCTCACGGGTAGACGGAGCCATATTGAAGATATTGAAGTTCAGAAGTATGTGTGTGATGCCTGGAAAACAAGAAAAGTTTGAAAATTTGCAAAGAAGTTTATGTTTACAACTACGCTCGCAGCCTTCTTAAATACTAACGACTTGTGTAACCTGGCCTATCACTCTGTGAGTAACTTCGCCCATCGTGATTGTCTCTGTTAATTGTGCTTAATCATTTCGGCGGCGAAACTAAACAATCACAACAGTACATAAACCGGGATTGGAGCTGAAGGACTCGGGTAGAGTGATTTTGAGTCAGTGAGTGTAACGAATATTTAGTTCGTGTTAGTGAATTTAGTATTTGTGAGTGAATGGGGTCTACAAAGTAATTACTCTTGCGAAGGATTGTACATGTCAGTGTACACCTTGTTAGCTGCCACTAAATCTATTTCCATATTTCCTGTAGATAACTTATATTGGAGAGTAAAAAGACACTGGGTTATCTCAGAGAACGTCTTGCTAGCGTATACTGAAAATAGGTATACAAGTTTCGATAGTTAGGGGCTTGGGGCTTAGCTAAAGCCTAAGTACCAGGTGCGTTGGGTTCTAAGTACCTTTATCTGTTCGAGTGCCTATTGTATAGGTTCACCAGAGTAATATGCTTACCGAGTCTCCGCTAAAGTACTGCCTACATATAATATTATTGCCCCTTACACCATCATCCCTTTACCTCTTTTATATCCTTGACCTTTGTAGTTCCCAACTTGGATGCCTACCACGATCTGTATCGTGAGAAAGAAAGTAGGCTAGTAATCCAATCCATCCAGGTCCCTTTGACCTAATAACACACAACGATAGAGACGATGGCAGCGCTAGAAAAACATGTAACAAGCCGAAATTATAGAGGCGAAAGTATGACTTTTTGGTGCGCTGATATTGGAGAGAAGTGGGAAAGATAATACGAACCCAAAATCATAACGTAAAAGGAAAAGGATAGGGTAGAACGTTCCGAGATAGAAGTCTTGCCTTAAAACACATAGTCCCTTCTTTAGTCTTCACTTACTTATGAGTTAGTCATGCATAGTAGAACTCTGGGTTCTGTGTTATATGGAATTTATTCTAGTTTCCCGAGATGTGATAGCGTTCTTGCTTACTGTCTCTTCCCTTTAGATAAAGATTTTCCTTCCAGGGTTCTTCTGTTTTTGAGCTGGTGTCTATACAACATGCGTCATTTAAGATACTTATAGAACGTCTATTTTATTGAAGAGAGAGAAGGGTGGGAATGATTGTATGTTTTGGAAACTAATAATAAATTAATTTCCCTTTACAACGTTCACATGGGCTCCAAAAATTAGTTTTTGTATGGATAGAATTTCAAGCACTGGTGGCTTGATGAACTCATTCTCTTTGTAGTCTATATAAACCGCGTCAAATGTGCTAGAGTAATGTGAGATAAGTAGTGAAGACAAGAGAGACGTTCGATAGTATGCCCAAAACCGTTTTAGCGACTGAAAAATAACTCTATTAGAATAATATAAGCGAAGGTCTATTATACAAATCTCCTCGAGCATTACAAAGAACCACGTCATCCTAGTTCACGCGCACGCGTAAACTCCTCAAAAGTATTCTGTCTAAAATCCTGCAACTCCTTTCTCCTCTCCCAAAGTATCTTCTTAGCACAACTTAATTCTTTGTCTAACGCCTCAACCCTTAAATTCTCCGCATCTAACTCGATCTCCAATTTAGCCGTCTACTGAGGCCGTTAGCGCCAAGTGCCGCAAAACCAACTTTTGCATCCTTCAGCGCTTAACTTAAAAACTACTACTATAAATAACAATATAATAAAAATAGATTTTAACTAACAGACTTTAAATATAAGATATATAATTATAATAATAATAGAATTAATACTTAAAATATTTTTTTTATAAGGTTTATATTTTAAGGTAGTAATATCTAATAATTGCTCCTAATAACTAAGTCGATAACTAAGATTATAACTATATAATTTTAAACTAATATTTTATAATACTTAAAGAAAATAAATAGAATAGATAGTATTCTAATAAATTATCTATTTATATATTTAAAATAATATATTTTCGTAAGTAATTTAAGTTTATTTATAGACTTACTAGCCAGTTTTAGGAGGGTATATAGTATAATTTATATCGCTTCTATTACTCCTTCTTTCCTAGGTTTACTTCTATACCTATATCCCTAGAGTCTAATTCTTCTCTCTTCTAAACTTTTTCTTAACTATATAACCTTATCTTAGTAGCCTTATCTTATCTTATTATTATAATATTATCTCTAACTAGTATTAATAATATACCTTCTAAGCTAGTAGTAGAAGAGTAGGCTATTACTCCTAAGATAGTAAAAGGCCTAACTAATTCCTTCCTAATCTCTATTAAGATAAATAGAGAGGTTGACTATTCTTTGAAATATATAGGTTTAGATGTTTTAAGCTTTACTTTTCTACTTATATAAGACTAATTTAATATTAGCTTCTCTCTTACTACTCTACTTAGACCTAACTCGACGTCCTTAATATAGATAAAACTCTCTAGCTATAGCTCTAAGATTTTAATTCTAATAGTATTCCTTTTATTAGCCTACTATATAATTATAGAGTTATAGAAGCTCTCCTAATTTAAAGCTAGTAAGTTATATATTTCTACTTATTTTCTACTTATTTTACCTACTTTTTAATATTCTAACTAATAAGAAATTCTAATTAATTATAATAGTAGAACTAAGAAGTATATAAAGTATAATAAGTACTATAAAGGTTAAGGACTTTTCTTAGATTATATTAAGATTAAGGGCGTATTTAGAGGAGTATATAGAAATTATAAGAGACAGGATAAGTATAGTACCTATAAGGTATAAGATAGAGAGGTTAGTAGGGTTAGATAAGAAGATAAGGTAGAGTTAGTTATATTTACTTTGTCTAGAGGTAGAACAACTAAGAAGCCGATATTATATAAGCCTTTAGATACTAGGAAAAGTTAAACTTATAGTTATTAGAGATAGGGTTAGGGGGGGAAGGGGAAGTAGAATATATTAAGATTTAGGGGG
>LT855422.1:2281975-2378892 GCA_900184765.1 Hymenoscyphus fraxineus
TCCTTTACTTAATACTTAGTTAAGTCTTTAACTAGCTACTCGTGTCCTATACTAGCTAACACGTTCCTATTTTAACGTATTTAACGGAACTAACTCTTTTAAACGTACTTTATATACTCTTAGAGAGTATATTAAGTTATTTAATCGCTAGGTACCCTTAGATTTATAACTACAAAGTCTAAGTGTTTAAGATAGGTTAGCCGAGGGGGGGGTAGTCTCTTCTATTTAAGACCGAGTAAAATTATTAGGATAAGGAAGTTTGTTATTAGAATTATTAGTAATTACTTATATATCTTTTAATTACTAAGATATAGAGTAATTATTCTCTTCTTTATTACTTTCTCTATTTAAATTAATAGAACCCCTAGCCTCTTTATTTACCTCTATTTACTTTATATAGGAGGTAGGATTATTATCTATCTCTACTAGCTATAGAGGACTTATAGGAAGACTTGTAAAAGGACTTAAAAGAGGAGGACTCGAAGATTATATAACTATCCTTTAAGTCTTTCTTAGTTATTATTTTATTAGACGTTATAGAGAGCTCTTATTTTTAATTATTAGCTATAGGCTAAGAGAGTTATAGAGGGTTTTACTATACCTTTCTACTACTTACTTATTTACTTTTAGCTAAATTAGCTAACTTCTCTTTTACTTAACTATTAAACTCCTCTTCTTTAATACTACTCGACTTATTCGAATTATATAGTTTAATAGTAGGTTACTTAAGTTCCTAAAAATAATTATTTTCCCTTATAAGGGAAAATAAATAATTATATAAATATCTTCTTTTATATTAATTCTCTCTAATTTCCGCTTACTTAATCTCTTATATAAGGTTTTAAAGTAATATAAAATTAACCTATAGTAGAAGGTTAGGGTCTCGAGTCTAAATATTTATTAGTACTAAAGAGTAGTAAAAAAGTTAATAAACTTATATATATAACTAAAGCTTAGTCTTTCTTTCTCTATATTATTTTTTTAATAAATAATTTAGATAAGTTCTTAAGCTTCTAATTATTCTCTTTATTATAAAATTTGTTTCTATCCTTACTCTAGCTAAATATCTTAGATTAACTTTTATTTAGTCTCTTAGTATTAAACTTAGATAAGTTCTCCTTCTAATAAATTACTATTAAGGGATTAAATTAATTAATTTATTTAGGAAGTACTTTATTATATTTAGTAATATTTATATAACTATAAAAGTATATTATAGATAGCTTCTTAGGTCCTATTAAATTATTTAGAAATTCAAAGACTATTATCTAAGGAGTAGAACCTATAAAGATAGGTAGTACCTTTAGAGAGTAAGAGAGAGCTAATTTAATATATCCTTATATAAAAAAGGCTATATATATACTTTTAGTACTATTACTTTTAGTAGATTAAATAATATTCTCTATAATATATTTAATAAACTCTAAGGTATTTTTAACTTTATAATCTTCTAGAATAATAATAGTATAAGCTATAATAAGTTAAATTAATTAGATAATTAAGTTTAAGAGATATAAACTTACTCTAAGGATCTTATAACTTTTTAATAATTATTTACTTATATTTTATATAAGCTCTCTAATTCTTAAATTTATAGTTAACCTTCTAAGGATAAATAGTATACTTCCTAGTATATACTCTCTCCTTTAGATTAGATACCTTTAGAATTAATTAAGGTAAACTTCTAGAGAAATTACTATTAATACTTATATAGTTTTTAATACTCCTAGATAAAACTTACTTAGCTAACCTTTTATTTATATTATTAATCTTTACCTAAGTAATATAAGATAATACTTAAGCAGCTTATTAACTATAAGAAGAGGTTATACTATTAAAATTAGCGTTTATTTACTATAAACCCTTAAGTCCTTAAGCGTTAATTATCTAAGTAGATATAGGAAGAGAAGAGGAATTAAAAAGTCCTAGCTAAAGTTAACTAGGAAGACTTATTATTAGAATAGATATTATAGGAGCTATTAGTATAGATAGTATTTAATTTAAATTCGCTTAAGTAAGAGTTATACTATTAAATACTATATTTTCGGCTTTATAAGAAGTATAGAATTTAATATTAGGATATAGTCCTTAAGTAACTAAATAATATAGCGTTTATAAAAGTAAAGGGTTAGAAGAGGAATTAGGCTAAGTAGATATAATATATAAGTTAAATTAATATAATTCTAAGTTAAAAAATAGTAGAAAAATAATTTATTTAAAGAATCTTTAAAGATATAAAAAGTTATTTAAAGACTTGCCCGCCCTCTAGCCTATTTATTTAATATCTTCTCTATTATTATATATCTTCTCCTTCTATATTACTAGAATATTTATAAGTAAATTACCTCTCCTCTTTTACTCTTATCTACTCTCTTTAACCTTGTCTATATATTCCTTATTTAGTATAAGTAGTTATTTAATAGCTCTATTCCTAGCTTCTGCTACTTTATATCTACCTCTTAGAATAGACGATTTATAAAAGATAGCTTATTTTAATTAGAAATATAATATACTAATATATTTCTTAGTAACTTATAAGTATATATATATAGTTTTAAGCCTACTTTATCTAGTATAGTACTATAAACTATATCTATCTTAAAACCTAAAGTAATAAGTATAGTAGAGTACTACTTTATAGTTTAGCTTAGTAGATATTTGTTAATATCTAATATATATATTAGTAGGTTATATAACTATTAAAAAAGCTACTAAAAAAGTAGGTAGCTATATATCCTAATATTCTTTATATTCTTCTAATAACTCCTTATATAGTTATAGGTTTAGGATTTTACTATAATAAACCTTACTAGGTAGGTTCTAGTAGAGTTAAAAAGGCTATCTAACTACTAGATTAGGTTGTTTATTATCTAGTCTAATATAATATATATTCTATAATTCTATATATTCTTATAGATCTTTATATATAAGCTCTATATATAAAAATAAGAGAGTAATTCTATTCTATTAGTAGTATTAGTAAAATTGTCTTATTCTAGTAAGTTCTATAAAATAATACTATATAAAATAGCTATTAATATTATCTAATCTAAGAAATAGATATAAAAAAGTCTTAAATATATAAAAGTAATAAAAGAATAATTAAAGAATTATATACTATAGGAATAAAAATAAGTAAATAAAAGTAAATATACTTACTATTAATATAAGTTTAACTTTTCTAATTAATTCTACTATAACTCGATTTAAATATTTTAAGTACTTTTTCTAAATATAAAATAGTTATATAACCTAATAATAGTATAATCGCTTATACGTAATATACTATAATACGCCTTAGTATAAAGTAGTAATTCTATACTATAGTTAGCTCTAAAGAACTTAAGTATAACGTTTATATAAGAATAGTTTAATAGATACTAGTAAATAACTAATTAAGATATATAATTAGAGATCCTATAATATATTTATATAATATTATAAGAGTAAGTATTAATATAAGTATATATCTTAATATCCTAGGGTACTAATTTATTATACTTATCTATTAACTATACTTAGTCTAGGCTAAGAATAATATAATTACCTTTAAGAGCTTAGTTTCTATCTTACCTCTATTAAATTATATCTAGGTTAATAATATAAAGTATTATAAAAAAAGTATCTTTATTAAATAATTAGATTAATTTACTAAATAATATATTAAGTAATATATACTTACCTACTAGGTAGTCCCCCCTTTTACTTAAATTAATTATAAAGAAGCCTCCGGCTATACCTAATAATAGACCCTTAAGTAATCTTATACTCTAATATTTTATATAATACCTAATCTACTTCTAATTATCTCTTAAGAGTTATTCGATAAGGTAAACCTAGCTCCTTACGTATTTAGAATACTCTACCTTAGTTAATCTTAATACCTAACTATACTAAGTCCTCTATAATATTATTATCTTTATAACCGGCTCTAAATAATAGAGCTATATAAACTCGAATATTAGCTTATTCTAGTATTATTAATTACTTCCTATTAATACCCTATTCTTTTAAATAACGCTCTAAAGTGTCTTTACTTATAGAGATTTATAATTTACTAAAAATTATCTCTACTACTTTTTAAGTAGTAGTATAAGAGAGATATAACTTAGTTATATCTTCTTTATATAGTTCTAAGTTAATTCGAGGACGTATTTTAAGGGTAGAAGTATTATAGTAGTTTTAATATTAATTAATATAATATATTAAAAATCTACTTATATAAATTTTATATTTTACTTAGTAATTTCTAAATATATAACTCTAAGTATAATAACTTATAAGATTACTTACTATATTTAGCCTTAAATTTAGAGTTTAGTTATAAGTCTAGAAAAATATTATATAAGTATAGTAGACTTCCTACCCTAAAATATAAACCTTCTAAAAAAAATATTTTAAGTATTAAATCTATTATTATTATGATTATACATCTTATATTTAAAGTCTATTACTTAAAAACTATTTTTATTATATTATTATTCGTAGTAGTATATTTGAAGTTAAGCGCTAGAGTGTGCGAAAGTTGGTTTTGCGGCACTTGGCGCTATCGGCCTCAGTACCGTCGCATCCGTCAACAGCTTCAGCGCATCCTGGATCCGAGTTTTACACCATTTTTCCGAGTGATTGAAAGCCATCTCCCCCATGAAACGTAACTCCGGCGCATCAAGATTTTCAATGCTATGAATTAAGGGTTGTATCTCCCGTGCCATCGCGATATGATTCTTGACTTCCGAAATATTCCTGTGTGCATTGCCGAGCTTGGAATCCTTCGACATGTCTACGAAGGAACCATAGTTCCAGAAATCAGAAACGACAGGGTGTTTTGCGGAAGAGAGGTTATTCAAAGCTAGGGCGAGATCCCTCTCAGCATCCTTAAGAGCTTTCCAAGCTTCATTTTCGGTACTCATTCGTGACTGCACCGCGTTGAAACTGGTCTCTGCCTCGGTTACAAGCTGTTCTTTCTTGTCTTCTCCCGGAAGCTCTGGGGTTTCTCCTGAGAATATCGATTTATACAACTCATCCAGATCCTTTTTCGCCACGTCGTTGGCAGCCGCTTCTTGAGCAAGCGACAGGCTAAGCTTCACCGCATTGTCTAACGTGTCAAGCATCTTCCCAAGATTGTATTTTATTTCGTCATGGTATTTGAGAGCTTCTTCCCATTCTCTCTTCTCTTTCTCTGTTTTCTCGTCGAAGATTTGTTCTTTTTGGCCAACTTTGTAGGCTAGTCGCCTGATCTGGGAGTTTTCGTACTTCTCATAATCGGCCAACTCGCTCTCAACGATCTTTGAAGCCTGTTCTAGTTCCTGTTTTTTCTTGTGGATTTGTGCTCGAAGACGGGCTACGTAAGATTCATTGAACTCGAGAGCTGAGTGTGCGTGGTTGGTTTCGTCTAGTGTTTGGAGGAGTTGTGCGTTGCGAGGTGCGGCATCTCGGATTCTGGCGCGGACTGAGGTCATTTTGGAACTATGGATGTGCAGATGTATGTGATGCATATGCATGGTAGGCAAAATGAGGTTGAGAGGTTCTAATACTGACTTTATACGATAACCCTAAGAAAAGTAACCTTATTTTGCTTCGCCTGTCATGACTGTGGCTGTGTTTAGGCATTACGACGACGAAGCTTAACAATCACAACACTATATGGAACCTGGGAATGGAATTGTAGAATTCAGATATCGAAAGCTAGATTCGTGATTGTGACAGGAAATCAGTGTAAATCCAAAGGCAGAGTACCTGGGAAGCATGGAACTTGTCGAAAGTGGGAGGGGTAGTGAGTCCCATGTGATCGATGTATTAAAGTACCCATTCGTGATGTATAGTGCCAGAATAGTTGGAGTCGAATTTCAACGAATGTATTCTAGATACTTTATAAAGGATGACTTTCTTCTTGATTGAATAACTGTGTATTCAGAATAGATAGAATAAATGTTGTAAACATCTAGGTTAGTCACCTAAATTAAGCTAGTGAAGTAGAACAAGAGCTGTGTCTATTAACAATTTTTCAACTATCAGCTATCTATAAAGACTTTAAACTTTAACTATACCTGAAATAAAGTAATACATAGCATTTTTTATGTACTTATATCAAGAACTCAGTCGAAGTAAGAGGTACGGAAATATTTTGTGTATGACTGCATGTATGATTTTGCCAAGGCGGTTCCACAAAATGAGGGGGATGCCGGCCGTGCATCCATGAATGGAAGTCCCACAGCCGCTAGAAATCTTGTCTGATGTATGAGAAGAGAATTCTTAGTAACGACGATTATGCTGAAACTCAAGAAATCTTTCCGGGAAAAGAATCAATGGCCTCGTGGATGAGCGAGGAAAGATCAAATAAAAACATGGCATCCCGCAGTCACCTACGTAACCGGTCTCGGTAGATGTGCTACAAGAAACCTCCAAAGCAATGGCCGTGGATCGCTTATCTATAAACACCATGGACACCAAGTCGGCCAAGGTAGTACAGCTTGACATGTTCCTCATCTTGTGATAGCAGACCTCAATTCACTATCTGGCCATTTAGACACTTGACAGCCGATCAACACCTCGATTCCGTCTTTCGACGAACACTTTAATATTGCACAACGTCAACGCGCGTGGCGAGACTGTTGCGCAAGGATGGAGATTAGGAAGGTGTGAGTATTTGGTCTAGGAAGGATCCAGAGAGATTATATGTGGTCTCAAAGTGTACAAGACCGAGAGATGGGCAGCTGCATAAAACTATGCTCCCATGCATGAACGAATGACAGGGTCGGGTGGTTTTGAACCTCCGAAGCGTTCCAGCTAGTCACCTGCGCTGCATACATCAGGAGGTAAGTCGGTTGTTGTCGATACAACACCAAAATCTGCAAACTCAAGTTAGTTGCAGACACTGCATTTGAAGTGCCATGCCATTATTCTTGACAGAAGAAATTCCGGGCCCAAGATCCCAAATCTCCATTTACTAGGTCACACGCTCTCAAGAACGATGGATTTATTTACAGGGGACATTAGCCAGACTCACGATGCCCCTTTTTTTCTCGGGAGGCAGGCGCCGGATCTGCCTTGGCTGGTGGACCTGCACCATCTTTCCCCAGACTTTGCAGAGACGACACCACCTGCAAATTCACCAACGACCTGCTGGACAGTAGCCGGTGAAGCGAGCCCTTCGACATAGATGCAGCGGCATATCTCGACCCAATAATTCGCCGAACAGAGCAATGGCATATGAGCACAATATGTCGGTGAGCTGCCGCTTCTGGATTCACCATGAAAAGAGTGAGTTTGGACTAGTCGGGCCGTTGGCGAGGGGAGAATATAAGAGAGGCAATGATATCTTCAATCTCGGGGAAAGTGCGTCTGCCAAACGACCCATCAACTTGTCACCTCGTGAGATTGCAATCATGTTTCTCAAAGGATTTCTGTTGCTGCAGTGCTTGATAGTACTTTTCTATCGAATCAACCCCACTATCGCTGCACCACCCCTCCCTAATACCCCAAGACAACTCTCCGACTTACCGGAGGACAATTGGCAAAAGTATGTGCGAGCTCCCAAGAGTAAAGATATCAAGCCAGTCAAAATTGTCTCTTATAAGGGCAATGTAACGAATCCCAACGGTCTTCTTACCGGAGAAGGAACAATCCTGACCAGGAAGGCAACTGCAGGTGGTAACGCAACAGCAGCCGGTAGACCCATTATTGAAGCCCCGCCTGAGATTGTTGTCGATTTCGGACTAAACCATCCGGGATTTCTTTCCATCGACTTTGGAGGAGCTGCCAATTTCACTCCTGGCTATCCAGGAATCAGACTTGCATTTTCGGAAACATTACAATTTCTTACCAACGTCAGCGATTTCTCCCGATCAGATAATGTATACTGCCATCGCTTCTCATATTTGATAATCTTGGAGCTAAGGTTTTCATAGGGAGAAGAACCAGAAGACAAGATAACTCCTGGATCTGATCAGGTAAGTGGTGGAATTTGATGTATTCATGTGAAAAAAGACATACTCACGTGACCGTAGATTGCTGTGAAATCCAAACCGTACACTTGGAAGAATATTCATGGTTGCGAATTCGATCGAAAGGTATGCACAGATGGACTCCATGGATTCAGATATATGAAGATTTATCTGGATGCGTTGCCTGCGGACGTTCCTGTTACGACCTCGCTTGGATCCGTCACAATTACGGGTCTGAGTTTGGAATACTCCGGATTTCTGGGAACGCCAGATACCTTTATTGGATGGATTGAGACTTCGGATGAAAATCTGAATCAATGGTGGTAGTACGTGTTTATTCCCTTCTTTCCATCTTTCAGTGTGTTTTAGCCTAGTTGGATTTTTTTTTTTTTGCAGATAGAATCTTAGTTCCTCTCAAGTCTGTTAGAGGCTTTGATGTTTTCTTGAAGTGTAAATGCTGATTCTCACAGCGATTCTTCCTATACCAACGAGATTACCACAGATGTGTTTAGGCGATTCGATACCGAACCAAGACAAGCGAATAGCTCGACCTTGATTGATAAATTGGTTCTTCACGATGGCGCAAAGAGAGATCGAGATCCTTATGTTGGAGACGTTGCAGTTTCTGGAAAGACTACATATCTCACTCACGATACTGCGATAGCTGCACGAAATGTACTGGCAGATCTTGCAGACCACCAACGAGCTGATGGATGGATTCCACCAGCATCCATCCGGTTATACGACCTTCCTCTGATGGACTATCCATTATGGTGGGTTGTTTGCAGCTACGATCTCTACATGTATACTGGAGATGTCGCATACATGACTTCATATTACAAAAACATGGTCCTGGTACTTGACAAGTACTACCCAAGCGTCACGAATCAAGACACAAAATTGATTCAAAAGGGCATTGGAGGTTCAGATGGTTATGGCGATTATGCGTTTCTTCCTCGAACTGGTCCAATAACATACTACAACGCGCTTTATGTTATGGCTTTAAGCAATGCCGCTACAATTGCGACTACCCTCGGTAAATCCGACGATGCAAGACGTTGGATTGATCGATCAAAGGTGGTAGCATCCGCCATTAGTGAGCGACTGTTCGACACCTCCGTTGGTGCATTTTACGACGGGTCTTGTGGTTCCTCTCCGTGCCCAACACACGCCCAAGATGGGAATAGCATCAGTGTTCTTAGTGGAGCAGCAACCCCCGAACAAGCAAAACTAGCACTCGATTATCTCGCGAAGAATAATGCCCGACCATACGGCAACTCTTTCTACGATAATGATTTTTTGCAAGATGGCTTCTCTCAACGAGTTTATGCTTTCATTTCCTACTTTGAGATCCAGGCTCGCTTTATGGTCAAATCGCCGGATACAGCTTTGGAGGAAATCCGAAGATTATATGGCTGGATGGCTACTCATGATCCACAAGTTACAGTTTGGGAAGGGATCGGTACAAATGGTTCTCTCTATGAAGATGGATTCAGTAGTCAGGCTCATGGTTGGGCGACTGGTATCGTGCCATTATTGACGAACAACATTCTTGGTGTCCTACCAACTGGACCTGGTTTCCGTACTTGGAGTATTAAACCCATTCCGGGAGATGTGAAATGGGCAAAGGGTGTGGTTCCCACACCAAGTGGTCCAATTACGGTACGATGGCATCGGGATGATTCGCTTGGTATTTTCTGGTTGATAGCATCTGCTCCGGCAAATACTCGTGGTACCATCTCCCTTCCTGTTCCTTCTTCAAGTACAAAGGTGTATCTGAATAAGGTTGAGGTTACGAGTGCAAGTATTGCGAGTACGGGAGATGGATACGCCACTATTTCTGTTGAAGGCGGAGATCATACGATTACTGTGGGATACAATTAGGGAGCCAACTTTTAATTCTGGATATCAAATTACAGCGGGCTTCAAGCACGAGCCAAAAGAATCTTGGATTCTATTATTTCCTCTCCTCTCTGCCGTTACCCCGCTATTTACATGTGCTGCTCGCTACCCCGCGTCTCCTTCTCTTTGCTCCACAATATCCCTATTCACTGCGTTATCCATATATCATATGGCCATGGACTACCACTCTTGTCCAATGCCCTATTACTTGAGTCTTCACTGAATGCCAATCCTTTCTCTTTCCGTCCATTATTTCTGGGCATGATTCCTGTTTTCTCCCCGGCATTTCAAGGATTGCTTATGTAAGTTTTGTTTTCACAAATGCTCTAGCCTGTTCGTTATACTTTTTGGTATAATTTAAATGCACCTCAAGCGTGTCGCCCTTCTCACAGAATGGGTCACCATCATCGCAGTACAGCTGGATTTTTTCCGCGTACTTGTCGCAGGTCATGTTTGCTTGACGAGGGAAGAGCTATATCTTTGATCAGCATACGTGTCATCTTTTCGTCTTCAAGAGCCAGTCTTTAACCCTTTCAGGACAGGAATAACTTACGCCATCCGAAGTCGCAGTTCCCACATTATAACTTTTTCCAAGGACGAATCTTGGATCGCCCATTTGGATCATTGCTTTAACTGCGTGGTGTAAGGTTCGAGGCTTTAAAAAGAGAGAGATGTGAGAATATACCACTATCACCATATTTTGCGTCAACAGGTGGTGTCATTGCTGATCCCCCGATACCCCCACCACCACACATCACATCACCCACAACATGAGCGCCCTATTCACATTCATTAGCCCACCTCCTTCTTTGCTCGTATGCTCGCCATTTCACGAGTCCACTCACCTGCGAATACCCCATCAATACCACCTTGGACGTAGGACAAGCATCCACATACGTCGTCAAAAGCTTTTTCATGCCAGCCGTCCCCATCGCCGAGGAATTCGCGTAGTTTTCTAGGGTTGCGGGGTATACGACGCTTTCCATTGTTGTGCCTGGGAAATCTTGGGTAACTAAGGTGGCGAGACTTCCGATTACGCCTGGCCCAGGCTGTTCCGTACTAGCACGGGCGATTATTATATGGTTGGCGGCGCAATCTGCGGCTTGGGTTATGGGGGCGAGAAGGAGCGTCACAAGGAGGTAGAGGAGATCCATTGTGAGTTTGGTGGGCGAGGTTTAGGAATTTGGATGGTTGGATTGAGTGGTGACGGTGAGAGGTGGTGCTCCCAGAGCAAGAAGGTAGTTTGACTAGTATCAAGACGATAACTGCGATCAAACGAAGAAACCAGTCTGTCTTTTGGTGTTGATGGGCACTTATGTATGAGTACAGGAGTGTAACGACGTAAGGGAGACTCGGAGAATTCTGAAAAGATCTTCCCTACTGGATCCAGTCCGGTATTCATTCCCACAACGTGCCCTCCGCCTCGGTTTCATTTTGGTAGTGCACCCATTGCATTGTCGGTGTAAACTTTCGGATTAGATTGGATAGCCTTTTACATGAGAGTGGATTGCGTTAGAGCTAGGATGATTGCTGTATGCTAGATCCTGGTCTCTTGAGTCGAGAGTTTGCGTTGTTAAAAAGAGGCGAGGTTTAGATGATCTACGGCTCTTAGAAACCATTTGAAAGACTTTTGGCTTGCCTAAACAATGGCTTAATTTGTCAGCTGTCCAATTAGGAAGCGTATAGTACGATTAGTAAAAGAGGAAGTAGAAGAGAAAATCATTAGGTGTTAGTATAGAATCACTGAGAACAAAGCACATGCCTTTGACAGCCTATTAGCCCTACCCTCACATCGGTCAGAGAGTACTATCAGTTCAATACCAAAACGAAACCGGGTATCTCTACCCTAGTGTGGGGAATAAAAATAACCTCTGTTCAGTTCTCCCTTGCTTTTCGAAGCTCTTACAACGTCGCCGAACTCGGTAACTGTTGCGAGCCGAGCTTCTCGGTACAGTAATTCCTGCATTTTCTCTGTGCAACAAGTGGGAATCGGAACCCTACCAGATCTTTACTGGTCCGTGTAGTGCGTGGGAGCAACCTAATTTGGTGTCATGGTGTTCAGTTATTGGATCGCAAGATCGCAAGTTCGCAAGGAGTGGGGAGTTTTTACGGAGTATATCAGATGTGGGATGATACCGAGAAAGCACCAGACGGCGCCACGGCGCTAGTTGGCGATCCATGGCGATTCATGGGCTTCGCGTGGAGCTCGTGTGGGGGTTTGAGTTTGGGGGGATTTTCTGTGAACGATGTGTCTGTGCGAAGGAGACACGGTGTGACGACGATGTGAAGTTCTAAAGGCAAGTAAAAATAAATCATACTCTTCTCTCAGCTTTTCTGGTGCCAGTTAATCGGGACGGGACGTGCATTAATCTAGAATTGTCTGTAGAAAAAAGAAAAGCTCGCAACGTAACCCCAAAATTTCCCGAATCCTACTCGCCCTTACTTACCCAACCCATATCTGGTGATATCAACCCACAATACCAAGACAGCGAAGAACCCCTCGCTTAAAATATTGGCAGACAGCAACCCAAATAGGAAAAAGTCGCGAAGCGCTAAGCGCCGCAGCCTTAGAAACAACACCCCTCCCGGTTTCCTCGTATCTCAGTGGTTCAAATGTGTTTCGATCTCCCTCGCGTTTGCAATATATCGGTAGTTCGCATTTACGGAAAATGCCCAGTCCCGGGGCGGTGGTTCGGTGCCTGATGGTTCGTTCGAAGCCAGACACGAGGTGGATCTTGATGCAGAGATTGGATCTTTGAAATGGATGGACGGGGAAAATGCATGAGGTAGGTGGGCAGTTTTGAGCGTTTGTGAGTTGTCATATTGTATAGTAGGTTGCTTAGACTATTTTAGGCATGAGGAACGCGTGTACGGTTCGAAGAACGAGGTGGATGTGAAGACTAAAACTCAGATTGTTGAAAGAAATGTACCGTCTGACGCAAGGGAGGATTTGTGAGTTGTCGGATTGGAAATTGCTCCGCTGGTTTGGATCCTGGATACTGGAACGCATGGAATGGTGGAAAATACGAGGCATCTAATACTGTGTTAGGATATGGGTCTATCGAATCATCTTGTCGTGGTGTTGTGACATTGGAAGGTCAAGGATCTGTTCCCAAACGGGAATTTTGAGGCCATTCACAGGGCGAAACGCCACCAGTATGGTGGCCGTTACCGACTCTCTGGCGCAAAATGGGCAAATCGCAAAATCGACTCCCAGTCTTGTCGCTTGTGCAAGCTCGCTACTCCATATACGAGGTGGATAAGATAAGAGGGAGCTTTTTTGTCCACATGCCATCGTATTTAGCTCATTATTATTGATATCAAACTTATTCCCATCACACTTTCATGGAATCGGTCATGAAAATAAATTAAACTGCATGGAGAAAAAACTCGTTTATTTTGTCCACCTCGTATCTATATACAAAACCTCTCTATTTAAACTTAAATCACACAAGAAATCACAATTTCGAACCCGAATCCACGAGAAATTAACCTTAAGCGAAATCTCTATGGGATTACCTTGTAAAATAATAAAGACGGAGCGAGTATATCTACGACATCGAAGCTTCATTCATCAACTGGCCGGAGACAAGAAACGCGGTATCTAAACCAACTCGGAGTTTTATAAGTCTCTACCTACAATAACCTAGATTTTATAGGTTAAATACACGGGACTCTCGTGAAATTTCCGAATCCTGTAATAACCCGCTAGAATAACATAATCTAATCGCTCTCAAGATAGATGCTTGTACATTTTTCTCGATCAAGTTTAACGACGATTACTATATTCATAAAAAGAAAAAGATTAGAAAGAAGAGTATTTATATCGCGATATATTCACGTGTTTAATTACGTGATAACCCAGAGCTATATATATTCCTGTATTCTATAGAATAGACAGAATACATTTATTTAGAACCACTCTTTTTGCCCCAGCGTGAGAACAAACTAATCACTTAATCAACGGTTATTTAATTAAATTATGATTAAATTGATTAGATTTAGATTAGGACCTTCGGTTAATTAAATAGATTAAGAGGCGTTTATTTAATCTAATTAATTAGATTAATAGTATATATTTCAAAGTACTACTAATACACTTAGAGAAGCTTTTAAAAGACTAATAAAGAGATAAAACAAAGGAAAAGAGCTAGTAGATAATAACTAACGTTCCTTAATTATAAGGATATTCCTTATAATTAAGGAACATTTCTATAGTAAAACACTTTATTATTCTTATCTAGGCACGTTCCTATAGATAAGAAATGTAAACAAATTATATTATAGTAAATTCTTTATTATAGAGCTATATAAAGACTTATTCCTACTCTATAGAAACTTTCCTAGTAAGGACAAGTATAAGGGGCTCTCGCTTAGCCTTTATATAGTACGCCGAACACCCTCCGAGCCCTCGGTCCGTCGGTCCGAGACTTCGGCCCGAGTTAATCGATTTAATTAGATTATATAGTTAATTAAGCGATTAACCCTGATTAGGAGGTCGAGTTGATTAGAATAACTAAGATTAAGACCCTATTAGTTAATCTATTCTATTCAATTTTTACGCTGTTTTGCCCTTTATTATCTCCCTGCCTTTGATATCTCTGGTATCTCTATACCAACAATTATTCTTACTTACAACAGACAACTCAATATCTTAGTAATTACCAAGGACCGGTTAGCCAGGCGAGGTTCGACGTAGTCCATAGAGAAAGAAAACACAAACCCATCTATCGTAAAAGTCATCTCAACGCCCGGTTCCGAGATTCGGGGACTTCTATAAAAACCCACCCCGTCCCATCCTACAAGGTTATCCCTAAAGAATTCACCATGTTAGTCTTACACNTTACCTATCTTACTAAATACATACCAAGGTACCTAAAATCAAACCCAACCTTTTTATATCAATATCGGGGTGCGTTCTAGTATTCCATACTTATATACCTACCCTACTACGTAGAAGCAAGAGAATTTCGGCGTTAGGCGCTACCTCAGATATATTCACCAACCAACCACGAGTACGGTACTGTATTGTACAGTAAGCATGTAGCTTACTAGTACAAAGCAACGAACCAACCAACCAACCAACATCAAACAACAGAAGTCAGTCATCATACAGTACGGTACAGTGCAGTTCCCCCGACACGGGCGATTTTGTAATCTGCACGGAGATGGGGGTTGTAAGCTACTCTACGCTACGCTACGGTGCAGGTGCTGGAGGGGTCGGAGGGGTTAGAGGGGAGTGCAGGGGGGTGTGGTGACATCGTGATGATGATGATGATTAGAAATCCATTTTATTTTCATTTGCTTGGGTATAAGACTGACAATAAGTGAATGGATGAAGGAATGAAAACTCATCTCCTCATACATCCTATCAAACAATCAAATTTCTCTTCTTATCAATTACCCACCCATCACCAACCATCATTGCAACATCTCCTCAAGCATCAAACACATATTATTCATCTCCCATTTTCCATTTTTTATTTTACGCTTACCACAGAACTAAGTAAATCATCCACCATGACGACCTCAGAAATCGACCCCAACCAATGGACCACCCCCTTCTCCTTCACGAAAACCATCCGTCGCGATCCTTATCCCTTCCTCTCACCTGAGAAAGCGGAGAACCGACAGGAGGGGAAGGTGATTATCGTCACGGGGGCGGGGAGTGGGATCGGTGCTGTGAGTTTCTACCTTTCTGCATCTGATTTATGTGTTTTGCAATTCGGCTGTTTGGGGGTGAGGTGTGTTGGTTGTCAAGAGATGAAATGTAGATGGGGAAAAGAATAAGAATGAGTGAGGAGATGACAGATGACATAACATTCTAACAAACCCCCCAGGCGGCAGCCAAAGTCTGGGCCCGCGCCGGCGCCCACGGAGTCGTCCTCGTCGGCCGACGCCTCGAACGTCTGGAAATCGTAAAAACAGAAATCGAGGCACTCAACAAAGACACCATCGTTCTAGCCGTGAAATGCGATATTGCTAATGAAAGCGATGTCGTAACGTTGTACGCGGAGGTCAAAAAGACCTTTGGGCGGAACGCGGATGTGTTGTTGAATAATGCGGGGGCAGTGGATGATACGAAGAAGTTTGCGGAGCATGGTGTTGAGGAGTATTGGAGGGTTTATGTGAGTTTGTTTATGGGTCTGTGTTTATGGTTGGGTTTGGGTTTGGAGAGGGGGTTGTGAGGATGTTACTGATGAGTTTGGGAATAGGAGATTAATCTTAAGGGACTGGTGATTATGTTGAATCATTGGATTAATTCGCAAGAAGACACGGAGAAGCCTGTTGGAACGGTCATTACGGTCCTCACTGGTCGGGTGGGAATCATGGTTCCGAAAGGATCGAGTTATGATGTTAGTAAATTGGCGATGCAAGGTCTTGTTCAGCATGTTCAAGCAGGTATGTCAAGCGCTGCTAACTATGCTTTGAGAAGCGAATTGACGGTTTTGATAGAATACCCTACTCTCAGGATGTTCATGACGATGCCGGGAATCGTGAAATCGGAGATGTCGGAGGAGTTTTGGCTACCGTTTGCGATCGACCATGCTGATCTGACTGGTCTTCAAGCTTTGTACTTCGCTCAGCCGAGAGCGGATTATCTTAAGGGTTTGATGACCTCTGTGAATTGGGATCATGAGGTTATGGAGGCTCATAAGGAGGAGATTATTGAGAAGAAGATGTTGGAGATGAAATGGATTCCCGCTATTCCCTTCTGTGGAGGCGAAGGACTTGGAGCATAGGGAGATAGTTAAGCTGTAACCAGCTGCATTTCTCTTTCAAAGGAATTTGACATGTACCAAGTCAATGATCACAATAGGAGGAACTATTGCCATACGCTCATGCCGCCGGTCTGGCTGAAAGCCGTGAACTTGCAACAGAGCTCGGTGTTCGAAATACTGACGTTGAGGACCCAATCTCATGGAGAGACATGTCTTGTGGGGCTGCTGATACTTGATCTCCAGCTGACTGGAGTTCTGAGTCTTGCTGCATTTGTGATCGGTTGCTCAACCTTTGTTTGACCCATGGAAGCAGGTTGAAATATCCACCACAAGCAAATACTCCACACCACAAAACAAACTCGGTGGCATATATAACCATACCAAGAATATCA
This sequence comes from Hymenoscyphus fraxineus, assembly GCA_900184765.1. Lineage (NCBI taxonomy): Eukaryota > Fungi > Ascomycota > Leotiomycetes > Helotiales > Helotiaceae > Hymenoscyphus > Hymenoscyphus fraxineus. Next base: position 2,298,935 of record LT855422.1, read on the forward strand.
AGCTTGGGTTGGAAAACTATTTGTGTTAGCAAGCGCCAAAGACTTCAAGATTGTGATACATACAAACTGAAATCAGGGAGAACACGTCTCCAGCAGCATCAATTGCAACAAAGATAAATGATATTCCACGGACAGTTCGATGGATGTATATATCATAGTAATGCCTCAAGACACCAGCTGATAAAAGAACTGTCGAAAGCACGCCAACGAAGATGACTGGCCAGTGTCTTCCCTGATCAGTACCTGCTTTGAGAGCAAATACCAACCCAGCTTCGATTCCACCGAATATTAGTCCTGTGATAGAGAGAAGTGCGGTACATTTCCATGAGCTCCATTTCTACCAAACGTATCAGTATCTTGACATCACGAAATATAATTCTGCAGACTCTCACATCATCATAATAAAAACACTGGCCCCAAGTAATTAAACTCAGCACAGTCAAGATTTGAGGCTGGATTCTGAGCGCAATATTGAAACCTTCAGAGATATTGTAAGCACCCAAAGGTACGCCTGCAATCGCCCAAAGCAGCATCATAGATCTTTGGAGACCTATAGTATTATGTCGACGATAGTTAATGATGATTTGAGGAATAAGCTGTGATGGTGTTTAGTAATAAATATATTGGAGGTTGTTGGGAGTGAAAATACCTGGATTGACCAACATACTGCACCAATTGTTCCGAGAACATTTGCTGCTATTGGAACGTCCATAATAGCATGAAATTTCTCAGAGATTGTCTATGGATATGTAGATGGGACGGTATCAAGGATCTAATTGGTACCTGAGTATGGACATGCAATGGCAACGGACGTCACGGCAAAACACTGATCCGATGGACGCCACAATCAGTGGCTGAGCAATTCACCCCACCTGCTGATAGTCGCCATCATAATTTGACGCGACCGACACACCAAAAGAGCTCAACCTTACCTTTATTGCGCAAAGATGGCGACTCCGACCATAACTCCCAAAACTTCCACGTCGTCAGTGGAGCTGACTGGCTCAGGTATGTCCCAATTAATTCACTGTATTCAATTGACTGACAAGGTCGGCGGTAGCAAAGCTCCAAGAGGTGACTAGGCTTATGAATGAGCTGAAGGAGGACCTGCAAGAGATCAAGCTTTTACCACACCGTATGTCGATTACCTGAGATCGCGATATCTACTTGAGCAGCTATCTAATCAAGAAAATAGAGCGCGACGCCTTTCTTGAGCAAGTCAAAGTCTATGGCCGAGACCCCACCAACGCTGATCCCATATTCACGAAAGAGGTAGGCTGGAGCTTCTGTAAGAGAACTTGACCTTTGACTGATGATTAAAAGGGCATAGAAACTTTGACCCGACATGCCTTTAATAGCCCCTCCCTCACAACCTCTCGAAATGCCCTCCGATGCCTCGCGAATGCCATGCTACTCAAGCCTGAAACCAGACAAATGCTTGTGGACTTGGGGTACATGTCGAAGGCTTGCGGGAAGCTGAAGAATGATAGCAGAGATGATGAATTTTTAGTCTCGAGAATCATCTTCCTTACCACATACGGTACCACGATCGATATCGCAAAGCTCATCGACGAGGACCAGCTCGCAGAGTACATTTGTCAAAATATTGGCAGGCAAGCAAAGATAATCGTGAAGCCAAAGAAGCCCGCGGACCCTATGCAAGATATGGCTTTGGTGGAGTCGCTGAAGTTACTCTTCAACCTCACACACTTTTGCCCGCAACGGAAGGCGGCTTTCTCCCCTGCTCTCCAACATATCCTTGTCCTCATCAGCAAGGTCCCAATTTCTTCAAGCAAGCCTATGGACCCCCCTGTTGCTCAGCTCGTGAACGCACTTATCAATCTCGACCTGAAACACAAAGACAACGTCTCGACACTCTTTCCCAAGGCCACCCCAAACACTTTTCTGGATTGTTTCGTTGACATACTAGAGAAATCCACAAAGGTCTACCCGGACAGCGAAATAGAACAATTGGTCTCACCTCTCCTCACATTGCTTCGAGTAATGTATGAAGTTGCGCCAAAAGAAGTAAAGACACAAATGCGCAAAGTTATACTCCCATCAAATACAGATCGTGACCAACCACTGGGAAGAGCGGAAACCTTGCCATCGCGATTACTGCATCTCTCCACCAACCCTATAATCCCACAAACCCGCGAATCAGCATCAAGTCTGCTTTTCGAGTTGAGCGACAAGGATGCGTCAAAGTTCGTCCAAAACGTGGGATATGGGTTCGCCTCTGGATTTTTGTTCTCGCATAATATTCCCCTTCCGGCCAATGCTTTGGAGGCGGGTAGTACGAGTAGTAACGAGAGAGCTAGTCAGGATGGTCAGAATCTGGAAGGGAAAATCAACCCAATTACAGGTCAATTTCTCGATAAGGAGGAGAAGGTCGAGATTGATATGACCGATGAAGAGAAGGAGAGAGAGGCGGAGAGATTATTTGTTCTTTTTGAAAGGTTGGTTCCTATCCTATTGTCATTTCCTGCTCTTGAATCTGTTTTTAATTATTCCTAGATTGAAGAAAACCGGGATCGTGGATATACAGAATCCTGTGGCCCAAGCGTTCCAAGAAGGCCGATTCGAGGAATTACCAGATGATGCTGAGTCCGACTAATTCTTGCATGCATATTTCCGCCTGACAATCTTCTTTTCTGGGAACGGCTGGGATGACTTGGACTATTTCAATTTAGCGAGCGAGCGAGTTGATACCCCACCTTCGTTTAATACGGTTGGCACTCTGTCTGCGTTCTCGCACCATGGGTATATTTGGCGTCTGTCTCGAGGGAGGAAAAGTTTTACTTGACTGGATTACCAGTTTGTATTGGCGTTTGTGTTTTCAAGATACCATACCAGTTTCTGTTTGTCTTGATGCTTCTAGCAGATACATAGGTGCGGGGGATGTAGCATATGAATCTATGGATATTTTCATTTCCTGACCATGCAGTTTTTATGTGATTTAGTTTGGTACTCTAACTTACCTATGTCTGGATGAGTAGGCTAGAGGGATAAAATTTACTTAAGTAGGGTAATACAGGTACCTCTACTGTGAGGGTTCGACATCTACTCTACTCTACTCCACTTTAATGATTTCTTTCGCTGGTTGTATTTAGTGTGTAGAAGCTGAGTAGTTGAGTTGAGTTTAGTATTAGTAAGATACTGAGGCGAAATTCTATATACCCTAGGAACTTATTATAGGAGATTTATGAGAATTATTAAGTTAATTGTTTGAAATTACTTGGAAACCTATTTGAATTATACGAGATTTTTGGAATAATGTCTTTTTCTAAGTAGTATTATAAATGGCTTGAGTTGAGTTAAGTAGTAGTACCTACTTGATGCTAATTAAATCTGCTTGGAAATGTATGTTTTATTCCTTCCTTTTGAGTCTCGGAGGGCTATATCCCTTCCAGACAGTATAGCTACAACTTTTACCTGTGCTTCAAAGTGGAGTAAACGTATCCACATTCTCAGTACTTTCGTATACGCACGCACTGCAAATGTTGCGCTGTGTGCGCCATGAGGTTCCTAGAGCTATATAAACCCACATTCCAAGCATTTGAGCCTCAACTTAACCTAGTCAACGTATCCATATATGTTCACTTCCAAGCACTGGTAAAAGTTGTAACTAGGTATATTGTCTGGAAGGGATAACGAGGCATATTATGTAAGATAACTAGGTAGTAGGTATTTCTGTTATTTATAATTGATTTTATATTGTTTTTTATTAATATTATTCTAAGAAAGCAACTAAGCACAATAATTTAGAGCTTTAGATCCTTCCGAATCTCTGCTCCTGTTCTGGCAAAAGCTCGAACGAGCCTTCTCACTCTTGAAAAAGCAATAAGCAGACTATTTTCGAAATAAACTTTGGGATTATACAAGCTGAAGAACGTGTCGTCTCTCTCAATCTTTGGCACCAAGAACCAGGTCAATTCCGCGTTTACCTTGGTAGCCTTCCTTGTATCCTGGTACATGCGCCTCACCAAATGATTGCATGAAATTGTCTGTAGGGCAGTTAGCAAGATACTCGGTTTCTGTTTTCTTATTGGATGTTACGTACCATAAGTGGTTGCTGGTTTTGTCGTGGCGAGATCACAGATCTGTGGGGTTTTGGAGTTAGTGTGTTTTCTTCTGAAAGGTTTTTGTGTAGAGAGCTAGCTCCAGAGAATGACAATCACAGATCATCATGAAAGTCCCAAGGGTTTCGAATTTGGGATTTTCCCAAAGAAAATACGCCTCTTTAAGAAAACGGGTACTCACAGTCTTATTGATACCCGCCGCAAGATCCAACCTCGGAAACTCCTTGTTAACCCTCTCAAACTCCTCCAAAGTAAGCGTCTTCGTCGCATCACTATCCGGCCCCTGAAAATCCGCACCAATCCCCAATCCCGTATAATTCACCAACGGCTGTTTATGTCTATAAATACTCGGCGTAGTATGCAAAGCAATCGCATCCCAAACCAGCTGTTTCCTCTCCTCCGACCACTCATTCCCATCCGTAATCCCCTGCTTAACGGCATCCTCGATGAAATTCCTCGCTGCGATCGCGCCATCGACTTCGAAGCGCTTATCCGGCGAGCGAAGTTCCAGAGTGTTGTCCCAACCTAAGTCATGCAGGATGGTTGCGACGGCGTGTGCTTCCGGGTCGATGTTTGTGTTGGTTTTGGAGATGACGATGCTGCCGAAGAGCCAGCATCGGATGACGTGGTTGTAGGTCATGTCGTCGGAGTGTTTGCGGGCGTAGTCTAGGGATGCGGTTATGAGGGGGGTGTCTGGGACTGTGACTCCGGCGATGACTTTTGTTGGTGGTTTGGGGGTTTGTTCTTGGCGTGGTTGGTTGGTGGATGGGAGAGCTTGTACGAAAGCTGTTCCCATAAGGAGAGAGGAAGTATAAACGTTTAGAAGTTTCATTTTGGATGTGGTGGATTGTCACGGGGTTTACAAGTTATCGAAGACAAATAGATGGTTGGAGCTGGAGCAGTTAGGCTTAAAGACAAAAGTAAAATAAAAAAACGTTGTGTCCGTAAAGTAGCGCATATATATACAGTTTTTGAGTTTGTGAGGTTCTATTTGGGCTCTGATTGCCGAAAACAAGCCTTTATTTATCAAAAGGGTGTCTTGGTGGATAGCTAAGACTGCTCCATGTACGGCAGATCATACAGTATACGGCGAAGTTTATATGTTTAGTCTCTCATTCGCTGGGTTCAATAAAAGATCGGGGCCGAGAGATAACAACTTATAGAGTGCGACTCCGAGTTATCTACCCTCTTTATATCTGTATCAAGAAGTTGAAAATAAGCTTCGGTTGATAGGAGTGCAGTTGAATCTGAGTGCTCAGACTGCTAAGCGAGCCAGGATAATGTCTAGGCGTGGAGGGTGCTCGAGCCGACCCGCTCCGTAAACTCGAGCCGTAATCTTATTAACGTACTCGTGTAACGTTGAATACAAGTTTGAAGACCAAAAGTAGCTAGAAGCCTCGAACTTGAAGAATTAGATGTAAATCTAAGCATAAAGGTTCTGAACAGCGCCGATCTCACCCTGTCACTTTCGGATATACCTCCGCATAAATTGGACATGCCAATCGGCTGCGAGGTTTATATTTTGGGTTTATACCCTGCCAATACCAAGTCGGATACAGGGAAGGGGAAGACGCGAGTTATCTAGAGTCTAGACCCTTTACGACTTCTTCGTTACCTTTGTTTAGCCATCATACTTTTTTAAGTAAAGGAAGGAAGTGGGTATGCTACGTCCCAAAGTGCAAAAAGAACTTACTCATTTGGCCTCATTGAAATGTGCCCAAGTACGGATAACATACCTCAAGGCACTTCTAATCATATTCTTTCCGGACAATACTCCGTAAAGTACTACAATAGGAGACACCCAAAGTGAACCAATACTAAAACCTAAATTTCGACTACTTAGTTAAAAGAGTCTTTAGATTAGCGATATAAACTATATTTTTATTAGTTATATAGAGTAATTAGATTAAAAGAATAAGATTATACTTACTAGAATTTTTATATAAGCCTTAGTTAAGGGCTATTATAAGGGGGGTTAAAAATTTCTGAAAATATTTAGTAGTAGGTAGCTCTAGTAAAAAAAACTACTAGAATTTAGGTGTGATTTACTAAATATACCCTTGTTAAGTGTAGGTCTAGTAGAGATATTAATAACTATACACCTAACTTTGTACCCACTTCTACTCCTACTTTACCCCTCTTCTTTATATAACTAAATTAGTATTATAATTAAACTACTACTTTAATTAATATTATAGATTAATCTAAGTAATTATTCTTTATACTAAAGAGACCCTAAGTAGGTATAATTGTTATAGATACGTTTATTCCTATAGTATTACTACTATACTATAATAAGACTTAATTTAGCCCCTAGTATATAAATAAATAATTAGCTTTTATCGAGGATTATTTTAGTAAGTTAGAGTAGGTAGAGGATAATAGTAATAATAAGGATATTAAGGTTCCTTTTAATACTTCTATTAAAGAGTTTTAGAAGGATAAATAGATAGTTATTAAGAGTAATAGAAAGTTTATAGCTCTTAGAACTCCCTCTCTTTTATACTAATAAACCTCGAATCCTATTCCTATAAAGAAGGCTAAATATAATAGAACGAGTAAATAAACCGAGTTTAGAAATAAGATATTTAAAAAGGAGTTAAATTAAGTTATTTTAAAGATAGTTCTACTAAAAAACCCTATTATTCTACTAGCTCGAATAGCCTCTAATTAAGCGCTTAGTAGTATTAGAGGTCTCGGCTTTAAAGTTATCCCTAAAGTATAACTATTATATTTAATAGTTTCTATAGACTCCTTAGAAAATAGCCTACCTATTTAGTTTTCTTTAGATACTATAGTTAGAGCTAGGGAAGAGATCCTAGACTCTCTTATTAATATAGCTAGTAGAGTAAACCTACCTAATATTTTAACCCTAGAACAAGTCTATAAACGTTTATCCTTAGACTAAAAGAACCCTAATTACCCTCCTACTCTTTAGTAAGATATCTCTTTATTATATTTATTTACTACTAATATACTTAAGCTAGAAATGTTTTAGTAAGGTTAGATTTCTACCTCTAAGAATATTATAAGGGTCTACTATCTAGAGACCTTTAGTAAGTATTTTACTTATTAGATTCGAGTACTTTATTATTATTATATAGTATATAGTACTTTACTAGTTTTAGCTTATAGGGGTAAAAGAGAGAGTAAAATAGCCTTATTTTTAAATAATAAATAAGTATTTAATACTTATAGATTATAGTATTTATTATAAGATATAGGCGTTATTACTCTAGTTACTTTTACTTATATAATTAATAACTATTTACTTCTATAATTACTAATAGTTAGTAAAACTATTAGTATAAAAACAATATATTATTAGCTCTCTTAAATTAGTTTTTATTAGGATATATTCTACCCCTTTTGTTTATATCACCTAATTAGACCCACTTGTTCGAGTACTATAAGTACTCGAACAATACTACTCTATAGCAATTAAGATATTATAAACTAAATATATTATACCTTTCTTTTAACCCTTAGATATCCTAGATATCTCTATACTAATACTAATTAGTATATATATAGATTAGAGATATATTATNCAATTACTACTATTAAGCCCTTAACAAGTATACTCCTAGTATAATACGCTAAACTCTTTTATTAAACTATTTAGTATACTAAGTAACTATTATAAAAAGATCTTACGATTAAAACTACAAAGGCGAAGAGTTATATAGTATCGACGCTATATAAAAGCCTATACGGAGAATATATACCCTTACTTAGATAGGTATATAAAATAATATAGATAATACTCGTAAAACGACAAATTAAAGATATATCTTACTACCTAGGTAGGATATAAACTAATTTAACGACTACTAAAAGTAAGTACCTCGAGTTTAGGACTTAGGAGAGTAGTATATAAAATACCCTTAAAACAACTACTAAAAGAACTATAACAAACGCTATAATTTTTCTATTAGTTAAGAATAACTAATTTATTAATCTTATATAATAGAAGAATTTATCTCTTAAATCTAATAGAGATATTTAATAAATAATCTATAACATTACTTTTATAAACGTTTTTACTACCTAGGAGTTTTTACTATAATACTCCTTCTATTTACCCGCCCCGGGTAAATTATAATACTAAGGAGTAGCTACTTAGCATTTAAGGATTAATAATCTTTATATCTTTAAAGGATATATATTAGTTCTATCTTACTTAATTAACAATTAATATAGAACAGCTAAATTAAAAGTCCTATAAGAGAGAAAGGAAGTAGGGGCTTATTACGCTACCGGAAGTCGGTACGTATATATAACTATATTATATAATAACCCTTACTATTACTTATTTTACTCCTTCTATTTTAAAAGCGCTTATTTATAGCTATACTAAATAGAATATCGAAAATTATTACTAGTTTACTAAGGCGCGGAAATATAGTACGTAATACTATTAGACCTATATAAGGCTATATTAATACTAGGAAAGCGTCTCGGCTACTACTATAGAATAGAAGACAATAATAAGGAAGAGTACTAGAGACAATAATAACAAGGAGTACTATCCTTACTCTCTCTTCCCTCCCTTCTTCTTTTTCTTTCTTAATTAAACAACCCTCTTAAACAAACAACCTTTAATATACTTAAGATACTACTTAAAATAATAGAGACTCGTCTAGGTATAGTAGGACTATCTAGTAAGGCTACTCCTATAGTACGTAAGGAGATAAGCCCTCTTTCGGACCCTAAAGACAAGGATAATAACGATCTCGATTACGTATTAACTAAGATAAAAGAATACTAAGAAGGCTTATTAATTAATAACCTACTATAGAACGAGTTTAAGGAAGACTTTAAGGACTAGAATAAAAAACACTTTAAAATAATACAAGTAATAAACTTAGTAATACTTTACTAAATACTTTAACGCTATAGTATATATATATATCTAATTAGAAAGAAGTATTCTAAGATAAGTATTAACTTGCTCTTTAAAACTCTTAAGGAAGAATATAAGTACGAATAGATACTCTAAGAGATAAGAACTTTTATAAGAGAGATAGTAAATTATAGGTCCGACCGAGTTAAATTAATCCTTTAATATATAAAGGAGTACCTAGAGGAATAATAATAATAAATTAAAGAAGGTACGGTATAAACCTCTACTACCTTGACTATAAACCTTTTACTAATAAAGCTAGCGAACTTAGCTTAAAACATTACTCTATAGTAAGATTCTACCCTAATAGGAGTAACGTTCGCTTCTAGAGAACCTATAGATAATAGCTCTACTTTAGTACTAAGGGTATAATAATAATATTAATACTAAGAGACTCTTATACTATAACTATACTAATAATAATAATAAGATAACTAATAGTAGAATAATTATCGAATACCTGTTTCTCTATAGTACACTCTATACTACTCTAACGTACTATAATAGAACCGAGGGTTTACGAACCCTTTCGGCCTAAGATGTTCGAACTTACCTACCCTACCCCTAAGCCCGACCCCTATCCTAGACGACTTACTAGCGATTTTATAGCCTAGACTACTATATAACTTCGAGTACGAATTAGCTAGCGTTAGTAAAATCTATAGAGATAGTATAAAATTTAGAGGAATAGGGGACAACTTCTAAGAACGACTAGTAGTCTTTATAGATTACTACTCGAGTTATAACCTCCTAATAAAAGGACGTGCCTTAGTACTCCCTACTATATTAAAAGGCCTTACTCTCTCTTATTATAACTCTTTAATTCGACTATAGAATAAACCTTTTAAAGAATATTATACTTTAATTTAGTAATACTTTAAAAATAGAGCGTACTAAATATATAGTCTTATAGTATAGAACTATATAACCCTAGTATATATAAAGATATAGAACCTAGATAAGAAATACTCTAAGTATTTTAATCTNCGCCTTAAGCCTAGTCTTTATAGTAATACCTTTTATATTAACTATCTTATAATTAGTTATTATACTATATAAGTATACTAAGATACCTACTCGAAACTACTAGTACTCTTACCCGATTTTATTAAATAATTCTAGGGTAGAATAATCTTATAGGAATTATTTAATATATAAGAATCCTTAAGTTTTATAGCGTATAGTATAGAATCTATAGACTAATTAGAAGATAAGACTTTATTTATAAACCGCTACTTCTACTAAAACTTTTAGGGTAAATTATATAGTTTACCTTAATAGTGTTTTAGTAATAATACTATAAATCGCTATAAGGATACTAGGGACAAGAAGTATTATATATATAAGAAACTAGACTATAGGTCCTAGAAATATATACTAGAGGAACAAGTAGTCTTAAGAAGAGCTTTTAATAGCTACTACCTAAGCCGGAATTCGAATAGCTAGTATAATACTTTCCTAGTAGAATTTAAACCTAATAAAGAGATAATATAATCTTTAGAAAACCTTGATAAGATATTAAATAAGGAGGACAATTAATAAAAGACGTACTTCTAAGAAGACTCTATTAATTATATTAAAGATAATACTACCTTTATATTATTACTAGGTAAACTAGAAGGTTAAAATACTTAGGAAATAACAACCTACTTACTAAACAAGTCCTTTTTATATATATTTACTACTTAAGAACTCTAGACCTCCTAGCTAAAAGATATCGCTACTTTATTACTTTAGTACCTAGCTAGCTACTTTTTCGGGCTCCTAATTAATATAGGTACTACTAGAGTATCTTTAGTTAGCTACACCTAGTACCTAGCGTATACCGCTATATATCCTACTACTAAATTAGATACTAGTACGGCAGGAACAACTAAAGTATAATATAGAATAGGCTTAATAGAGAATATAGGCTCTATTACTATTAACTCCCCTATAGGTTACGTTACCTTTATAGTAATACTATAAGGGATTAATATACCTTTTATTATATATATTAACGACCTAGATAAATTATAAGCCTTGTATAATAACCTAACAAAGACTATTATAATAATTAACGCTAAAGGAGGCTTAAAAGGGAGTATCCCGACCCGGCGCTTAAATAGCTACCCCTTCTTATAGTAGGGAATCTAGAAGAACCTAGGGTAGAGTTTTATAGGAGATTACTATAAAAACCTACTTTCGGAGCTAGACCTCCGCCGGTTATATAGAAGATTCGGCTACCTGTTAGTTAATAAGCTCTATAATATCTTAAAGAGAGCCGGGTATAAAGACGTGTCCTATAAGGTAATTAAATCTCTCACAGAGTATTATAAGGAATACTAGCTCTATAAAAAGGTATTAGGTAGATTTAAGTTCTTAATATATAATAATTATAAATTTAACTTTAACGTTTACTTTAATATCTTCTATATTAAAGGTAAACCTATAGGTTATTTAGTCGATAAAGTAATAAGATACTAGAGTAGCGATTAGCTTACTAATATCTCTACTAAAATAGTATAAGAGCTAATACTAAGAGAATAGATTTATACGTACCTTAGTCTACTAGATCTAATTACTATAGATTAAGGTATATAATTAGTAAGCTATAAATTCTAAATACTTATAAAGATAATAAATATTAATATCCGACTTATCCTAGTTAAAGCCTACTATTTAATTAGAAGAGTTAAAAGATACTATAATATAGTTTAATAAGTATATAAAATAATATTTAAAGAGGCTTCTATAATTAATAGACGAACTTGCTTAAAGATAGCCTTTAAAACTATAAATAATATAGCTAGCCTAGATAGCCTTGTCTTAACTTTTCTAGTATATAGAGCGTATACTCGGATAACTTATAATAACCCTCCTATAATAAATATAGTTTTTAGAGTACTTGTATAGCGAAACGTTATAAAGGAAGTTTAAAGACTTTATACTTAATATTAAATATAATTTATACTTAGAAGTAGGAATAGGCTAATTATATTATATTTAAAAAACCTCCTACTAGGCTACCTAGTATAAGTTTTCTATAAAAAGGATAGCTAGTAAAGCTTATATCTACTTATTAAACTTAATAGTAAGAATATAATAGTTAAACTCCTAAGGCTATCTAGGGATACTTCCTTCCGCTCTACTATAGTTAAGCTATACTATAAAGAAGGAGACGCCCTAGGAGATCCTACTCCTAAGAATAATAATAACAAGCTCCTCTTACTAGTAAAAAGGCAGGCTCTTAAGTATATTAATTAAAGTAGTTTTAGAGTAAGAAGTTAAGAATATATAAATACTAAGCAAGGTAGAACTAGTAAAGTATAATATATTCTAAGGTCTAGGATAAGAATAAATAATACTTAACTAAGAACCCCTATAATACTTAGGAGTAATTTATTAAAACTAGCTAAAACCCTACTAAAAGACTACTCCTCTAATAAGATAGCTATAAAAGTAGTAGTAGGACCTAGACTAACTCTACTACCCTAGTAGAAGTAAGGGCGGGGACGACCTAGGAAAGAGCGACTATTTAAGGCTCTACTTATCCTTAAAATAATAACTCTCCTCCTAGAAGATCTTAAAGAAATATAAGGTTTCGAAGAACTAAAATCCTTTAATCTTATTAATAAGTTAGAAGTTCTAAATAACGCGATTCTCTTTAATTTAAAGTTTATTAAGTATATAAAAGATAAAGGTATATTAAAAGAGAGAATAAAATTACGCCTAGTTATTTAGGTATAGGGGAATAAAGAGAAGGAGCTTATAATAACCGAATTACCTATAATTTAACATATAAGCTAGAGGATAATACTTTATATTATAATAACCCTAGGACTTAAATTATATAGACGAGATATTACGTAAGTATATATTCGAACTAGCGAACTACTTGTAAGACGATTCTTTACTCGACTACTTATAAACCTACCTGTACTATAATAGGACGGCAAAATACTAGAGATAATATAGCCATAGTACGGTATACCTAAAGTAGGAGTATATTAGTACTTAAAGTACTTAAAGCACTACCTAAATAATCTCTTAATAGAACTATTAACGTATAATTAATACCTATTCTTTATAAACAAATTAGATATAACAGGTACCTTCGGCGTAGTAAGACTATAAACCGACGACTCTCTTATCCTAGTAAACGATAACTTTACTATAAGAGAGGAATCGAAGTTTAATAGTACGATTCTAGTACTTAAATCAAAGCCTTAAGAAACTCTCTCGACTAATTAAAAGCTTAAATTTAATAGAAGTATAATTACGCTACTTTTAGACGGCTCTATATTATTATAGTAGAAGTAAAAGATAAAGGAGCGACTAAAGCTTACTAAAGATCCGGGCGAATATAAGGTAATTCAGGTACTAGTAGCCTATATTTCGGGTGTCTACTAGCTAAAGGCTAGCTATAATCTCTCTTTTACTACCTAGGTAAGTAAGCTAAATAGTAATAACGTAGATATACTAAATAAACGTATTAAATAATAAATACTTAACTAAGATTAAAGTATTAAATACGTTCCTTTAGATTAATTATCCTTAAAACTTATTTACTTTATAAATAGCTCCTTTATAAATAATATAGATTTTACCTTCTAGCTCGGCTTAGTCCTAGTGCTTATAGACTGTTATAATAAGGCTAATATTTTATACTAGAGTTTAATAAAGTATAAGCGCGTTACTCGGAGTGTCCTAGCCTTAGAGCTATACGCTATTAGCTAGGGCTATAATATAGCTATCTATATTAAAACTACTCTTTCTCGAATCCTTAATAAGTAAATACTACTTGAACTTTATATAGATTCAAAGTCGATTTATAACTACTTTATTAAACTTAGTATAACAAAGGAGAAGAGGCTAATAATTAACGTAATATATTTAAGGAATACCTTTAAGAACAAGGATATCAACTACTTAACGTAGATTAAGAGTAAGACTAATCTCGCCGATTCTATAATAAAGTTAAAAGTAAATAGTACCTTAAAGGACTTAATTAATATAAACCTATACAAGATTAAGGCGAACGCTTAGGTTAAATAAGACTAATGGAGGAGGTGTACTTTTCTTTATATATATATAACTATCTCTTTTATCCCTTTTTTAAAGTATTATAAGTATTAGGATATATTCTACCCCTTTTATTTATATTACCTAATTAGACCTACTTATTCGAGTACTACAAGTACTCGAACAATACTACTCTATAGTAATTAAGATATCATGAACTAAATATATTATACCTTTCTTTTAACCCTTAGATATCCTAGATATCTCTATACTAATAGTTTTACTTATTCTAAGTCTTAAAAGGGAGTATATATTAATAGCTATAAAAGAGTAGACGTTATTAAGTACTATAACAAGGTATTTTTACCTATAATAATATCTCTTAATTATCTTACTACTTATTATATTAAGAGACTTAATCTAAAGAATAAGGTTACTAGTAAGTAGATAACGATTTTACTAACCCTCGAACCTAGCGAGCGCTAGTATATACTATACTTTTATAATAAATCGTACTTTTACTAGAATAACTTCTATAAGGGTATATAGCTTAAAGAAGATTAGTAGAAAGTACTAGCTAAAACTAGCCTAGGAAAACTAGTCTACGTCTTAGATCTAGTAGAACTAGAGGGGTGTATTATTAAGAGAGGCTCTAATAGTAATATTATTTATAATACTAGGGTAATTATATATTCTAGTAAGAATAGTAACCCTTAGTAGAATACTTAATAGCTTATAGAATAAATTAAAGATATACTTAATATCTTTAAAGAGATCTATCTAGGTTATATTATAGTATTTATATTCGATTAATCCTTAGTATATACGTTATATAGTAAAGGAGCTCTAAATACCTTTAATATAAATTTAGGTAATAGTAGAAAGTAACCCCTACTTAAGAATACTACTTATCCTAGAAACTACCCGGATATATCGGGTTTACCCTAGTAAATATAGTACTATAGGACCCTTAAGAATAGGAAATTAACTAAAGAGAAAGTTCTAAAGGGTATTAAAACTATTCTTAAGGAACAAGGTTATTAGAATAATCTATAATACCTAAAACTTAAGGTAAAGTACGCTCTAAGGTATTCTAATCCTATTAAGGGAGACCTACTAAAAGACCTCTATTATTACGCTCGAGTACTATAAAATTATACCGATTTTAGTTAATAAAAGTTTGTTTTATAGTAATTATATAAGGATTATAGATATAAGTACCTATTCCTACCTAAATTCTACTATAAGTTAAATACTATCGAGATATACTAGGGTTATACTAAGTATTAATTCTACTAGGTTATTAAAAGGTCGTTTATATATACTAAGGAGAAAGTAGTTATTACTTTAGATTCTTATTCTACGAATATAATCTAGTAATATTATAATAGAACCTTTAGGTTTATAGATACGTATTAATATAAATTAAGCGTAAAAGTAGTATCTTAGTATATTATAAAATAGAAGTCTTATAGGACGATTTTAGAGGCGGTTATATAGGAGTTTAATTAAGTCTATAGTATAAATAAATAGCCTTATAATTCGTATATTTATATATAATAATATAAGCGAGTATAAATAATATACTAATATATTACTTCTTTTATAAACTATTCTACCTTATAGGTTTTCTAATTAGGCCTTCTAGTATATTAGTTAGATATTATAACGCCTTCTAAATTATCTAAATCCTTTATAATAAGTCTCTAACTCGCGCTTCTATTCTATATTAATTAATTTATATTAATACTATAGTTATTATAGTTTCGCGAGGGGTAGAAAAGTACTCGGATTTAGCGGCTAGACTCGAGGTATTATTAAAGGAGGGCGAATTAAGGGGTCGTTCTTTTAATCTAACTATAGAATATAAGGTCTTTAGAACTACTAGAAATTATTATAGGGTATAACCCTAATCTAGGAACCTCTATATCTAATATAATAGTATTATATTTAACTCTACGTTAAGGTAGGAGGTAGTAGTTTATATTAAGTACTTTTAAGTTAATTCGCCCTATTAGAGTTAAGGTTAGCCTTTGTCTACTACCCCTTATTTTAGGCGCTTATTAAGGGTTTAAGTAATTAATAACTTATAGACTAAATAATAATATATATTAGAATCTATTATAAACGATAGTATTATATTCGAAGGGTATTTTATAGTAGTATAGAGATGTTATAGTTATATAGTAGGTAGTTATATAGTAGAGGAGTTTCTAGGTAATACGAGAAAAGTAGCCTAGTAAGAGTACTACCTACTTATATAATAACTATTAACTATAATTATAAAAACTTTATATTAAGTGTAATATAGAGTAATTCGACTATTCTAAATCGATCATACTTATTAGTTTTTCTATATAGCGTTTAGTTAAACTATAATAAAAAAAGTAGAGCCTAGTAAAATATTTAGTAGTAATACTAAGACTTAGTAAATGTAAGCCTTACATTTTATATAATTTAATTAAAATAAAGCTAGTAAGTGTAATTTGCTTAGTTAATTAAGGTGTATCTTTTTATCTATTAGAATAACTATTAAGTGTTATTATTGTTGTAGTATTATAGTAGAAGTGTCAAATAGTCGAAATTTAGGTTTTGGTGTGGTTTACTTTGGGTGTCTCCTATTGTACGAAGTAAAAAGGACGTGTAATAAAAGTGGAGTGTAGTAAAGGTGGAGTAAAAGATTTACTTTTACAACTTCGCATACGTACATTTGGAGGCGGGGACGATTTTTATCTACTTTTAAGATTAATCTCCGTAAACAAGCGTTTTTTTAGGCATAACAGTATCAAAAAGTCCATAGTAAAGCTACCGCGAGGAACGTTAAAACAGGATAATATAAGTATAAGTCAATTAATCGGAATTACTACTATTACTAGAGTCTATCTCGTCTATATTATCCGAATCCCTTTCATACTCGCAACTAGAATCTATATTACTACTATAAATATAATATAGGTTAAAATATTACGCGTACAAGGGTATTTCGTAAATATACTCTCGCCTTATTACCTCAACAACTCCTTTAAGTAAAGAGAGGTCTTGTTAACAATCAAGGGCACTTATAAACCGATAAAAATAAATACTACCTTTGTATACCTAAATTTATACCTATATACTTATTAAATCGCTTGTTAACAGCCTGTTTCGGAAAGATCAACTTATAGCTACGGCGAATCATAATTAAGGGAGCTGACTGTATCTTTGGTACTAGTTCGTCGGGTTGATTTAGTGACTTTATATAGACGTTGAAACTACCACCCGTTCCAAGACTCCTTAAATCATAGAGTGGATATAAAGTGGATATCCAAGAGTCCCCACCTCCAAATATACATATGCGAGGTTGAGGGGATAGGCCTTGCTTTGACCGTTCTTACATGCGTCCACTTTGGGTGCGCATTTTTGCGGTATTTTATTGTCTGATAGGGATTAAATCCACTGTTACCTGATGTCGACATTTCCAGGTAGCTCGACCCAATAAAAGCTTAGTATTTTAGAGTACCCATAGGAAGTGCTTAAGTTAAACGGATGGTATAGCGTTAGTTGGGACGAGTAATTGAGGATGTGGTAGTAAGAGTAATAGTGAGAGTGCTCTAGTAAAGACGCGACAAAGAGGGCGACAATTTGGTTGCGATTGTGAGGACACAAAAGGTTAGTCGTATGTGCTACACTACCAACTACTTCGTACCTACCTAGGAATGAAGGAAGATTTCTATTTCCACCTGAAACGAGGCTAAACGAGGGACTCCGGGTCACCAAGGGCAGTGGCTGGGGGTTATAAAGCATTATAGAAGGATCCACTCTAGACATCTGGGCACGTTAAACTTTTTAGTTAAAGCTTTTACAAGAACCCACTCCGGAACAAATTAAGCCTCTGAAAATCCGCGTGCACGGTAATTCGCGCAAAGAAGCTAAGAAATTTCATCGTGATCCATGGGAAACCAAATGTGCTGTAGCTGAAATGAACATGACCGATGTTGAGAGTATGGCTTCTTGTACGTATAATCTTACTGCCTAACATCAATCTCGGACTCCCATATTTCTTGTCTCTCTAGTTCAAATGTAGGCTGTAATATGAGACGGGCTGTATACCTATTTAAGACAAATTCGCTGTTGTACAAGTTATCCTGGGACATGACTAGTAATAGGGATTTCGATCTTTGCTAACTTTAAACTCGTATTGTATCTTTAAGTATATTCTATGTACATTTCCCAAAATCATTCCTATAACTCCACATATCATATATTTCTGCCATCTTCCTTGATGGGAAAAATCAAACCAGCATTAGTGGGTATTTGACTCCTGCACTACAATTAAACAACATATCGGAACCATAGAGCATTATCCGCTTCATCCTCTAAGTTGGTTCCGCTGGTCGATGGTGATTCAGCGAGCACCTTGTCCCTTCTTCTGTTCTCCAGCCTGAGGTAAACAGTCATAAACGCTGTAAGGAAAAATGCCGTTCCAATGATCGCGAGCAGCAATCCGTGACCTGTGGTATATCTATGCCTGTTAGTATGTGCAGCCTGATTTGATGAATACAAACTTACCTAGGTCCATCTCTGCTAAGATACACGTAACTGGCGATTATTCCTCCGCAGTTTCCTCCCATTACCTGCATTGCAATTCCTGTTCCTCTTTTCAAGCTACCTCCGATATTGTTCCCGTTCCAAGCAAGTCCAAGGGGGATTTGTGGGTAGATACCGATGGCAGCCAAAACTGTGCCAGCATATTGGATATCTGCTCTGAGGCTTCCAAGAAGCATACCAAACCCAGCGATAGCAATAAGCTGGAAAGCCAACATGAAGACCCCTCTTTGCTTAACACGATCGGCAAACCAACTTGCACCAATCGTGAATATGCAGGCAACCACATAAGGTGGAACACTCATCAGTTGTGCCTCGTTCGAAGTGTAACCCATGTTTTTGATAATGGTTGGAAGAAAGAGCGCAAACGAGTAGATGGGGCAGAATCCGGCCATACAAATCAACATGTGAATATAGATCTTCCAATCCTTGATAGCTTGGAAGACATATTTGTACGCGAAGCCATCTGCTAAACCACCACTATCGACAGCGAGACGTCGTTCCACCTCCACTTTTTCAACTGGGGTAAGAAATGAGGCACTGGCACAATTAGTCAGCTTGATTTGGCGCTTGTTTAGCAACAACTATACTTACGTTGAAGGATAATCGTAAATGGCCCAAAAAGCACTGAACGAAACCAAGATGCTGAGTAACCCCTCAAGAATGAAAATCCAAGACCAAGCTGACAATCCACCAACACCATGCATTTCTGAAATTCCTCTCGCAAGAATTCCACCGAAGGCACCAGCCAAGGTGGCAGCGGAAAAGAAAAGAGCCATTCGAAATCCGCATTCGCTTCTGCGATACCAGGAAGTGAGATAATAATTTACTCCTGGAAAGAGACCACCTTCAAAGATACCAAGAAAGACTCGTGTAGCCCTAGAGAGAGTCAGCGATTGGAACATGTAAATTGAAGTTTGTTGCTCTTAGCGAGGGGGATATGGGCTATGATTGCTTCTTACATTAGTCCTTGGTAGTTCTTGACAAAACCTTGCAGAATCATCGCAAGTGACCAGAAAACCATAATGAAGGTCAGCCAAACGCTGGGACGTAGACGCTTCATCATGATGTTGCTTGGAATTTCCTGATGGAGTTAGTTTGATGTTATGAATAGCGAAAGAGGAGAACCACTTACTGCTGCAATATAAAATGGAAACAAGACCGCCAGACAATCATTATATTGAAGTCCATGAAGATTCAAATCTTGCTCTAGATGGTCGAGACGTGCATTTCCAATGTTCGTTCGATCTAAGAAACATAAACTACCTTTATCAGTGCTAGTAATTAGGTCAACAGAAGGGAGTGAGCTTACAGATAAATCAATGAGAGAAAAGGGATAAGATGCCAGTCTATCTTCCTAATCAATTTTGCAGTAGCTGCTGCGTCAAACACCAGACTTTCAGACGAACTAGTGGTAGAAACTTCTTTGACTTGAGAGAAAGGCTTCTCGTCAACCGTGATTGCGGTTTTGGAATCCATGGTTGCGATTTGAAATGCAGGAAGCCGTAAAAGAAATGAACAGAATATTCCACAGCCGTCCCTGATGTGGCTAGAAGGGAGCGAACGTTACACTTATTTAAACAACGAGCTCAGACACAACCTTGTCGTGTATCCCCAGTTCTACCTGGTGATCGGTATGAAATAAGCAAGCATGTCTGACGTGGGAGCCCAACGGTGAGTTGACTGCATTCGTGGGGAGGCCTATCAAAGTACGAGGATAAGAAAATACTGTAAAAGCGGCAGTTACAAGTACCTGATATCGTGTTTTCGTGTTTCGACTTTTGAGCAAGTACCTCGACATTTCAAGATAGACAGGCATTATTACTGCCGCTTTTATCAAGTATCGTCGAGCGCGGGTGATGTACAGATCTTAGTCTGTATTTCAACCTTAATATCAGGGTACGGAAGCTTCAAAAGGCTTTTCCGGAATGTTTCTTTCAAGCAATCACCTTGGCTTCGAAACAAGAACTCTCACTTACGGATACATGTGAGACATGTCACCTGTCAATTGGTCCTACCGTATTGAATCGAGCTAACTATTTGACTCGAAAACCCCTCGACGTTTGTCCTCTCGTCAATTCAAACACTTGAATCGTGCGTATTGACTTCTGGTTTCTCATGGGGGACGAGCATAATTGCCCCACGGTCAATTTGTCACTTATCGTAGGCATATCACCGAAGATAAGCGAAAGGCATTTACCCAACCGAACATGTGTAAGGTTGCAACACCCATCCATGCAACAAAGCCTCCCGGGTATTACTCTACATACTTGAAGAAATCCTTAATTGGTAGTTTGAGTGTCACGGTGTCCCAATGGCGACCGTGTTTGCCACCACATGAATGCACTAACCATAATATTGGTACCTTCCATAGTCAGAGCTGTAAAAGCCTAGATTCAATTGTACCAATTTTCAATTTGCGATGAGTGATATGAGGCTCAACGAACCTCCTGTACCCCTTGGCGATGTGATACAGTACCAAGCTTTACCAAGGCGATAGTGGAGAGCAGAGTGGGTATTTCCTCAGCGAAGGGATACTGCACGGTCAAAAATCCCCTTCACCGCTACAGAGTTGCAGAAAAGCATCTGGATCTCTGAAAAGCCGATGAGATCGTCTGGGGTAAGGGTGCTTGAGGAAAGCTTGCTCCAATATCCAGGCCTCCCCCCTTCTGATAATTCTTACCCTGCATTCTTTACCGTGCAAGATTTTGGACTCGTCTGGTGTAGTCAACAAAAACCTCATGAAATTGACAGGTACATGAACCCCGATAAACTCAATTGGGATACATGTGGCAGACACATGCAGTGCAGTTAGCTGAAAACTGTTGTTGATGTTGGTCCTTCTCCTCTCGCTCCTGGACGTAGTGCGGGGTACTTCTCCGAGTTCCAACAATCCATGTCAAATCCCAACTTGATCACATTCCGAAGCTATGGTCCTATCTCAAACATGGAGAAGCGCAGTGTTCAGCTCAGATGAATCGAAACTGAATGCAACTTGCCCGTTCCGCTGCCCGCTGCGCGTTTGGTTGGTCTAGACTACAGTTTTTCCAAGTGCCACTGTATTAATCTCCAGTAACCTTAGGTAATATGTAGCTTGCACGTGTGAATTTGTGGAACTTCTGCTGTGCCGCTCAAAGTATGAAGGCAACTTGAAGATTTACATCAGACCATTTGACACTAGTATCTCTCATACTATTCTTCACCGTCGATAATTGCCTTCAAATAGTCATCGCGTTCCTGCCGATCACAGGAGTCAATGCTATTCTGGTAGCTATCATTGACCCTTTGTAGATGTTGTTGTATTACAACAATGGGTATCCTGCTACTAGTACTACTACGCACTCGGTACTTATTGATTTAGCGACCTAGGTCTGAGCCAGTAATTCGGCACGTCGATTTCTAAGTACATCTATCTGATCCAAGTACCCAGAGCTTAAGGTTATACTTCTACGCGAAGGTTTAAACTAACTGAAAGTACCGCCTATCTATTAGAGTCTTCTCCCGTCCTCATTCGTGTTCTAGAAGCCATAGAATTGTCTGAAAGTTCTCACCGTATATCGTTCCTCCTTGCAAGCCCCTATTTGAATTTCTCTGGGGGAACGGTCGGCAATCGTAGATCGACAATTGTACATTGACCGTGCTACAGAACGGGTTTTATCAATTTTAACGCTTAACTTTACTGCGACTTCCATCGGGTGTGGCTTTGAACTGTATCATCCGATTTGTACTGCAGTGTTTGACTTAGTAATCTCGACCGACTTCTGTCCACCCATCCGAAAGTCCTCGGGAACTCCTGATTACAATCTAGAGCATGCTTCTCTCATTCAACTCGGACTTGCGAATATATTCTAGATTTATATCATGGGAAATTTGAGTGCTACCTAAGACCACTCCCCTTTTATCTCACGTTGAGTTACGCTAAAATATTCCAAGCTGAAGATAACCACAACTACACCTATGAAAATGGTGTGCTCCGAAGTCCCGCAGAGAAAAGAAAGGGCAATTAACCTACAGAACAACTGTGTGGCATCTTTTTCCTTTTCCTCTTTTCTTACAGGGTAAGGACCAATTTTGGGCACTTAGCGAAAGGAGAGAAACGCTTTGTTGAAATTTGATCTCAACATGGTCGCAGGTGTCACCTCAACTGCAACATTTTTCATCGCCTTTTAATCCTTCCAATACTACTCTATTCCGGGTTTTTTGTTCCTACTTGAGTGAACGGTATTCTTGGCATGATAGTTCCAAACAAACATGGCGGATATCTCAATTCGTTGAGCGGTATTGCAACCAACTCAGCTAGGAAATGAAGTGTGGCTTAGGCGACCCAGGAATCTGAGACCCAACACAAACAAACGTATCGAGATGTGAAATCTTAAAATAGCACAGATTCAGCCTTGACAATTTGTTTCTGTGCACTAGTATTTCCATTTCTTGAATTTGAGAATGTGCCAGGTTTCCGGTGTGTGCAATAATCCAACCGAATTGCTGACACTCAATGCCTCAGCCACTGTCCCAGCAGTCTATTTGTAGAGACAAACGTGTTTGTAGAGTTGAAAAGAATCGAAGGCTTCATTCATATAAGATCGTAAGAAGAAAAGGCGGTTCGGTGGGCTTCCCACCAACTACCATTCCCTTGCTTGTCTTCGTTTCGATCACTCCAACATCTGGTATCTTCAAGCTTAAGGGACAAATACAATGCATGTAATACTTCAAATCATCATGCTCACAATCTCATCACTCTCTAAACTGCACTCCCGTCAGCAGAGGATCAACAGCTAAAATGTACAGACCTCTTTTTCAGCGTGAAGATTAAAAACTCTCAACGCAACCCTACAACTGGCATGGTCACCGCACAACCACCAGTCAGTCGTCTCATCAGATAAACCAAAGATTGCGGTAACAGTGCACCAAACAAGTCAGACGAGCGCATCATTACGGGCAAGTTTACCGCCACAATGTGTGTTGGTAGTAATCGTTCCCCTTTGCTGACATACTCTTCTATAGCCGTTCAAAATGGAGGACTTTTGCCTCAACTAACTTAAAATGCGATTTTGAGACCATTGTGGATGATAACAATCGCCCAATCGATGAGAAAACGTTACTCGAATTTATGAAAGGGGTTGCATCCTTTGATGCATTAGCAGCCCAACCAGGGGGAGTGAACTTCCTTCCAATTCTTTGGCAGTGTTGCTACAACGAACTTGTCGGCTGTTTTGGCGTGACAGAGCCCGGGACCACTGCCTTCGAGGAGGAACTGTAAAGGATATTTTGTTTCTTTGATACCCAGCTTGGCTTGAGACTCAACGATTTAATGGGCATATTGGGTTAGTACTAATTATGGAATGCCTGTATTGAGTTTAAGGAAAGAAGAAAAGGGGGGGAGGGGGGAATTCATACTGTAATAGCCTTATACGTTGAACTTCTTTCCTTTGTTATAGAAGGAACATTTTCTATTCTTCTGTACCAGATTTCTGGTTATAACATTATATAATCTCTGAGGCACGGCTAGTGTAAATCCGATGAAAATAGTGAAAACATTACCCTTCACCAATTAAAGCTCTCCTCAAAATACTCCACATTCCCATATCCCCTCTCCAACATCTGCACAACAGCCCTCCTAGTCTCATCAGCCATCAACCCTGGTCCACAAGCAACAACTGCCAATGGCCTTCCCCCAGAATCTCGAGCAGCTTCCTCAACCTCTTGAACAACGTCCGGCCTCCCAATGTGAACCTTCAATCCGACGTCATCTTTTAATTCATCAACTCCACTATCATTGGTAATGTATGCCTCTAGACTTAGTTTCTCACTCCCGATCGCACCTCTGAAATCTCTCGTTATAGCGTCATGCAAAAATTGATGCTCTCGTACTGCCCATATGACTTTAATTGAGGATGTAGAGGAAGACTCTAAAAGACTATCCATGTAAGAAAGAGGAACAGCAATGCCCGTGCCGCCTACTATGAAGAGGACATTTTCATACTTGCGAAAAGGCTGTGTTTCCCCGTAAGGCCCTTCGATTAGGACACGCGTTGGATATGAGTCTGCATGGCTCCGCAGACGGGATGTGAAGCCATTATAGGGACGGATTATGAAGACCATTGAGGCGGGTGGTGTTTCGGATTGGGACTGTGAAAGGAGGGTTTGGGACTCTGAAGAGTTTTCTCTCGATCTGGAGAGACTTGATGGCCTAGAAGGAGGTGTTATTGTTCCAAGAGATGACGAAGGTGAGGAGGTGTCATCGGAAGTTGAATAGCTGAGTGTGAAGGGATGACTTTCCCAAATTCTGTCATTTAGGACGCTTATGAAGTAGAATGTTCCGGGTGAAGGTTTGATGATTGATGTTGAGTATGGAACGACAAGGCGGATGATATTGGATGTGGAATCATAGGTGACTTGTGCCTTTGTGTTCCAAAATCTCCGGTTGAATAGAAGAATTCTGGCGATTCTTGAGAGTCGATCAAAAATCCAGATGAATACGCAAGACCATATGAACCCGTTGTAATCTCCATTGAAGATCTCCACATGGCTGGAAAAGGTTAGCCTAAGATCACATTAGGGTTTGGACGGGCAATAACTTACTACCACATTGTCGCTAGAACTAAAATGGATAGAACGATATGCAAGAACAGAAATATCTCATAAAGCTTGCGGCGTAATGGATAAACTGAGAAGGCGCATACTCCCACCATAAAAACTGTTGCCTATATATTGTGTCAGAGGCGCATCATGGTGGACCGAATAAACTTACCAAAACGCCAGCAACAAACCACCGACCTTGGTAATAATCAGCATAGACTTGCCATGCTGTTGTCCAGGTTCCATCTAACTACTGTAAGCTGTTTGAATGATGGAAAAGGCCTACAAAAAGGCCACTCCCACTTAGGAAAGCAAAAGGGTTGTTTTATAACATACTCTCAAAAATTAAGACTGTGTAAGCAACGGAATGCACGACAGCTTCAACCGTCGCAACTCTCGCAACCCATCGATGAAAGTTGTTGTAGGTAGCAAAATCCCAGCCGGTTAACCAAAGTAGAGTATTATTTCTGATTCCAAAAGCCCAAATGAGAGCAAGATTTGCGGTTGAAATGATTCCAGTTCTATCGGCAACATATCTCCAAACTTGTGTCGAAACACTTGGCCAGCTACAAACGTTAAGAACATTTTATGAACGAGGGAACAGGCTTACTATAAATTATATTCAAAAACATGATAACTGACTGAGCAAAGAACGATATTGAAGATGACAAAAGCAGCAATAGCAATACTTTGGATGCGAGTGGGTACCGTGCACCATTTGATGTTCTGGGCGTGCGTAAAACCGAATGTTGCTGGTACAGTTATGTATCTTTTAACGAGAGTATATGGATGATATGCTCGCTTTGTGACCCCGTTTTCGATGTGAGGATCACTAGGGATTTCTTGCCATTTTTGAGTTGGGCTTATAGAATTGAGAACGAGTTGCATCAAACGTGATATTAACCCAACAGAAACGACCGCCATCCAGAAATAATACATAGCAAAGCCATATATTACATGGATATCCAACTCAAAATAAGCAGCATCCTTCAATCAAAGTCAGCAAAGTGAGTATGGGGTGATCTGGAGAATTACCAGTGTATCCCAAGCGAGGCCATAAAGCTTTTTGGATGGCACAAGAACTTCGTTGTAAATACTCGGCGCCTCTCTATTCAATTCTCCAACCTCCAAATGATGAAGCTCTAAAATCTCATCACCCGTGAACCCATCGATGAGAGAATAGGGTGGAGCCGTGGAATTGTAAAATCTTCGACATTTCTCATTCAAGCCATCGATTCCCCTCTTCCGTTCATCATCCGTACAATATAATTTGTTGCACAAGTACAAAGATGTAAACTCCAGTTCGTTCCCACAAGCCGGCCATGGTTGTCCGGTCTTCGGAGCTGTGTTATTGAACCGCACACTCCGAAGGATCTGCTGACAAGCTACAAAGCAGTATTCATCTTGTTGTAAACTGGCTCTCGCTGAGACTAAAGTGATGTAATGAATGAGAATGAAGATTAAGAGCATAGCTGAAACCACAAACCATATCACTGATACATTACACAAGGTGAAGATCTTATCTGATCCGAAGATTAAAAATCGGAAAGCGGTGTGAAGACAGGAGCCCCATTTTTGGACTTGGCGGATTATAAGATTGGGGGCAGAATCTATTTTTAGCTTTTAGGGTGTTTTGAGCTTCTTTTAATTGAAAAGGTCTTCTTTTTGGAACATAACACAGGTGCTAGTCATAATCTTTCATACCTGTTTTGAGTAACGAGAAAAAACGTGACCTAGACAATACCACGTGATTAATACCGTCATTACCACCGTGGACCTTTTCCCATCCTTAACCCGACATCTTATGGTTCTAGTGGGAAAAAAGTTGCACGAAGGCGGAATATTATCGAGGTTCTCTCCCTATAACGACCACTCGGATAATCAATGTTGATTGAGGCCAGCCCACTTTGGAAGCGAATTCAAGTTCATCTTTTGTACCATCACTGACCAACAGAGACTGATTGAAGAGGCTTCCTGAAGCCAATTTTCCAAATTTCTCGATGTTTGCAATGTCCTTTATATCATCGCCACAACGCAATGATTCATCCATCGAGCAGCGAACGATACCCGAGCGAAGTTGATGCCTCTTCGAGCAGTGGTTTATAACTGGCTAGAAACCAGAAAGAATGACTGCAAAGGCTCTTACTTTCAGTAGCCATTCTCAGCGTCCATATTCCATGCAATTTTGAGCGCTAAAATTATACAACAAAGAAATACCAAAAGCACTAAATCACTTTTACAGTTGCACCAAGGCTGGGCATCCCGACTTGTTAAAGCCAAGCAGGAAAGAATGAGTCCATCACTTGAAAATGGAGCTGTAGCAGTTCATCAAAAGTTTGAACAAGCATCTATCCCATTACAAAATTACTATTATTTTAGAAGTCAAGATACTAAGTCATTACAAAATATTATGTCTGGACATGCAAGCAAAGGTCCAACTCCCAACACCGTAGCCAAACCAGGGATATCATGTACTCGAACAAAGAAATAACCCGAAAGTAGTATTAGAAAGGTTAAACCGTGCTCTCAGCCATCACTTGGGGTTGCTTATTAACCTTGGTAAGTCCCTCCTTCCTTTCATCTCTGCCACTAGCAACAGCAATGACGCCCTGAAAGTAATTAGCATCCATCTGAATA
The DNA here is from genome assembly GCA_900184765.1 of Hymenoscyphus fraxineus. Taxonomy (NCBI): domain Eukaryota; kingdom Fungi; phylum Ascomycota; class Leotiomycetes; order Helotiales; family Helotiaceae; genus Hymenoscyphus; species Hymenoscyphus fraxineus. The sequence goes on from LT855422.1 coordinate 2,326,727, forward strand.
CACCTATGCCAATGATTGGAATAATGAAACTCACCAAAGCACAACTCAACAACCAGGCGATTCCGCCCAAGAAGATAAACGCCAATGTAGCTCTCCACTGATTACATCCGGCCGAGTTGACGATAGATGACGTGACATTATTAGGATAAGTATAGAACCCGCCCCAATAGTAACCCCAGTAATTCCACTGCCAGTATGCCGAACAAGTGTGGCCACCTCCTAGATCTTCCAGGAGACCAAAAGATACCATCCACATGATGAAGATAGCGCAGTCAAGAGCGAAAGCCCAGAAGGTCCATCTTGCCGGAAAGAGGAGGACGATGGAGAAGAATAGTGAGATTCCTGCCAGGGAGATGGTGAAAAGTAGTTTGGAATTGACGTGACCGTCTCCTTTGTTTACCAGGTGGATGAAATTACCAACTATTCCAGCTACGACTGCTGCTGAGCAGAGCTCGAAGAAGCGGAGGAGGACGGAGACAACTTTCGTCCCGGTTCCCATGTTGAAGTATGTATGAGTTTGCTAACGTGTCGGCGTGTGTATTGATTGGCTAGAGAGCAGATGAAAATCTTTACTCTGTGACAAAAACTTTAGACGGGATAATTAATTTGTGATGCTGACGCTGAATTGCAAGTTTTACTCCAGAAAGTCTGAGTAGGAGACTACCTAATATATGTACAAGACCTACTGCTTTGTTCTACCGTTTTCATGGTGGAGTGGTGGTCAGCATATTGGCTGACAACAATAACCGAGCCACCGGGTTCGGTTAGCAGGTGGCGTTTTGTGGCTTCTCGTTGCTGGTAGCAATACATTCCTGGATACAGAAGACGGTAACCTGGCATAGCAAAGCTGCTTTTGGCTTGGGATCGACCGATTCAATTTGCATGCGACAATCATGAGAAAGCTCTCTTAGCAATGTGGAAAGTCTGGATTCCGAACTTTCACAGGAGGAGGGGTATTCGTAGACGACCTGAAATCTGGGCGAGGAAGAATGTTATTTTTCACTACGCGACTCTGTTATTTCGCAGCCTCTGGGCATAATGGCAGCCTATCGACATTACTGCGAAATCACTGTGAGAGAAAAGAAAAGTCAAAAGAAGGTATATTAGAAAAGTTTGAATTGACAAAAGACCTAAAATAAACAAAAATCCAACCTCCAACCTCAATTAATTCCATAAAACCAAATAAAATCCAGTCCCCCAAAGAAAAAGAATAGCCAAGGATTCAAAAGGAAAGAGAAAAGAAAATCCAAATTTCAACAATTTATTCCTTCACTGGTTTGGCGGCGGAGGGCTTCCGGCCTGGTGTCTTCTTTGGCGCCGTGGTTGTCTTCTTCGGCGCTGGGGTGGTCTTTTTGGTAACACGAGAACTACCTAATGTTGATGAAGTAGTGGGAGTCTTAGTACGAGTACCACGACGTGTGGGCTTTCTGATTGGGGACGTCACATCAACATCTGGAACAGATTCAGGGGTTATGTTTTTGCCCGGGTTCCGCGTAGGAGAATCCTTATCCGAGTAAAAAGGCACCACTTTCTTATTCTTGATCCATCTAGGAGAAAGTGGCCCCTGTTCCAATCGCCTGGTGACAAGCTCGATATCTTCTTCAGTCCATAATATTCGCTGTTCGATGGGGATGTCGGAGAGTGTCGTGTAGCGGTAAGGATTATCTTTGTCTTTCTTTGACTTCTTTCCAATGACGTTTTTGCCAGTGCCCTTGACAACATCATCTGGGTTGAGATCTTTGTCATCAATATCAGATCCAGACTCATAATACCCAGCATCGAAACCTGACACATCGGAACCGGAATCGGTCTTGGAAACCGATGATGCCGTCTTTTTAGAATCACCACCAACGCTTCCCCTACCGTCTCCAGCTTTCCCTTCTCCGTCATCCTCGCTCTCGGGCTCGCTGAGGATCTCACTTTCAGGGGAGTCTTCCTCTTCCGGCAGCCCAGCTGCCTCCCTCTGTTCCCGCTCAATGTCTGAAGCAAAAGGGTCGTCAATAGCCGGTTTAGCGGTTGGCTTCTTGACAGGTGTTTTAGTTGCTGGCTTCTTGATAGGTGTTTTAGATGCTGGCTTCTTGACAGGTGTTTTAGTTGCTGGCTTCTTGACAGGTGTTTTAGTTGTTGGCTTGGCTGCCCCAGCTGTCCCGGCTGCGGCTAGGGCTGCGGCTATGGCTGCGGCTTCTTTTCTTCTTCGTCTCCGCTCAATGTCTGCATCGTAATGATATTCGTTAGATGAGCTAGACGGCTGCTTGCCAGGTGCTTTAGTTGCCTTTGTGGGAGTTGGCTTGGTAGGTGGTTTCGGCTTTTGCTTTTGTCTGGGGTTAGATATGGAATCAGGGTCTTCCGTTTGTGCCGATGGTGCCTTGGGCTTCGTTTTCAACTTCCTCTTATTCTGGGCCTTCAAGGCGGCGGCTCGATGAAGGTCACCTCGCGTTCCTTTAGGGATGCGAGAGCCTCCATCTGTGTATTCCGAAGAGATTTCATCCGATGGAATTGACTCGTCTGAGAGATCCGTCTGATAAACCCATTGACCATCCGCTCCCCTGAACCTTCTATAGAGCTTTTTCTTGATCGGTTGCCCATCATCCGTATCACCGAGGTACTCTTCTGTTTCGTAGACCGGATTACCAGCTGAATCGTCTCCAACTTTTTCATAGAGCTTTCGTTTCCTGTCATTACTGTTCTCACTACCGGGGGTGAAGTCTGATTCTGATTCTGGTTCTGATTCTGATTCATCATCTTCCGCAGGTTGTTCCAACCCGTCGGATTCCTCTTCATCGTCACTGGCTGAATCGGAATCCTTGTTTTTCTGTTTTCCACCTGTGGCAGCCTTCTTGGTTGTGCTTTTTGGTTTAGCCGGCGTTGTGGTTTTGACTGTAGAAGCTTTAGGTGTCTTTTTAGTGGGACTCGCTGACGAAGTTTTTGCAGGAGACGGTGTTAGTCTTGTGAAGAATGTTGGAGATCGGTTGACAGCTTGGTCACCTTGATCGTCATTGTCATCGCCCTCGTCGGGAGAGTACTGGTCGAATTGGTCATCAAGTTCCATCCCTGTAGAAGAGAGTGCCGGAGTATTGGGAACCGTACTCGCATTCCGTAAATGTTCTGCCATATGTTCTACGATTTGATAGCCAGCGAAATTGCTTAAGTCAACACCACAGCCAACCTGAGGACAAAACCCGACTCCTGTAAAATTCGCTTTTTGGACGAGTTGGTTAGTTTCCTTTCAGTCCTGTCACAATAGGATATCATAGTACATACCTTCGACCGCTGCTGCTTGGCTTTTTCTGAGCAATTCGTCTTGTCTCTCGATCTTTGCCTTCATCTCTGTAAAATCAATTAGTTTACCCGCTTTACAAGCCAACCGCTGATGTAACCACAAACCTTCAATCAACTCCTGTGCGGAAGGATGTTTCTCCTCATTGAAGGCACAAGTTCTATCGTGCTGCAGGAGCCCCATTTGATCCAACTGACTCTTATCCATGCCACATCTTTGACAATGTTTCCCTTTAACTCCCCTTGGTGGCTTGCAACGTCCTACGTGACGTCTTCGATTCTCCAATGACAGGTTGGACATGTCAAGACCACATTTTCGACAGAAATATCCCCGATTTGTGAAGCTACACTTTTTTCTGTGATCGATGAGCTCCTGCTCGGTTTCGTTTGTACGATCCTTGCCGCAAAGTTCACAGAAAAGGAGCTCGGGATCTTTTCGAGTCCGTTCCGGCCCCTCAATACACATTGTCTTGTGTCTATAGAGTTCAGAAGTAGAGCATGCGAACTTCTCGAGACCACATCGATCGCAGAAGCGAAGAATCCCGGGCTGGTGCTCAGCTAAATGATAAACGACATCCTCAGCATGCCCAAGTTTAGTAAATTGCTCGTCACAAACTGGACATTTGTCGACGTCCCACATGACATGTCGATATCCCGCCAAATCCTGATGGTAAACGATATGTTTCTTCTTTTGATCCATATTCATCAAAGTCCATTGGTCTGTGGCGCAGATGGGGCACTTCCCAGCAGTTGCCATTTGCTCTGCATGCTTCTCCAAGTGAACACGCCAGTCCTCGCGTTGAAACTTGGGGAACGATTCGTCGCACAATGTACAGACGTCCATTCTCTCAAGAATCTTGTTTCTCGCTCTTTGGTTCTCATCCAGAATGGCATTGATATCTGTTGGAGTGAGGCGTTGACTGTAGATTGTAGGCTGCGCATCGGTGACACTGAGCATGAGTTCACGCACCATGCCGTAGAGTGGTGGTTCAGGTTTTTGGCCTGGAAGCACCGCATGATGATCTTTGTAGTAAGCCTCTCTTTGAAGACGATCTTGTCGACGTTGCTCTGCGAGCCAAGGGTCATACTTTTGTATTTTGAGCTCTGCTGCTCTCTGCTTCAAGATTCTCTCTCTGTTGAAATTGTCTCTTGGACCGAGTGTAGGTGGAAAAAGTTCTCCTGGCATGAGATTCCCAATTGCGTCTTTTTCAACATTGATTGTCGCAGCGTTCTTGGCAGGTGATTTCCCAGTTGAGTTGTTGGGCTTTTTCCTTGGTGATGTCCTTGAGTTACTGGCACCACCACGCAAATGAACAGTTCCAGAGTCAAAGTCGGGTTGACCGATTTCCTCGGGAGAGCCAGCGCCGCCCCTCATCCTCACGTTCTCTGGCTTATTTCCTGGTTCTGGTTAGTAACTACCATCCATTTATATCAATATACTTACGTCGCAAAATCGGGTAACCGTGGCCTCTTTCCCAATAAGTGTCCAAGAAGTCCAGGGGCTTTTGAGCATAGTAGATTCTCTCATATCTCTGAAGTTCATCCTCTTCCTCGTCAGGGGGGTCGTCCTCGTCCTTCCCTTTCCCACATCCGAGAATGTTGTTTTTTGTCATTGGTTCAACTGGCAAACCAAAGTGCAACATTGTCAACTTGGTCGTAAGATTATTACCACATCCAAAGTATTTGCCACCCTTTGCAATGTTCGCGTTGTACAGCGCAGTATGTTCATTTTGAATCTGCAGTGCCGCTCCATCAGTTCCCATGGGTTGAATCATCGAAATTTGACCATCTTCGAAATGTGCCTCAAGAACATCTATCACGGCTTTCTTTTGCAATTCCTCGTGGATCATGTCATAAAAGTCAATCCAGTCGTTATCAGTAGGCTTGATGTTCGGATTCCACGCCAGCTTTCGCTTGGGGTCACGAAGCGCTTCATCCGCCTCTTTCTCCTGAATCTCTGCATGGCGTTCATCAATCATATTTGCAATGAAAGCGCTCCTTTCTCGGTCTGACATTGACGGGGCCGCTTGCTCGGCCTTCTCAGGTGGAATGCTTTTTCGAACAGCCTCCTCAAACTCCGCTGGATTATTGGCGGCAGCCCCAAACATACTCAAGAGCCTTGGGAAGAGTCCAAACTGCGTCTTTTTTGATGCTGGCTGCTCCTCGACTTCTCCATCGCCTTCCTTGTTCTCAACCTCGTCTTCTGTTGGCCGTGACCGCTTTCTAGGAGAGCTCCTAGGCGGAGGATTGCTGCCCGACCGCGCCATCTTGGATTACTGATTCAACTACTCAATGAGATGATTGTTGAGTTGGGAGGTTTTCTCAGCTGTAAGAAGAAATGTTGCGACCGAAGGTCTTGAAAAATTCCAAAGAAACGTAGAGGATGAGGGGAAAACAAAGAAAAAGCTGCGAGGTGGACAGCATTCTTCGGGAAACCAATGGATGTTATGAGAAATGAACTACATTCCAGAAGTATCTGGCGTCAAGAATTTGACGCCACCGGCAACCTCGCCAAAATCAAACGCGTACACATAGCAAATGCGAGTAGAAAATTCTTGAAATATTGGAAACAATAATTGTGCCGCAAAGTTTCCCAAATGAACGTGCTTGTATGTACGAGTAGTCGGGACCATGACGTTGCTCGTAGATAACCCGAAACGGCGATGTTGAAGGATAAGAAGTAAGGAAAACAAAGACGAAATTAGTGCAAGCCTCTCGCACGTGACTAACTAACGAGATTAATTAATTTGCCATCTCAAGGAATCTCAGGGAATCCTGTACGCCACAGTCCTAAAATCAAATTGGAGAACTATAGGTGTTCCATTCCAGACCCAGCCCCTTAAGCGAAGATCTCGCAAGCGTTGAATATGGTCATCAACATTAAATTTGAAATTAGATATTCCACGAACGAATATGAGGTTTACCGCATTTACCACAATATCGCCATTTTTAACCCAAATCATTCCTCCTTGACAATCTTCTCGTCGTGAACTCCACTGTGTTTCTCATCATTCATTTCCGCCCCACGCGAGATTCTATCCAACCCAATCTCTTTATTGATTTCATCCATCCTCTCAAAGTCCGCCTGCGCAGTCCCCTCAGAACCAAAGATAACATCCATCTCTTCGAGCGTAAGACGTTTTGTTTCTGGAACGAACCACCAAACAAAACCAGCTCCGCCGAAAGTCAGGATTCCAAAGACGAGGTATGTACCATATGAGATACCGGAGATCATATCCGGTGTCACCTATGAGTTGTTAGCATGGTCCAGATTTTGAGCGCGTGGAAGTCTGACCTGTCCAACAATAAAGTTGTTCATCCAATTCGAACTCGCACCCAAAGCAATTCCATATGGGCGATTTGACAGTGGCCAGATCTCGGCAACGATAATCCATGCACAAGGTCCCCAACTATATCCGAAATGGACGACAAACAGCCAGACCATAGCCACGGCTCCCCATCCAGCTGCTTGGTTGGTTTCCCAGCTATCTCTATATTTTGCAACAATGCCGGCAATTACAATGTGACAGGAAGCCATTCCAATTGCCCCAATTGTCAGGATTGGTTTTCTGCCTAGCTTGTCGATGTAGAGAACTGATGGGATGGTTGCGATAAACATGACGATACCCACAACTCCGGTAGCGAGTAGAGAGGTGGTATTGGAACCCATACCAAGAGATTTGAAAATAGTTGGTGCATAGTATAGAACAGCGTTGATACCCGTCCATTGTTGAAAAAACTGTAGAAGACAGAAGAGTCAGTAACTTCTTTCAATACATATTTGGGGTTGTAAGCAAGACTGTTGGATAAAGACAGTGTCTCAATCATTCCGTACCTGGGAGGAAAAGGTCCGAAAGAGAAATTAGACGTCAGGAAACACTCACCATAGTGACTGTAGCGACAATGACACGTTTGAACATAGCCTTGGTCTTGAATAGAGACCCGATAGCAACGAATTGCAATTTGAAGACATTCCAGGCTGTCGGGTTGGAAAGGTGTGGGAAATGCTCTGCCACAGTACGCTTCTCGAACATCGATTGCGCTTTGATCTCAAGGAATTCGAGCTCTACGAGCTCATGGTCTTGGGGTAGGTCGCGCAGATGAGCTAGAACCTTTCTCGCTTCGGCTTCACGATCATGATGGACGAGCCAACGAGGTGAAAATGGCATGAATAGAATACCGCCAAATAGAACTGCCGCTGGGAAAAGCTGCAGACAGATTGGAACGAGCCATGCGGCTTCTGCTTGTGTTTCTCCCGTTCCTCCAATGTAGTTGGTTCCATAGTCAATCCAGAACGAAATCATAATTCCGAAACAAATGGCAAGCTGTTGAAGGGCGATCAAAGAGCCACGGACTTCGGGAGGTGCGACTTCGGCGTTGTACATTGGTACAATCATGGAAAGAGATCCGACACCCATTCCGCTGTTGTATATTAGCAATTATTCTCATGACTACTCTACTTCCAATAGCTTACGTTATGAAGCGACCAGCAAGAATGGAATTGTGTTTTCCACTGATTGCTGTAGTTTGAATGACAACTCCCAGCATGAACACTCCTGTTGCGAACAAGATACCACGTTTTCTCGAGAACACCTCAGCCATGAACCCAGAAAGTAAACATCCTAACCAAGCACCAAGTTCGAGAATCGAGGTAAGCCAACCTTTTCGAGCTTGGTCTTCTGGTAAATCAGTATCATAATTTCCCATATGGTCTTTAAAAGATTGCATAGTCAGGACCCCTGAGAAGACTCCTTGATTGTAACCTATCTATGCTTAGCTATGCTCGACGTCGTGAAATGGAATATCTACCATAGAGAAGTCCGCCTATACATGCGAACATGGCGATACTGAAGACTCTGAAATTCTTCACCAGGGCGCCAGGACCACTTGCGCCCATCAGGTTCTGACGCCTGATGAGAGCTGCATCATATATACCCGGAGCAGCAGCGCCTGAGACCATCTTTGCAAAGTACCGTAGTAGTAATCTGAAATAGATGTTTCAGCAAACAGCTTGAAATAACATCGACTGTAGGCTTAGAATGAGCAGCAGAGCATTAAGAAGCGGGATGCACAAGCTTATATTATTTCTTGCCGACTCAGGAACCCTCGTCGAGAGTATTCATTGTAGCTCCGGCTAAAGGGAGCTCTGGATAAATGAAAATAAAGATCCGATCAATACCCTTCACAAAGACCATCATCATTGGATAGAGAGATTACTCAACCCATGCACACGAAAAAAGGCACTTCGTGAGACTGGCCAATTCGTATGGATTCCCCAAGTTATGCATGCTGCAATGTAACCATGAAGTCCGTTGAACCCCGCCATGGGCGCCATGGGAAAGGTTCACCACAAACCTAATGCCGGATAAACTCGTTGCTTATGTGGGACCTTGCGGGATAGTGGTGATCGTTGCTGTGAAAGGTTCGAACGTTCTCCTGGTGTTCGAAGTGAGTGGCAGTCTTGTACGAATTTTGGGATGATTTAAGTAATGAGAGTGGATAGCTATGAGGGCTCCATGTAACGCATGTCGTTCATGAAAAAGTGTATATCTACATAAATCGGGTCTCCAATTCGCTAGTTTCGTTGAAAATCGGGGCCGAGACGTACTATTAAGTTGTAAAGTGCGACTGCGAGCCGTCCACGCCGTTTACGCAAAACAACTATCGCCAAGATTGCCGCTTATTTTGTCCACGGGGAGAACGTTATCCCCTTATTTAAACGAAGCCGTTGAGCGGTATGAAATACCCCTGCCAGTGCGGAATGACAGCAAGGTAATCGTAGAGGTAATCAGCCTACTGGTAGATTGCGGGGTATCACAACTTTGAAGCGAGAGTCATAGATCCCGTGGATCTTACAGAATGGAGTAACGCGTGGTCTTTGCGATAAAGGTCATTAGACGGATTTCGCACCTTTTATGGAGACGTTTTCGACCCTGTAAAAAGAGGAATTTTTGTCTAGGATATTCTTTTACAATGCTTCCTCTTAGCGTCGATCCACACCTAAAAGAGCGTAGGTTAGTAGAACCTTAAAAGCTAAGGCTAATAAAGGATTTAGTATCTATAATTTAACGAAATAGGTAATATATAAGGGGAAATCCGTCCTACATAAAGATATACTATATTATTAATACTATAACTAATAACAACCTATATAAACAAGGAGAATTATATTACTCGGGGGGGTATAAATAAGGATAAGGAAGCCTAGGATTAGGAGGAGTTTATAGTACTATTAGTACTTCTAAATAAGTCTACTATTAAACGTCGTTATTATTATTATAAGCGTATTTATAATAAGGAGTTTTTAAAAAGAGCGGGTAATTTGAATACGTATTTATACCTTTAGAGAGCTTATCGCTATCGTTAAAATCGAATTACTCGTACTAGATATCGTACTCTATATAAGTATACGTCTTTTAAGTTCGATATTTATGTTTATAACAGGGACCGTCCGGAGGTATATAGACTAAACTTCTAGTTAGTACTACACTTTTGTATAGTAGATATACTAATAAAAGTAGCTTTAATATAGAAGAGATTCTATAATTAACCTAGCTATTAAAACTTAATTATATAACTACTTATAATAAATATACTTGTCTACTATTTATAACACTTTATATAGTTTTTATACGCTTATCTTTTCTATCTTAATAGATTACGTTAGTAGAGATATTTAATAAATTAAGATTATAGTATAGTACTATTTTTAATAATATAGTAGTATTCTTAGTAGCTAAATAAGGTTAGTTATTAAAGTAGTATTTATTACTAGATTATAAGCGCTTAAAGGTATTCGAGTAAGTAGTAATTCGATCTAGTAGCGCTTCTTATATATAGGGATTTATTAATAAAACCTTTTAAGGATTTTATTATCTAAAGGAGAGCGATAAGACTTAATAAGCTACCTTTTTAAAACATAAACGTACCTATAGTATAAACTTTTAAGTAATTCTTATACCTAATAGAATATATAGTTTATTAATAGGACTATAGCTCGGAGTAGCGAACAACTAGCGTATATATACTTCTTCTAGCGTGTCGGACAAGATATAACAAGTCCTTTAAGATCGAGAGTTATTATTTATATATAGAGACCCGGCGTATAGTATAGCGTATAGAATTATATATTTATATAAGTATATAAATAGACGGTATACTCTTAATAAGGTCTATCGAGAATTTAATTATTAATTATCGAGTATATAAATTATAGTTAAGAACCTATTTAGAAAAGTATAAACTTTATAGACGTATATAGCTTTTAGTAAAGTACTAAGATTAGGGTTCTAACTTATAGCCTTATACTTTATATACGTAGTTTTACTAGCGAATTATTATACTTATCTAAAAGGTAGGTTAATTAGTAATAGATTTAGCTTAAGACCTCCTATAATTCGAGAGTATTTATAGTATAATAAAAAATAATAAATAAACTACTTATTTTATTATTATTATAATAACGCTAGTATCTAGTTTATACTACCTTATACCTTTCTAAGCTAACCTTTAATATTATCTAATCTTATAGTAACTTTAGTTATATCTTCTACTATAGTTTTCTATAAGATATAGTTATATTTCCTTTACTCTTAGTATTCTACGTAGTCTCGTTCCTCCTTTATATCCTCGCGCCTTTAAGCCTTAATTCGCCCTTATAATAATAGCTCCTAGTCCTCTTTTACTCTCGTAATAATTCGCCGCTCTCTTTATTCCGCTAATTCTATAAACCTAGAGATTACTTTAGTTATCTTATCTTTATCCTTTATTTATATAGATATAGCTTATCTTTTACCCTTAGATTTCGTAAATACCTTAGAGGCTTAAAGAGTACTAACTTCTTATTAAATTATAATTATAATAGCTTTAGGATTACTTTATATATAGCGTATATTACTAGAAAGGTTTACTATCTCGATCTCTACTATATTATTAGAAATATTAATAAAATCCTTACTATTACTTTAGATATAAGTTCTATAGAGTCTTAAAACGTCTTTAGTATTATAAATAATATTCTTTAGATAAGAACTCTCCCTTATAAGTCTCTTCTTTATAAACTAAGGTTAAAGTATATTCTCTCGAGTACGTTTAGCTTAAGCTCTCTTATTATCTTATTCTACTACTAATTTAAGTACCTCTAACTTTTATACCTCCTAGGATAGTATAACCTTTATCTATTTATTAATCTATTCTTAAATAAGAGTTATCTTATCCTAGCCCCTAAATAGCTTATTATTAATATTAATTAAACGGTAGTTATCTACTAGTTTTTTAATAATAACTTATAGTCTTAAATAGTCCCTCCTAATAGCCGCCTATTATAAACTAGTAATCTACTTATAGAACTTTACACCTAATAGCGTACTAAAAAGATAAGTATTTATATTATAAAACTTTAATAAAATAAGCTTCTCTTTATTTATTAAAATAGCTACTCTTTTATATTATTCTACTTCTATAGCCTTTATTTCCTTAGCTTCCTTTACTACCGCCTTTTTTACTACTACTACCTATTTTACTATAGTAGCTATAGCTTCTTTAGTAGCCTTTATAGTAGCTTTCTTCTCTTATCTAAGGTTAGCTTATTCTTAAAGAGTTAAAGGCTTAAAAGGTAGAGGTTAAGAGCCTAGTAGAAAAGAAGTATAATATACTTATTCTTCTATCTAACGAAGGACCTTATTATATACCTTAGTAATAGTAGTCTTTTAAGCTTTAGTAAGTTCTACTAGAGTAGTACTTACTATACTAATTTTAGCTTAAAATACTAAAACTTATAAGACTTAAATAAAAGATCCTTTTCTATTATCCCTATTATCTATACTAGCTTCCGCTTCTATAATACCTCCTAGTAGCCTAGTATTTTAACCCTCGGGTATAGGACTTATACTCTAACTTATAACTAGAGATACTAGAGATAGTAGGCCTTAACCTAATAGTAGTAGTTTACTTATAGAATCTATATTATAAAGTTTATTTTATATAGAGTTTATAGAGTCTTATAGGTTTGTCCTTGCCCTTATATAAGGGTTAACGTTAAAGGAGGGTTTATATACTAACTATAAATAGCTACCTTTACCTTAGTATACTAAAATCTAGCCTAGATACCTTACTTTTTACCTTTTCTTATATAAGAGAACCTTACTATTCGATAGGCGAAAAAGTCTCTTTTCTAGACTAGAATACTTAGTTATACTAGGGTTAAAAGAGGGGGGGTAGATCACGTTATAGGAGGGTAATAAGGGTTAAAATTACAATAAACCAGGGCCTTTAGCCGTCGCTAGCCGTCTCGAAAAAGCCTCAAAAAAGCCTGTTTTTTACAAAGGATTCGAGGCTAAAAGTAGGTGCGAAATCCGTCTATTGTTAGGTTAGCTGGAGTAAGGCCGTGTTCTAGCCGATAATAACCTTCGCGAAAATACGGAACTCTTGACGCTTTCGAGTCACAAAAATTGAATAAGTTGGTGTTGTGAAATCAAGACCGTAAAGTATACGATATTACCTAGAAAAACGGAGGTGGCATTATGATCACAAGAGTGGCTGAAACTTGGAGATGGACTGCATCAAGTTCCAAGTACTACCCTCTGACAGATATAACATTACTAACTACTTGATAACCGAAAGACAGATCCCTAATGATCTAATATGATTAAGAAAAGAAATAGCACGCGTCGTTAAGTCCCTAACTCGCCACGACGACCTCGCCTCGCGGGCTTTTTCTCAAATAGGTAAATTTTCCGAAAGAGACTTTTATTCCTTCTCAGATTTCAATAACAGTGATGTGTTTGCCCTCGATAATCCCATAACATGATAACATATGAGGATTTTTATTACTGATAATAAGAAGATGTCACGAAAGTATAGGATCGAATGCTAATTTTCGGATTTAAACGAGCGGCAATGAAGAGAAATACTGCCTAATTAATGTTTTACGACAGAATTATTACCTTTACATTGCTCGTTTGTTTTGTTAGTGTCTACGTATGGATTTGATGAACATGCCCTTTCATATATACAGTACGTAGCGCGAATTTCCTGGGTTTCCGCACTAACAAAACCCGGTATACTCTATATACGCGACGTTCTTTGGTCCTACTGTCTTGAAGTTATTGACTCATTGGATAATGAGAGTCGTGGTATATACGTCTATTAGTACAAGCTTTGTGAAACGATTCTAGCATATAGCTAATATGAAGTTACTAGCAAAGTGGTATAGGTAGTATTTCAATTTCCTGTTATTATTAATTAAATACTACCACTGTATGAATATCCTGGTTAGCATCGAATCAGAAATCGTAGTAATCAAGTTCTCACTACTTTTGCAGCTTTGCTTCCTAGGTGAATGCAAGTGATTACCCGAAATATAAATGTCTGCGAATGTTCGGTTAGATTTAATTGTTTAAAGAGAATACAATAAATATTTAGTTCGAACCAAGATACGATAGAGGACCATGTACCACTATATTTCTGTCAACCGCAAACCTGGAAGATTCGAAAGTCTAATGGCATATAATGGATACTTGCTACCTAATTTTACAAGCTTAAGAACTACCTACTCCAGCATAAAAATAACATCTCGAGAAATATCACGTGCCTGACTTCGCTATTATCTGAGAGGTCATCAGCCGGAGAGTTCAGAGTAAACGCTCGTTACATCTAAGGAGAGAGATAATGTTCTACCTGCCTTGCTTACATCACCGACCGTAATCGAGCACGGCGATAAAAAAAAACCAACATCGGCATCTTTCGTTCGCACAAGTGGAAGCGGCTATGATGAAGATTTCCAAGAAACTCCGTGTTACAGTGTTGCAAGTATCACACCTTAAATACCAGGTCATATCCGCAGCATCAGCTTACTGCTCTTCGACCGGGGAGGAGGAGATAACAATATACCCAACCAGCCACGAGTTGGTTCAAAGCCAGGGTTCCTCGATATCCCCCTTCGAAGATAAGAAGCCACGAGGTAAAAAGGTTGGATTGGCGCCTCCCATCTTTAAAACAACAAACCAACATCTCGCTACCAACTTACTGTAATAGCACTCAGTCATATCAGTCGTGGCTCGGAATGGCACATGAATTGATTAATTACCTAGTTCATCTATTCTGGTGCGCTTGATCTATTTTCTTACAGTCAAGTGCGTTGCGAAGAAGTGAAAAGTCGAATATATAATTCATGGCATCCTCACCATTCCTCTTGTTTATTTTCAATCCGGTTGTCGTCTTTCCGGTGAAATCGCTTAGAATAACGATGTCGTCCATCCTCCTTGCCGTCAACCGAACCCGATCCGAGACCATTTTTAGCCCACCTTGAGCCCACTCAAATAACCGCGCTGCTCGGACCCTGAAAACATTCTCTCTCCTCTCCCCCACAAACCAACAACCTCTCCGCCTCCTCCACCACTCATCATCGACTCATCGCAGAATCGGTTCGTTTCATGTTTCATCCCAGGGGGGTATGATTGTCGATAAGGCTGAGCAAATGTTGGCGATGACATCTCGTTTGAGCCACCCCCCTGGTCGAGAAGGACCTATTTTCAGACCACGGCGTCTCTTCCTTTGCCGTAGCCGCCTGCATGCCCGCTAGGCGCCGACTTGAACAACGCTGGAGATGCAAAAACCACAATTCCCCGATTAAATCTTCGGCTCAACAAATGAGAAGTGTGTTTTTTTGGTTGATGCTGGAGATGATTAAGGTTGTTTCATTCCGTGGACGATATTCAATGCATTTTTTCACGGGTCAATACGGAGGACCTGCAGGCGCGATACTGTACTGCAGAGTACCAATTCCATGACCTCCACATGGGCAGGTCGTTTCGGCATTCCATGTTGGCCGATGAGTCTGTACTGTACCTGCAGCTGACTACCGAACAACCTCTACCATCACCAGACATCACTAAGCCTCCATCTCCCATTCCTACATCTCAGAAAATAGATACTATACATCTACGGAAGACTCACAATTCCAACTCCGGTTCCACAACTAGGGTATGGTGTGTATTCGCAGCCTAGTAAACCACTCACATGATTCCTCCCCACTAGGTAGGTATTAGTACCTCGCCTAACCCTCTCCCCCCTTTTTTACACGCCAAACCCCAGCATAAATCCTTCTACACGCCATCCCCATGTCTCCTCCCTCGTCCCATGTTCTTCACCCCCGTCCAACATCAACGGCCACAAATGAGACAGCCGCCCACTCCACCCTCTCGACCAATCCTACCACCGGCTGCCTTCCTGACCGTGCTATGGAAAAACAGTTGGAAGATCTCCTCCCACACTGCGCGCCTACTCTATCAAGGCTGGGGGTTTCAAAGTCCGCGGTTGCATGCTCTACCAAACTGCTGGGTTGGAGATCTGCCCGGATTCATCCAGTTACACACCACCAAATTCTCCCTTGAATGTTTCACGGGCCTGGTGCGTGGTCTCGATTTAGGACCGTCGGCGTCTGTTGAGGCTAAACCCCAATCTTTTCCTTGCCTTGTCTACCTTGCACGTCGCGTGGGATGTGTGTGGTTTGGCGCTGCCGCCCCCATCTTCTGGAGATATCATCGCACCCAAACCACTCGATTGACCAGAGACAACACAATCCGATTCCATATAAGTATAGACCACCCAGCCTTCTTTCTCTCTTCCCCAGATATCCAGTCAGCTTTTTCATTCGTCTTTCCTCTCATCCATTCGATTTTCATCTTTATACCCCACTCGATGCGATTTCCTTGATCAAGATTTCAGATTATTTCCTATCAATTCGGTCTCATCTCTTATTTCAAGCTCCTTTTCATACGTTTGATACGCAGTCTACCCCTCCAGGAGAGGCGTCTAATTCTTGTTAATATCTTTCTTCTCTTCAACTCTCAACCACTCACTCCGTCTCCACTCTCATCCTTACACCACACATACATCCATCTCTTCAACACTCTTCTCTCATCCACACACTCCATTACATACCACCTCATTCAATACACCCCTTCATCTCCCACTCAACACTTAATCAACCCACCTCCCCACCTTCACAATGCCCAGAGGCGACATCAGACACACTCGCCTCAACAGCAACTCAGGAGGCTACTACCTCCAAAGCCCCCCCTCAACACAACCCTACTCCGACCCCCGCCTCCAAGACACCTCAAGCTACTACACCTCCCTCCCCATGACCAGCATGTCCCAAAGCCCCTACTCCCAACCCACCCACCAAACCCAACCCCTCTACACCATGGCACCCCAAGTCCAAGCCCCTCCCCCCGCCGTCCAAGCACCCTACTCCCGACGCTCCTCCACCGGCGCCTGGTCCCCCGCCGACGACCAGACACTCATGCAAGCCCGACAAGCAAACATGAACTGGGGCCCCATAAAAACCATGTACTTCCCCTCCAAGACGCCCAACGCATGTCGCAAGCGCCACGAGCGGTTGATGGAGAAGCGCAATGTGGATGAGTGGGATCACTTGAAGTTGGAGAACGTAGCGAAGAACTACATGGCGATGCGGAAGGAGATCTGGGCAGGACTAGCCGAAGCAACGGGTGAGAAATGGACGGTTGTTGAGCAGAAGGTTTGTTCTTCCCCCTCCCCCTCACCCTCACCCTCACACCCATTATATAAACCCCCATCCTAACAAGAAAAAAAGTGCATGACCCAAGGCCTCAAAAACATCCAACAAGCCGCGCGCTCCTCCGCGCGTCGCGAACGCCTCCAAGTATCCCCCTCCTACGCACCTTACTCCTCGTCCTCCTCGTCCTCCTACCACCCCGACCACGCGGACGAGTTCGAAGACGTGCCCGATTACAACGACGGCTCGTCGGATCGCTCGTCCGGGTATGGACACGGCTACTCGCACTCGGGCAGCTCGAGTTATGATGTTAGTGCGGGACGGAGGGGGGAGCGGGTCGAGAGGGTCCCGAGCTTGGATATGGGGATTGATGCTATTATTAATCCGCCTAGGCAGTGAGTATCGTTTTTGGGAGTTTGATGGGGTTTTGGTGGTGCTGTTTATTTCTTACTCCCGTTTTGGGGAGCGGGAGTTGTAGTGAGTAGTATGAAATTACCATGGAGTGAGTGAGTGAGTAGTTGAATTGGGTGGTCAGAATTCGTTACAGGCGTTCGAGGTGTTTCTGTGGCAGTATGGCGTGTTTGGTTTCATTACATTATTAAAAAACGGTCATTAATATCCATATTGGAATTCTACAGTACAGGACAGGCAGGACAGAAAGAGAAGGAGAAAATCAAGATAAAATTCAAAATCGAAAATCCATTACTACAGTACATTCCTTTTCTTACTTCACACTTCATATTTATGTATGCAGCCAGCCACTGTAGCTGGCAGCTACTGTAGATGACGAGCCAACACGGGAGTTGCAAATTACCCACCCACCTTAGCACCTAGATACGGATGACATTCCGCTGTACTCGTCAGGATGGATGTCCGGAATTTCACTCAAAGGCCTCTGCGATAGGAAGTAATATCCCAAGATTAATTGAAATGAAATGAAAGACAATGTAGCTGATACAATTTGGACTACACTCTTCACACGTGTAGGATAGGAACTGAATATGAACATAATCCTTTTTTTCTTCTTTAATTCGTTCTTTCATCCTTCCTTTTTTCCTTCCGAGTAGTTGATTTCCCAGGCTTTTCTTCGTATCATAATTCAGGACTCTGTACTCGAAAAAAAATTATACAAACATGAAAGTCTTGGTATTTAAGGACCCCAAAAACAGATTTACAACGAACGCCATATTCCTACAGACTTCTTCTCCTTAGATCTAGAACCTGAATTGTAACCAATCCAATCATCCCAACCATGCCATGCCATGCATATGCATATGCAAACGTACAGTACAAGGTAACGGAATAGCATACGAAGATAATACGACAGAGAGAACGGGACTTACAACGTGTTCTTTACATTTATCTCAGTTGTATAGATACCTACACTCGTTCTCACCTCACCGGCTGGAGCCTGCAGGCAGCGCCATTGCCATGGCGGTCCTCGCTTGCGAACCTGGTACTTTCTGACTAGCACTCAACTCCGCCTCCTCCTCATCCTCCTCAAGCCACTCCTCATCCTCATCGAAATCCGGCTCACCAACCACAGCCCGCCAAACACGCTGCCACATCCCCTTCTTCTCGACCATCGCCAAGATCATAACTACTGGTAGATGCCACACACTTGCCCAGAAAAGACCCTTTGCACTGCCTTTCTGGCCCTCGAGTTTCCAAAACCTGACGGCTTCGCGGATGAGCCAGACGTTGATGGGGGTGCTGGCTACGGCAAAGGACCATTCCGTGATGTTGTAGTAGCAAAGTCCGATGCAGATGGGGATGAATGCTAGACTGTATCGTAAGGCGACTCGGCCGTTACGAGCGGGGTTTACCCAACATAGCATTCTATATCCCGCATTTTTATACTCCTCGCGAATCGACCATGAAAGTGACATGAAATGTGGAAACTGCCAGGCGACTAATAGACCGGCCAGTAACCACCCACCTGCATTCTCAACACCCAGTAAGAGTTCCTTCCAGTCACCTGCTTCGGTGGCAGACTGCCCCGCTGCAGCGGCCCACCCCATCAACGGGGGAATCCCACCAACAACGGCTCCGACCCAGGTGTTGATGACGGAAACCCGTTTCATGGGTGTATATACACCGGCGTAGAGGATGATATTCATGGCCCCGAGAAACGACACAGTAGGGTTCACACCGAAATACAATGCCGTCGTCCCCACCAACCCACTCAGAAGCGCAAACGCCGCAGCACCCCTTGTAGAGATCAACTTCCGTACTAAGGGCCTGTTCCGCGTTCGAGTCATCATGGCGTCCCATTTGGGCTCGTAGAGCATGTTGAAAGCGTTGGCGGAGGCGGCGCATAGGGTGGTGCCTGTTGTGAGGAAGAAGAGGGTGAGGGTCGAGAGGGAGGGCGTGTCTGTTAATGAAGGGGATAGCATTTCGGGCACGGGATAGAGGGAGTAGGTTGCGCATGCGGTCAGGACGACGAGAACGGAGAGTCGTGGTTTCGAGAGGGAGAGGAGGATGGGAATGAGTCTTCGGAGAGAGTTGACTGGAGCGGCGGCGGCGGTTTCGGTGAGGGTTGAGGAGGTGTTGGCTGGGAGAACTAGATCAGCTTGTGCTGAAGCTTCGGCGGCGCGTTTGGCGGCCTGTCGTTTGCGGTGGGGGAGTATTTCTGGCGATTCTGGAGTTGATGGAGGGGTGGTTTGAGTCGATTTCAAGGTTGTATTTCCGCCTGCGATAGAATTCGCATCTTGTATTGATGTTGTGATTGCGCCCCTCCTCGGTTCGGATCTTGTCCTCTCCAACAATCCATTTTCAAAGAAATATTCGCTTCTTGATCGTGGTGTTTTGCCTGCGATTGCAGCTTTCAGGATTGAAGCCCTCGAAAAAGCTCTCGTTATGGAGCGCGAGGAGAGTACGGGAGTCTGGCGCAGACGCAGACATGATGAACATACGGTAGAGAGGCCATTGGAAAGAAGGGCACTCTTGGCGGGATACCGTATAATCATTGCTTGTCGTTGTGGGTTGCCCGATTCATCTTAAAAGTTCTGGTGTTGAAGCTTCCGATATCATAATTCCGTAGCGGCATCTGCCAGTGTCATTTTGACCAATCAGATGCACCATATTTCAGACCCGTATTTATTTATATTGTGACTTTGGACATGAAGCCGTTTCCATCTGAGCTTCGCTCATCTACCATAACAGTATACCTATCCTTTACGCTCTCACAATCCAGCTCCCGCAAATCTTCTCTTTCGCAAGTGCTTGCAAGTTGTTGACGATTACTCATCGATTTCCTCTTCAATCGGCATTTACCGAGGCTACAGAATTATTATTAGTCTTTCCTCTCTCCCATTCCAACACGCTCGAAACTCAGAATTGGAAATTGGAAATTGGAAATTGCGAAAAATCACATCGGAATTTGGATATCAAGTGTATTCCGTTCATTCTTCGTCTCATTTTTGTAGGTGGCTGGAATCATTGGCATTTTCAATACATTCCTTTCGCGATTGAGAATTCATCTACTCTTGTACAGTAGACTGTTCTAGACATTTGAAATTCCTCACGATTCTTTCATTTGGATGTTTGACCTGCTGCACTTTCGATGTAATATACCGGCAATTCTTAATTTCGTCTTGCGGACTCTTGCTTCCCGAACGAGTGTAAAATCGGATGAGGGATGACATAATTATTAGTCTCACAGAATATATACATCAACGCCTTTTTCACTGGTACAGCAGCGCTGAGTAAATTGCAACCGACCTCTCCGCTGAGTGAACATAGCATCGGAACGGTCACGTTCATATGCTCCTTCACCACCTAGTATATCAAGTATCTTGGAAAAGCCTATCAAAACGCATCGATAGAGCCGTCATCAAGAAATTTACCGAGGTCGAAATGTTTACTCATCTCATGTGGTGTCGTCGGCGATACGATGTATCCAAATGTAAAGTAATCATTTACAGGTTTCGAAGGTCCTCGCTTACCTCTATTACCAAGCCACCTGAACTAATGTAGTTCTTGAACTATATCTTTCTGGTTGTGCCACTGTGACGATGTATTTTCTGTATTCAAGTCACGCAGCAACTTTGTATCGTTCCAGTTCGACATCGTGTTGAGTATCATATTAGTATGGCTCAAGGTCAGGAAGAGGTGCTACAAGCACATCACGTTGACGAGGAAGCCGCTATCTCGCCTAAGAGTGAAGATAATGGAGACGGAGTAAACACACCAAGTGTGAACAGCGATAACTCAAAAACCGAGGATGTAGTCCTAGACTGGGAATCCCCCAATGATCCAGAGAATCCCCACAGCTGGCCATTATGGAAGAAGATTTACCACACGGCTATTCCAGCTTTCTATGGTTTTATCATGTACGTTTATAATTCTGTACACCATGATCTCGCTAATTTCTCCATAGCACAATGGCAACGTCTGCATACGTACCCGCAATCCCACTAGTCATGAAAGCCTTTGACGTCTCGCGAGAAATCGCCGTTCTCCCATTATCCCTCTACACATTTGGTTTCGTTCTCGGCCCCATCATCGCCGGTCCCCTATCAGAGCTCTATGGTCGACGCATCATCTATAGGACCTCCTTACCACTCCTCATGACCTTCACCGCAATATCCGGTGCTTCAAACAACATCACACAACTCATCGTCAACCGTTTAATCGCTGGTATCGTCGGTTCTGGAGCTCTAGCCGTTGGAGCGGGGACGGTAGCAGATTCCTGGTCTCCCAGAGCCAACGGTCGAGCTGCATTAGGCTTTATCCTCGCGCCTTTCCTTGGTCCGGCATTGGGTCCTATTGCTGGTGCGTATATCATAGCTGAATATGACCAGAACTGGAGATGGTCACAATGGGTAGTCCTCATCGTCGCAGCACCCGTCCTCCTCCTAGCAGCATTCATGTCCGAAACATCCAAACACCGCATCCTCACTCTGCGCTACCAAAAGTCTCTAGGTGAGAAAACCACCCACCAAACAGGCGACACACACCTCCTCCTCCTCAAACTCCGCCAAGCAATCATCCGACCTATCCACATGATGTTCCTCGAGCCGCTCGTAGCCTGTCTGAGTATCTACACCGGCTTCGCCTTCGGGATGATATTCTCCTTCTTCGGCTCCTACACCTTCGTCTTCTCGTCCATCTACCACTTCTCCGCGCGCGAAACGGGCCTCACGTTCTTGGGGATCCTAGTAGGTGTCCTGCTTGGTGCACTAGCATTCATCGTCTTCGACGCAACACTGTACACCCGCGCAACTCTCACAGCAGGCACCAAGCCCGCACCCGAACATAGACTCTACGCCGCGATGCTGGGCTCCGTCATGCTCCCCATCTCGCTCTTCTGGTTTGCTTTCGCGCCGAATAGGGATGTGCATTGGATTGTCCCCGTGCTAGCGGGTGTCCCGTTTGGGATTGGGAATACGACGATTTTTATCAGTGTTACTACTTACTTGTTGGATGTTTACCAAGCGAAGAATGGCGCGAGTGCGTTGGCTGCGAATGGGATTCTAAGGTATACCTTTGGAGCGGTGTTCCCGCTTTTTACGGTGCAGATGTACAGTGCGATGGGGGTTAAGGGGGCGGGAAGTGTTTTTGCGGGGGTGAGTTGTTTGTTGATGCCTCTGCCTTGGGTGTTTTGGTGGTGGGGGAAGGGGTTGAGGGAGAGGAGTCGGTATGATACTTTTAAGGGGTAGTGTTGTCTTTGGAAAAAAGGTTGTGGATTGATAGTAGTGAGTGCGGGTTTCTTTTGTCGTAGGGACTTGTTGGGTACTTGGGTCTTTTGTGGATGTTTATGGCATAGCGAAGGGAGTTCTTTGGGTTTTGGGCTGCATTGATAGATGGAGTTTGTTGTTTTCTCAACACGAAAAGTATCATGCCTCTCTCGTCCTAGGATGCACATTGCTTGTTATTTTGAAATTCCCTCTGGGTCAGTATTATTATTCCCCCGTCGTTATTTTAACGGTAATTGACTGAAATACCCCTTAGTTTATTATAAATACCTAAGATACCCCTTAATAAATAGGCGTGTGACTAAGATACCCCTTAATATATACCCCTTAATTTCAGGGGTATCTCGGTCGCTAAATAGGGGTATCTTAGTCGCTAAAAAGTAGTATCTTATTTAGTTAAATAGTAAATTAAATAGGAATATCCTTAGTAGCCTTATAAATTAAGTAGCGTTTTAGCTATAATTAAATAGTAATTATTCTACTTATAATATTACGGTAATTAACTAAAATACCCCTTAGTTTATTATAAATACCTAAGATACCCCTTAATAAATAGGCGTATAACTAAGATACCCCTTAATATATACCCCTTAATTTTAGGAGTATCTTAGTTACTAAATAGGAGTATTTTAGTTAATTTAAGTTAAGTTAGGAATTAAGATTTTTATAGTTTATTAGACTAATATAATATTATAAATAAGAAGTAATAAATAAAGTAAATTAATAATCTAGTACTACCTATATATAACTTTATAAACTAGTTCTTAATAATTTTAGTAGTAGTTAACTTTAATCCTTTCTCTTCTACTTTTTATTTATATTTCTACTTAAATTAGCTTTAATTACTTAGTTCTTAATTACTTATTCCTAAGTAATATCTTTATCCTAAGTAATATCCTTATTCTAAGTAATATCTTTATCTTAAGTAATATTCTTAATTACTTATTCCTAAGTAATATTCTTATTAATAATATCCTATTACTCCTTTACTATTTAAAGTCTTAATTACTCTTATAACTCTTAGATCCTCTTTTTAAAGCCTTATAGGTTCTTTATATACTCCTTCTCTTACTCCTTCTTCTTATACTAATTATCTAATCTCTTTTAATTATTTTAACCTAGTATAGTAAAGAGTTTATAAAGTATAGGTTTTATTTACTTTTCTAATTAATCTATAGTAAGTTTTTAATTTATATTAAAATAATATTTATTAATTATTTACTAATTAGTATTTTATTATAGTTCCTTCTATCCTATAGAATTTAAAACCTTAAAGAAAAGTTCTAGTTAAATAAACCTTATATTTATAGCTCTTTTACTAGTATTATTATATTATTAAGTTTTATATTAAAGAGCCTTCTTATCTTTACTATCCTCCTTTAAAAGACTAGGTATAGGACTCTCTTATAAATAGTACTCCTTTTTATAGATCTTATTAAAATATTCCTCTTTAATCTATTATATAATTTAGTCTTTACTAGCTTTAAATAGTATAAGGGATAGTAAACTTAAGTTAGATTCTCTAGCTTAATTATTATTTTATATAAAGGATTTAAGTAAATTAAATACTTTTAGTAATTCCTTAATCTTAAACTTACTAGTTAACTTATACTTATTTATATCCTTATTATTATTAGGATTATTAGGATTATTAAGATTATTAGGATTATTAGAATTATCTAGATTATTAGTATTATTATCTACTTTAATATTCTTTTCTTTCTTCTCTTTCTTCTTATTCTCCTTCTTATTATTATTATTATTATTATTATTATTATTCTTAAGTAATATTAAAACCTGCTTATAGCGAAATACTACTATTATAGCCTTTTAAATATTAGTACCTTTATATAAAACTAGGTTATTATTAATATCTTCTAAGTAATTCTTCTAGTCTATTTATTTACTATCCTTTAAATTATTATTATTACTATTACTTTTAGTATCTTTAAATATTATATCCTTAGCCCTTTAAGTATAACTATAAGCTAAGAGTAGTTTTAAATAAGTTCTTAAATTATAACTAACTTCTTTATAGTTATTATATTTATAGTTTAATAGTTAATAGTTTTAATAAATATAAGCCTTTTTAGGTCTTCCTATAAATTATTTTACTCTAAGTAGTAAAATCTCTAGGGTTAAAGTAAGTTAATTATATAAAGTTAAAGGCTTAAAAGTAGCCTTATATATAGCCTTATAACTTTTAAGTAAATACTTATAATAATAGAACTAAATAATATTAATTCTAAGATATTTATAATATACTATTATATATAAATAAAGTACTTAGTAATCTTAAAAAAAAAGATAAAAATAAGTATACTCTTTAAAATTAACTTAATAATAGTATTTATTAGGGGTATTAACTTAATAAACCTATCTACTAATAAGTATAACTTTATACTTAGTTATATATAGTTTTTATACTATAAACTCTTTTTAAGACTTATTTATAAAGTAGTTATTTATTATAATTAAAGTATACTATTAGTAGAACTTTTATAGAACCTAGGTTTATATTATATTAAGTATTTTTAGTAGAAGTATATTATAATAAATACTTTATATANAATAATATTTAAAGTATTATAAATAAATTATAAAACTTTTTTACTTATAACTATATATATTAAATAGATATCTTTAAGTATTATTATAATATATTTAGAGAGTATAAGCTAGCTATTATACTTTTTTATAAACTTTACTATTTATATTAGTACCTAGTCTTATTTAGCCTTAGTTTTTACTTTATAAAGTCTTTACTAAATCTTATATACTTATTAACTATATTAAAATATAATATTATCTATAATATATTAATAATATATAAGAGTATATATCTTTAGAAATACTATTAGAAGCTCTTTATAAAGGCCCTTTTAATAGTTACTAATAAATACCTATTACTCTCTCTCTAGCTATAGCTAATAAAGTATAGAAAAGGTAAGTCTTAAATATTAAAAATACTACTTCTAATACTTCTTATCCTCTATTTATATAATACTCTAGTAAATTAGTAGTATTTTATTATTAGTATTAATTATAACTATTATTCTAAGAACTATTTTAAACCTAGACTAAGTATATATACTATTAATAGTAAGGAAGTAGTAAAGATATTTAATAGCTTAGTAAAGTAGTCCTAGGATAATAAATACTCCTTTAAACTCTTCTAAAACCTTATTAATTTATAAGTATAAATAATATTTAGAATTTATTTTTTAAAGCTCTTTAATATAGTTTAGAAAGAACTAAAATATCTTTTCCTTCTTTTTATAACTCTTCTTATATTATATCTATATTACTTAATATACTTACTATAATAGTATATTATTACCTTATTTATATAAGATTTTATTATTTTATAAGGTTTTAGCTTTTAGGTTTAGGTTTTACTTAATAGTATTACTATAATTATAAAGGATATATTTAATACTATTTAGTTAGTAGTAGTTAAAATATATATTTAAAGGATACTTATATAGAAAATATACTCTAAGTATTATATATTTACTCCTTTTAAAGAGAATTACTTATATATAAAACTTATAATTTATCTTATTCTTATACTTAAGTATAAGATACTTTTAATTAGATTTAAAGGTATACTAAGACTTACTATAATTAAAGAGCTAAATATAAATAGCTTCTTTTATCTTAACTATAAAACTCTACTCCTAGCTAATTCGAAGTAGCTCTTCTAGTATAGACTTAGTATTAAGAATCTTCTTCTTTTAAATTAACTATTAACCTTTTATATATTATTACTATTATAGTTTTATTACTCTTATTTTATTAAGAGCTACCTTCTTATAGGCTACCTTCTCTTAGAACTTATAGGATAGTATAGTATTAATATTAATAGTAGTATTATAGTATTATAATATTATAGGTAGAATAATTACTATTTAATTATAGCTAAAACGCTATTTAATTTACAAGGCTACTAAGGATATTTCTATTTAATTTACTATTTAACTAAATAAAATACTACTATTTAGTAACTAAAATACCCCTATTTAGTAACTAAGATACCCCTATTTAGTAACTAAGATACCCCTGAAATTAAGGGGTATATATTAAGAGATATCTTAGTTAGACGCCTATTTATTAAGAGGTATCTTAGGTATTTATAATAAACTAAGGGGTATCTTAGTTAATTACTAATAATATTATAATACTATAATACTACTATTAATATTAATACTATACTACCCTATAAGTTCTAAGAGAAGGTAGCCTATAAGAAGATAGCTCTTAATAAAATAAAAGTAATAAAACTATAATAATAATAATATATAAAAGGTTAATAGTTAATTTAAAAGAAGAAGGTTCTTAATACTAAGTCTATACTAGAAGAGCTACTTTAAATTAGCTAGGAGTAGAGTTCTATAGTTAAAGTAAAAGAGGCTATTTATATTTAGCTCTTTAATTATAATAAGTCCTAGTATACCTCTAAATCTAATTAAAAGAGTCTTATATTTAAGTATAAGGATAAAGTAAATTATAAGTTCTATATATAAGTAATTCTCTTTAAAAAAAGTAAATATATAATACTTAGAGTATATTCTTTATATAAGTATTCTTTAAATATATATCTTAGCTACTATTAACTAAATAATATTAAATATATCCTTTATAACTATAGTAATACTATTAAGTAAGACCTAGACCTAAAAGCTAAAACCTTATAAAATAATAAGATCTTATATAAATAAAGTAATAATATACTATTATAATAAGTATATTAAGTAGTATAAGTGTAATATAAAGAGAGTTATAAGAAAGAGAAGAAAGTATTTTAGCTCTTTCTAAGCTATATTAAAGAGCTTTAAAAGATAGATCCTAAGAACTATTTATACTTATAAATTAATAAAGTTTTAGAAGAGTTTAAAGGAGTATTTATTATCCTAGAACTACTTTCTTACTATTAATAGTATATATACTTAGTCTAGGTTTAAAATAGTTCTTAGAATAATAGTTATAATTAATACTAATAATAAAATACTACTAATTTATTAGAGTATTATATAAATAAAGGATAAGAAGTATTAGAAGTAGTATTTTTAATATCTAAGACTTACCTTTTTTATATTTTATTAGCTATAACTAAAAAGAGAGTAATAAGTATTTATTAGTAACTATTAAAAGAGCCTTTATAAAGAGCTTCTAATAGTATTTCTAAAGGTATATACTCTTATATATTACTAATATATTATAGATAATATTATATTTTAATATAGTTAATAAGTATATAAGGTTTAATAGAGACTTTATAAAGTAAAAACTAAGACTAAATAAGACTAGGTACTAGTATAAATAGTAAAGTTTATAAAAAAGTATAATAACTAGCTTATACTCTTTAAATATATTATAATAATACTTAAAAATATCTATTTAGTATATATAATTATAAGTAAAAAAGTCTTATAATTTACTTATAATACTTTAAATATTATAAAAAGTATTAATAGTATATAAAGTATTTATTATAATATACTTCTACTAAAAATACTTAATATAATATAAACCTAGGTTCTATAAAAGTTCTACTAATAGTATACTTTAATTNTTTTATAAATAAGCCTTAGAAAGAGTTTATAATATAAAAACTATATATAAGTAAATATAAAGTTATACTTACTAGTAGATAGGTTTACTAGGTTAATACTTCTAATAAATACTATTATTAAGTTAATCTTAAAAAGTATATTTATTTTTATTTTTTCTTCTAAGATTACTAAATACTTTATTTATATATAATAGTATATTATAAATATCTTAGAATTAATATTATTTAGTTCTATTATTATAGGTATTTACTTAAAAGTTATAAAACTATATATAAGGCTACCTTTAAGCCTTTAACTTTATATAATTAACTTACTTTAACCCTAGAGATCTTATTACCTAGAGTAGAATAATTTATAGGAAAACTTAAAAAGACTTATATTTATTAAAACTATTAAATATTAAACTATAAATATAATAACTATAAAAAAGTTAATTATAATTTAAGAACTTATTTAGAACTACCCTTAGCTTATAGTTATACCTAAAGGGCTAAGGATATAATATTTAAAGATACTAAAAGTAATAGTAATAATAATAATTTAAAGAATAATAAATAAATAAACTAAAAGAATTACTTAGAAGATATTAATAATAACCTAGTTTTATATAAGAATACTAATAGTTAAAAGTCTATAATAGTAGTATTTTACTATAAGCGGGTTTTAATATTACTTAAGAATAATAATAATAATATTAATAATAAAGAGAAAGATAAGAAAGAAAAGAATAAAAAAAAGAATAAAAATATTAAGATAAATAATAATACTAATAATCCTAATAATTTAAATAATCCTAATAATTTAAATAATCCTAATAATCCTAATAATTCTAATAATCCTAATAATCTTAATAATAATAAAGATATAAATAAGTATAAGTTAACTAGTAAGTCTAAGATTAAAGAATTACTAAAAGTATTTAATTTACTTAAATCCTTTATATAAAATAATAATTAAGCTAGAGAATCTAACTTAAGTTTACTATCTTTTATACTATTTAAAGCTAGTAAAGACTAAATTATATAATAGATTAAGAAGGAATATCTTAATAAGATCTATAAAAAGGAGTACTATTTATAAGAGAGTCTTATACCTAGTCTTTTAGAGAAGAATAGTAAGAATAAGAAAGCTCTTTAATATAAAACTTAATAATATAATAATACTAGTAAAAGAGCTATAAATATAAGGTTTATTTAACTAGAACTTTTTCCTAAGGTCTTAATGTTAGTACGAGAGATATTCGTAAATAATGGTTAAAGTAGTAGTAATAAAAGCATATAAAAGTTAGTATAATAGTTAATTAATTAATACTATAGAAAGGACGAGTACTGGCTATATATACTCGTATATACTAAGCTTTATAATCTACGTAATAACTAGTGGATATATCGTAACACTAGGAGTACTTTATAAAGTAATAAAATAGTCGAAAGATAGTAAATAATAAAGTATAGAACTAACTTTATAAAATACGTATAAAACAATAATAAAATAATATATTACTAGTTCCTTTCTACCTATCTAACTCTATTAATCTTGATATAATTAGTATTAATTAGTCTCTTTAAGGCACTATTTAACTTTAATTTAGTTATTAAATCGAACAGATTATCCTTCCCTTTTATTAAGGAGATATTATTAATATCCTTAGATTCAAATACATTATATAGATATATTATATTAATTATTAGCCTCTTCTTCTTAGTAGTTCCTAATTTGGTAATATAATCAAATATAGACTTTAAATTAGTATAAATTTCAAGTAGTATATACTATCTAAGGTACTATATTAAGGTGGTTTTAATATAAATAGCTATATTATATCTTTAGCTTAAAGCGTATAATTCTAATACTAGTATACTTTAAGTAACTCTCTTATACTTAGATAAGTTCTAGTATAAAATATTAGTATATTTGGTATAATCTATTAGTACTAGTACTAATCTAAGCTAGGACGTTATATCCGAGTTATTTATAAAGGATCTATTAGTAAAGTATACTAGTTTTAAGGTACTAGGTTATAAAGCTATAAATTTTAGTCCCTAGTCTTTATAATCGATTTACTACTATAATCGCTTATTTAATTAATCTACGTCTCCTATATCTAGATTTATAATCTACATAGCGAAGAATAGATTATATACTACCTCTAGTTAGTATACGCTCGATATATAGGCTCTAAGGGCTTAAAGTACCTTGTATTTATAGGGGCTTGTTATAAGCTATAATTAATCTTTTATTTTATTCTTTTATATAAGAACAATCGATCTATCTTATTAGAGCGTAATACGGCTTCTATTAAAGTCTATAGGTTATTATACTATAAAAGCCTTACGCGGCTTTAATTTAAGTAGTAAATTTATAATAGTAAATTCTACTTCTTTGTATTTAGTAAATAGAGTATTTATAAGTATTAAGGAGTCGTCTATTTATAATCCTACTATTCTAAAGGCTCCTATTATATCTAATTTATTTATAAAGAAAAGGTATTAATCGTAGGTCGATAATTATATATATAATTACTTGGTATAGTATTTTAAATAGTAGGTATACTAAAATATACCTGCTTCTAGTATACTATACTATAGCTACTTTACCTCTAGTATTTTACCTTCCTATTATAGAATAGGTAGATTAGTAGATAGATATATGTAAAATTAACGTACTAATCGCTTACTAGTATAAAGGTACGCTTATTATACGTTACGGCTATATAAAGGTAAATTAAAGAGTATTATAACCGTTAGTATTAGCCTCTAGCTTACACGTTAAATTATAGGTAATTACGTTATTATAGAGTGTTTCTCTTTATTACCCTAGGCTTATATAACAAGCCTCGATTTATCCTGTTATTTTAGTATACCTTTATCTTTTATGTTATAGATAAATTTAGAACCGAATATTATTATATTTAGTAGTACTTTAGAAGGATCTATTAGTTTAAAAGACTTAAGTTCTTTAAAACCTTTAATCTCTTTAAGGTCTACGGTACTTAATTTGTTATTAGGAGTTTAAAGTTTAAAAGTAATAAAAGTTTTAGGTATAAGTAAGTATTTCCTAGGATAGCCCCTAGGTCGTTTACTAGTAGCTTCCGGTTAATACTTTATAGCTATAGATAATTATACTATAGTACTAGTGGAATTTAGTAATAGTTTAGTAGGTTTTACTATAGTAGTAGAGCTCTTATTAGTAGTTTGTAGCCTTAAGAGTCTTATAGGAGGTAGTACGTCGCTTATTTCAGGGGGGTTAATAATACTAAAAGTATCTTTATTAGTACTTTCTAAGTCTGCCTTTTCTTTATAATATAGATAAACTACTATAGTTTAGAAAGGAGTATCCCTATTTAAACTTGGTAGCTTAATAATCGTATTTTCTCTTTCTACTTTTATAAGTAGATATAGGCCTATCTAGCTACCTTTTTTGCGCTATACGTATATAAGGTATAGAAGTAGTAGATCTTTTAGGTATAAGGTAATTAGCCTATTTTGACTAGCTAATACTTATTATACCTAGTGTTTTATATAATAGTACCTTACTTCTTTTATTACCTTTTACTAGGCGATAGCCCTTTAAATTATATCTATACTAGGGGTATTATTATTTAATATCCTAGTATAGGTACTATATACTAGTAGAGTAGGAATAAGTCCCGAGGGTCTAGCTATATTATTTATAGCTTTAAAGGCTATCCTAAGCCTTATTTATCTATTAATTATAGAAGCTTTATTTAATATAATATTAAAGGCTTATTATATAGGTTTATAGTATTATTCTACTTGTCCGATTAAATTATATACCTCTATAGGGACTAAATTAATAGTTATATCTATTATTTTAGTATATATTTAGAACTCTCTACTAGCGAGTTATATACTCTAGTTTATAGTAATTATATCTAGTAGTCCTAGGTATATATAAATCTACTCTCTTAGTATAAGCTCCTATACTATTTTAGCCTCGATATTTACAAGCTAATTACTAGCTTAATAATTAGTAGCTTTATTAACTAAATAGCTTACCGGCTTATTCTTAATATAAAAGATATTAAAGTAGACGTTAAAGTTAAATTTATAATTGTTATAGATTATAAATTTAAATTGACTAAAAGACTTTTAATATATTTAGTACTCTTTATAGTAATTGTTAAGTACTTCTATTACTTTATAGGTAACGTTAGTATATTCAGCTTACTAAAGTATTTCGTATAGTTTATAGATAAATAAGTATTTAAATCTTCGGTAGAGCCTTCAAAGCTCTAGTTTAATTAGGAGGGTTTAATAGTGTTTTCTATATAACTCGTCTATTATTACTTGTTAGTTACTCTACTAGATAAAGGGGTAGCTAAAAATATAGATAGTTACGTAACTTTTTAAAGCTTTACCCCTATTTATAGTAACCTTTTTAGTAAGGTTATTATATATAATTCTTAGGAGATTAAGGTCTTTAATATATATAATAAAGGGTATATTAATACTAGGTAGTATTACTTAAAAGGTTACTATACTAATAGGAGAGTCCACTTTTACTAAACCTATATTATTAGTTTTACTAATACTATATTAAATATTAGATTAACTAGCTATAGTTTTATCTAATTTAATAGCTAAGAACAAGGATTTATATATAAGAAACTAGGTGTATTTAACGGACGATATACTTACGGCTCTTATATCTACTATAATACTAAAGAAGTAGGATTTTAGGTACTAAAGTAGTTCTAAATTCTAACTATAGTCTTTTAATAGATCTATAGTATTTTTAGGGTTAATTAAGTATAAAAGAGCTTTATTATAAAGACGATTTGTTAGTAAACAAGTAGAATTGTCTTTAAGATTATCTAGGGTTATTATAAAAGTAAATCCTAGGTTATTAGTATTATAGGTAGTATTTTCGTTATAGAGAACTATTCTACTAATATCTAGGTCCTTAATATCTTTGTAGTCTTCGATATTAAGCTAGTCGTCGATCTTAGTAGTATTATTATCTTCTATTTATTCTTAGTCTATATCTATTAGGAAAGTCTAGAATTAGTCCCTTAATATACTAGAGTCGTATTTAGCTCTATACGCTTAGTACAAAGCGTTACTTTCTTCTTTAAAGTAATTATAAGGTCTATAACCTAGTTTCTTATAAACGTAATACTTAGAAGTATTTATATATCTATTATTTCATAGTATATATCTTATATAAGAACCTCTTTAATAAGGCCGTCCACGTAACTCGCTTCGGTTTCCGAACTATTAATTTATAAATAAAGTTTCTTCTAAAAATTAACTAGGCGATTAATTAAGTATAAAATATATAGAGGATTAATTATTAGTATATTCCTAGTTTATAATTAAAGTTTAAAGAGTTTAAATAAAACTAGGAACGTTATCTAAGGGGTTATTATATACTATATAGTATACTTTAAAGTCTTGGCATCTAATAACTAAGTAGTTAAGGAATATAGGATTACTATAAAACTCTACTATAAGACGTAGTCGAATTGTCTCTAACTCCTTTAAATATAGGTTAAAAACCTAGGATAGTTGTAGTTTAGGGTACTTTACTTTTATAGAACGTAAAATAGTTAAATTCTAGTCTACTAGGCTATTAGTTTAGTAGTCCTTATTTTCGAATCGATCTACTAGTATTTATATAGCCTAGCGAAAAGGTATATTTAAAGGATAGATACTACTATTATAGTATAAAAGAGCTAGTCCTTTAAGTAGGTAGGGTAGTACTAATAAAAGGGCCTAGTTATTATCGTTTAGCCCGGCTATTATATAAATATCTATAAATATCTAGAGTTATTTTTAGAAGTTATTTCCTAGTTCTCCGAATTTTATAGATTCCTTTATTATCTTACTAACGTTTACTAGTTCCCGGCTATATTTATTAAGTAGTCTTAGCTATAAAATCGCTAGGAGGTCCCCGGTAAGCTATATATTCTTTATATTAGGAGCAGTTACGTTATAGGCGGCTAGGGCAGCTATAGTCGAATGCCCTAGCCTAGCCTAGTTTATATAGGAGTAGCTAGTAGTTAGTCTAAAAGTTATAGTATATAGTCCTCTTAAAACTAGTAGTAGAGTACTTGTTATACTAGGTTTTACCTTATTATCCTATAGTTCTAGGTATTCGTTAAAGTATTTTATTAAAGTAATAAGGGTAGGAGACTTTAGAGTTATTACTCTTATAAAGTATTTTATTAAATTATTATATATCTATATATATAGATAGTATCAATTAAGGGTATCCTATATAGTATTATAGTAGGTTATTTATATAATTAAATTAGCCTCTAATAAATAAACTCCTCGATTTAAAAGAATATTATATAAGTAGGTTACTAAGTTNCCTTATTTAGTCTATCCCGCAAAGTCGTCCTAGAAGGTAGCCTAGAGCTTATTATTATATAACCCTAACATTTCGGTATTATAGTATACTATACGTTCGTATAGGTATTGTTTATTAGGTGTTTCGGCTTATTATTAAACTACTAGAGAGTTAAGTCTAGATATCCTAGGTTATTAGTACGTAGGAGTATTAATTATTAATAGTATTACTAAAGAAGGTAGTATTAATAGTACANGGAAAGGCTCCTAGTATTTCTAATACTTCCGCTATTATAGGCTAAGTTAGTTATAAATCGATTCCGGCTTCTAACCTAGTATTTACTATACTAATAGTATATAGTATTATAGCTAGGCTACCTAGCTCGATTACTAAAAGAATATGTCGGTAAACGCGGTTTAGCCTTAATATATATCGTATAGCTACTATAATTATTCGATCGGCGATTAAAGGAGCGGGATTTAAAGGTAATACTCGAAAGGGCTATTAAAATTAAAATAGTATAATTTATAATTCTAATCCTTTTAAACTATTAAAGTATTATTATTAAGGTTCTTCGGTCTTACTTTAGGGTTTTAGTAACACCGAAGGTAGATTATATATAGAATAATCTATATATTATTAAATAGCGTTTATAGGAGTGGGATTTAACGGTTAGATAATTACGTGCTTATCGGAGTTTAGTATTTAAGTATAATTGTTATACTTTGAAAAACTCGAATAGCTTAATTAAGAGGTCGAGTATTAAAGACGATAATATAAGAGATTATTATATACTACTTAAACTTACGGTAGTAATCTCTCTAATCTATACGCGCTTACTAATTAGTGTTAGTACAAGAGATATTCGTAAATAATAGTTAAAGTAGTAGTAATAAAAGTATATAAAAGTTAATATAATAGTTAATTAATTAATACTATAGAAAGGACGAGTACTAGCTATATATACTCGTATATACTAAGCTTTATAATCCACGTGATAACTAGTGGATATATCGTAACACTTAAATTCTATAGGATAGAAGGAACTATAATAAGGTACTAATTAGTAAATAATTAATAGATATTATTTTAATATAAATTAAAAATCTACTATAGATTAATTAAGAAAGTAAATAAAACCTATACTTTATAAACTTCTTACTATACTAGGTTAAAATAATTAAGAGAGATTAGATAATTAATATAAGGAGAAGAAGTAAGAGAAGGAGTATATAAAGAACCTATAAGGCTTTAAAAAGAGGATTTAAGAGTTATAAGAGCGATTAAGACTTTAAATAGTAAAAAAGTAATAGAATATTATTAATAAGAATATTACTTAGGAATAAGTAATTAAGAATATTATTTAAAAATAAGTAATTAAGGATATTACTTAGAATAAGGATATTACTTAGGAATAAGTAATTAAGAACTAAGTAATTAAAGCTAATTTAAATAGAAATATAAATAAAAAATAAAAAAGAAAAAATTAAAGTTAACTACTACTAAAATTATTAAGAACTAGTTTATAAAGTTATATATAGGTAGTACTAGATTACTAATTTACTTTATTTATTACTCCTTACTTATAATACTATATTAGTCTAATAAACTATAAAAATCCTAATTCCTAACTTAACTTAAATTAACTAAGATACTCCTATTTAGTAACTAAGATACCCCTAAAATTAAGGGGTATATATTAAGGGGTATCTTAGTTATACGCCTATTTATTAAGGGGTATCTTAGGTATTTATAATAAACTAAGGGGTATCTCAGTTAATTACCGTTATTTTAAGGGGAGTTTTCTTAACAAAAACAAATCGGCCATGTTACTAGATCAGTAATCCAAGTTCCTCCTCTCTAACCCGCCAAAATCACACAATGCTCCCTGTATATCACTCCATATTCCAAGATACCTTCTCTTGATGTTACTACATGTATCAAAGACGAAGGGTGAGTTTTTTATTATTGATCCACGATCGATACACTCGGGTAATTTTGGAAGAACAACCAGTTACCTGTAAATGGCATTAGACACATCACTAATCAACCGCATTCTGATAAATTGAGTAAATTGAAGAAAAAAGGACTATGTTTGTGATGGAGATGGTAAACACTTCGTGCTTAACTTTGTAGGTCATGGAGTAGAAAGTATATATAAGACTATAAATTGCAAAGGGAAGGGGTCGTTCGTTCCAGTATCCAATCTAGTATTAATTTGTTCTCAGTGTATATGCACTTACATTGTCGTTTGTAAGCCGTAGGTACTAGTCAATATTCATGATTTTCTGGTTGATAATTGGCCAATGCAAATACCTGCGGCGAAAACATGCGAGATCACGTGCTTCGATCTTGTTTGCAAATCCCCAGGCTAGTAGGGGATCTATTCACAGAAGCTCAACCCGGATATCTCGGTTCGCAGTTTCAAATCCCTTCCTGGGCACTTTTAAATCACTCATGCTAAGAGATTATGGATTCCAAGGTTGCCCCTAGACTTCCGGAAATACAGTAAAACGTGACGTGGGAGCTGGAAACAAGCAATCCGGCACGGTCGGTTCGGGGAGATTACTTTACGTAGTGAGCGAAACATCGTCATTGCGAAGTTAATGATCACGAAACACAAGTCTTATGACTCGTGATATACCATTCTTCGTCACCGAGCTTATAACAGATATATCAATCTCACCAATACCCCATCCTGAAGTGGAAGCTCTCATCTCACGCCCTCCCTTAAAATGGCCGACCCCAAACCTCGCAAACTCAGCCTCACATCCCGTCTACTATCCTCCCTCAGATCAAAAAAGTCCCCCAACAAAATCAGAAATCCATCATGGGCCTCCTCCTCAGAAGCGGGTTCCGAGAGAGGACCCCTGTCCGCGAATTCAATTACCAGCGGCGTCTCCAAGATGAGTTTCGGTGACGAAGAGGAAGTTTTCATCGATATCCAAACTGGGGAACGACGTGATGATACCGAGATGTTGCATAGTCTTGCTCATCACGGGTCTTTCGGTTCCTTGAAATCCGAGAATGAGCAGAGATTCGGGGAAGATTCTATTCCTGGGGAAAAGTTGTTTGAGAGGTTGCCGGAAGGAGTTTGGGGGTGTGTTATCGGGTATTTGGGGATGAGTGATTTGGCGGCTTTTGCTTTTTGTTGTAAAACTTTTAGAGGGAGGCTTGGGAGGGAGGTATGGCCGATTTTGAATGAGCCGGAGAATCGGGATGAAAAGCTTCAGTTTTTGGTTAAGCTGGATAGCTCGTTACCGAATCATCTTTTATGTTCGCTTTGCGCAATATATCATCGACGAATTCGAATAGGAGATGAGAAATTGAAAGCGACTCATGTTATCAACCCAATATTCAACTGTCCGTACGCCAACGAACCGACGGAACTCCCCATCAGAGCTCGTCTTGTGCCCGGCCACAGACTCCCCTTTACGTTTGTCCAACTCGCTCTCCGAGCACTCAACTACGGCCCTCAATACGGAATCCCCTACTCCAAACTGGACCGCCGTCTAAAAGACAAAGAGAGCGATTGGACACATCAAATCAGATACTACCACCACAAAGGCCATCTCCTCCTTCGAGCCACCAGTAAAACCTTTGCCGCCCCAGGTTTAACGTTGAGTGGACAACGACACCTCCTCTATTCACGAGAAGACTACACACCCTACTTCTCAGTCTGCACACACTGGCAAAACGGCCTCCTCATGGACCTTTGCAAATGCGCACTCTCACACATCCCCATCCCCGTCGACCCGATAACCAGCCAACTCAAACGCGGCCCCCAAATCACACTCTCGCGGCCTGCAAAAGCGATCGTGACGCTTTGCGGGAAATGTAGACCCATGCGTCGATGTCCGTCCTGTCCTACTGAGTATCTCATTGAAATCAGATTGGATGAGGACAGGAGTGAACCGAATCCCGTGGCGCGGTTCAAGCAGACGATTGTGGTGACGAGGTGGAGTGATCTGGGCGATGGGACGACCCCGATGGGGAGCAGGGAGTGGATGGCTATCAACGGCGTGGGTGAGTTCGAGGGGTTGGATAGTGTGGGGAAGAGGGGGATTAGTGGGACTTTTGAAAGTCAGAATGGGGTTGCGATTCCTGGGCAGAGGATGTTGAATTTGAATCCTAAGAATAAGACTGATGGAGAAGAGGGAGATGATTGGTATTGAGTTTATGGATGGCAGTTCTGGATTAACGAATTTGGAGGCCGTTGAGCGAGACTTGGATTAATGGCTGAGCCAGATTTACTGGTTGAAATCCCTGGCCATCATTAATCACCTGAAAATCATTTCATACGTCTCCAATATGCTCTTGATGGGACGCAATTGCACAAAATTGCCAGTAATAGTAATTAAGCACAGAGTTGGAGTATTTTTACTAATAAGCATCAAGTACCACATCTTTCAACTGAGCTACAACCGGTTAAATGAGCTCAAGGGTTCCTAAGTTGGAACTATCCGCATCATGTTTTGGATATATAAATAAGCCACTCTCTGATTATGTTGAAATTTAGCGAAACATGACTTGAAAGTTTCTGGTTGATGGGTCGGGAGTTTCAGGCCTTTCTCTTGCTGACTTGCTCCATGCCACTGTAATTCACGATTCAAAAGAACGGCACGCCATGTTCTTTTCCAAAGGTCTTCCATGCCAAACACAGAAGCAATAAAAATGTTCTAAAGGGAGACGAGGAAATCGACGGCGAATCTCCTTTCGACAGTAAACTTCTAGTCCGCGTCCTATCGCAGCTATTTTCCTGACCAAGGCTCAAAGCATTGTCTAATAACTTCCTCAATTTTCACGTCATGTGTTTTGGCATATGACTATAAGTAAGATCAGAATCTGAGAATCTCAGCCATATCCGCAGAATGCTCCTCCTCCAGTCTCTTTTTTCGTGTTCATAGAAAACTGTTGTCCTATCCAGGAACGTTGGTATAAATAGTCCGCCCACCAACCATTTTCAGAGTTCTCACAGAGGTTCGTACGATTTACTTGTTTATTGGTTCGCTAGATAAGAGAGATGGCCTGCCAGACCTGACAAGGATACCTGACTTTAAGAAAGATATGTATCCCAATGATAAGTAATGGCCATTGGAGTTCTTATGTGAGCAGTTTCATGCTCTTTTACGATATTATTCAAGTCCTTCTGATGAGAATGTTAGTAATAGTAATGAAGGAAGAAAGACAAGTCACCTACTCTGATGGGTTGTTAGTTCTTTTATTTAAGCCACGCTTATTATTATAAGCTCCTCTGATCTAAAACTCATATCATATTTTGGGTCTGGGTATAAATAGACCACCTCATCACACAATTATTATACAATGAAAAACGGTATTACAAGAGCTTCATCCCATGGTCCAGCGTCTCCCTCTAGCGTCGTGCTGCCCTGATACCATACATAGCTTCGGAGAGCCACACCTTATTGCTAGTCAGGAAACTGCTTAATATAAGCGTAATGAATTGCCCAAAAGTTGTAGCATGAAAGTACGCAGTAGAATCGACGGAAGATGGGGTTTCGACGATGGATGTTAACCTTTCTTCTCGACTTGGTTTACTAAGGGCCTGTTCGGCTCAAATTATGGTGAAATGGATTATTCGGTAGCGTACCCCGGGATTCGTAAGGGTCCATTTGGCTCGGAGTGTACACTCCGAGTGTACCATACTAATTAGAGTTTTGTACTCGATACGAGTCAGGACTCGTATTAAGTTCTAATTCCATTTGGCTCGTAAATCGAATTCAAAGCATTTACTACTCCGAATACAGTAATCTCGCTCTTTCCTGAGTGTACCACCAAAAATGGCGATGCAGCTTTTTCACGTTCTGACGAGTGTACAACTCAACTCGCTTATCCCACGCTATATAAACACTACTGTGTATTACTATTTTATATATATATATATATATAAATTTAATTACTAAATTACTTCTTTAGAAGCGTCTACGCCTATTAGTAAGCTAAACTAGTCGCGATTTTAGCTCTTACTAGTGCTTATTACTACTACTACGATAATACCTAGGTAAGCGGTAGTATTTGAGCCAAATAGGATTTGGATTCAGTATATTATCAAGTGTACACTCTATAAGCGAATAGAGTTTTCGTGAGTTTTGTCTATTTTAGGGTACGCTACCGAATAGAGTAGAGTCCACTAATTTGAGCCAAATGGGCCCTAAAACTCGAAAAAACTCTATTCGCTTAACTCGGAGTCTTATTTAGATAATTCGGATTAAATATCGATCGGCTGAAATATACCTAATTGCTCGAGTCGTCATATACCTAGTAGGAGCTAATCCAGTCTCCTGAATTAATACCTCTTGGAGCTACAGCCTTTACACGCCTGTCACGTGTACGACGTTTTTGAAGGAGGGGTTTCATAATTGATATATAAATATATGCTTATATATATATAAAGAAGTGGCTAAAGTAGTAGTGGTGGTGGTAGTAGTGGGTGTATTGGGTGGAATAAGCGAGTTGCGAAAGTGGGATTCTGAGGGCCTGTTTGGCTCGGAATAATAAATTTTAATTGATTCGGTAGCGTACCCTTGTTTTCACAAAACTCGGAATAATTTTGAATAATTATCGAATATAACCCAGAGCTATATTCGATAAAAATATCGTTTGGCTAGGATAAAAGGATTCTAGATAACTGCTACAGCTAGAATTTATTAAAGACACAACGAATGTACTAGATACTCCGTATGGCTAGAATTGCTACGGTTTTAGCCTTCCTATCGCGCGTACGACGTCTTTGAAGAAGGGATTTTATAATAGATATATATAGGGGTGATTATATAAAAAGTGGTGGATAATGTGGTGGTGTTTACGTCGGGTGGAATAATCGAATAATAACGCCAATATGGTGCTGACCAGTACTCACTTTTTGTATGTGTTATTCCGAATAAAGCCAGATCTCTTGATTCGGAGTGGTACTTTATAAATAACGTTTGAACGAGCCAAACGA
Organism: Hymenoscyphus fraxineus; assembly: GCA_900184765.1. NCBI lineage: Eukaryota > Fungi > Ascomycota > Leotiomycetes > Helotiales > Helotiaceae > Hymenoscyphus > Hymenoscyphus fraxineus. The sequence goes on from LT855422.1 coordinate 2,368,100, forward strand.
TTTGTTAATTCAATACGAGATATTATTCGTATCGATCAAAAAACTCTAATTTGTATGGTGGACCCTGGATAATTATTCGATTTTAGTCTGAGCCAAACAGGCCCTGAATAACGCTCAAAAGCCGTTTTCACTTTTTGTATGGGACATTTCAAAAGAAGTCAGATCACTGTATTCGGAGTGGTAAAAGCTTCCAATTCAATGTACGAGCCAAACGGTTTTAACATTCGATACGAATCAGCTCTCGTATCGAGTGCTGAACTCTAATTTGTATGGTAGAACCTGGAGTCGAATTCAGGATTTTTTCGAGCCGAACAGGCCCTAATTAGTTCCAAAGAGACTCTTTGGCGTTTGCTTAATTCTTTCTCCACTTATTCCCATATCTTTGTTTACGTTGGGTAGTAAGATTACTAGCCGTATCACCGAAAGCAGCTATAGGTTGGATATCGCGATTAGGAGGAGGAAGAGGTGGTGGTGGTTTCTTGTGTGGGGATGTTGGGGGTTTTTGTAGTTGTCTCCGGATACGCTGAGAATTCTTAAAGGGTTTGTGTTTCCATTTTTCTTGGTGGATAAGATGGTAAGAAAGGGAATAAGTCAACCTTCACACCGCTTTCTGAAATGCCTCTATACGTTGTCTATGGTTCACTGGAGGAATTCGTGATTTTGAGTTGTCATACTGTAAATATATGTTTTGGATTTTTTCCGCAGCCTTACACTTAGAAATGCGAGAAGGAGAATAAATAGAGAAGATTGATGTGATAACTATCAGAGGAAAGGAGCCGGATAACTTGAGATAACTTGAGATCTACTTGCTATTGATTTGATTGTGACTATGTTCATAGGACATTGAAACAGCTACTCAGCCGAGAACCTCTTTCTGTCAAATTTCATACTATAAAAATAGAATATTAATTGCATTAGAACTGAAGATGCACTCCACAGAAACAACTCATATTCTTGAGGTATGTACTAAACCAACCGTACTTTCTTCTCTTAGTAGCTTTCTGGGCGTCAAGTAGCTCACCTTACTTATCCCATTGGTTTTGACAGTCATAGTTCTTACTTCTGAGTCTCGCCTCTTTCCGAATAGAGACTTTCCATTTTCCTGTTCTTTTAAAGACAGGAAGAACGTCGCCTTATCCAGATAGGACTAGTGCTTCCACAAAGAGACTACAGTGGTGTATAGGTTGAGTACTCCTATTCTGGAATTTTGAGAACGTATGCAACTCGGACATTTGAGGGAGGCTTGAGACTAATAGAGTATATGTGAATGAGGACAAATTTTCGTTGAAGAACTTTTGGTGAATGGAGGTCATTGAATTGACAGCAGACAAACTTTCGATGGTAGGTTTTACTTCCTGTATTTTGGAACTACTTTGTATGGCAGCGCTTCGTTTGAAGAGCCAGCATTCAGTGAGTTGGCCAGCGTATTCTTTCTCTTGGTAAGACTTCACTCAATAATTTTACGACAAATCTCTGGCCACGTCCAACTTAGTCATTATCATCCTCATTATCATCCTCATTGTCGTCCTCTCGATAGTGTTGAAAGAGAGCCACAACACTCAATGCTTTATATAGCCATATCACGTAATACTGTGATCGTCTACACCATGATTCTTTTGCTTGGAAGAAATTGTCAATAGAGCAAAGTGCTATATGTTAATATTTGGTAGACTTAGATTGAGATAAGGTCTACACTTTTGTTGTTCAATAAACTCTTATTTGTTGTTAGAAGCCAAATTACCACATATTGTCCCTATATTACTCTTGAATATAAACCCATCTTAGCTTCTATTCTTAACACTCTACAAGTATCACTTCTCCTTTCTTTCCTAGATCATTCAGTATCAAAAGTAAGACCTCCACTTTATCGGCAATTTACAAAACGTATGGCAGGTTGGAAGTAAACGCCATGCTAAGTTTTTATTCGCATCAAAATCAGATTCTATGAAATCGCAATCGCCAGACCACGTTACGTGACAGGGCGTCCTTTAATAGTCAGCAATTCACATCTTCATCCATGCCCTGAACCTTCAAAGCTGAACTTCAAGTGTAGATGTTACCCTCAATATCACAACTTCACTCTAGCTGGCTACCCTCATCACAATCACCAATACCCATATTCAAATCACCGCATCACTTATTCATGATCATAAGTGCACCATACACAACGACATCAAGTCGGAGATCCAGAAGGTGAAATTCAGACTACGTTATATGGTCGTCAAGCGCAATGATAGAAATGTTCTATCCCCAGAGAGATTTCGAACCCTTATCGCTGGAAGAGGAAGAGGAAGAGGAAGAGGAAGAGAGGTCGAAATAGAAACAGAAACAGAAGAAGCCATCGGAAGACTATATAAAACTGTCAAATCGTGCCTATCTTAGAGACATCGCATTGAGAGCACAATACTACATAGTTAACATACACTCCATTTATCCTTCGCAGGACTCCAGCCCAACAAAACCCAGGTACTACTCCCCACTCTCCCACAAACTTTTATATCGAAAATTAACACGCCTCCCTCCAGCAAATCAGTATAAATGGCCAAGTGGAGGGGTCACTGATATTGCGAGATAAACCAACTTCCTGAACTCATCACAAAAAGAGAGATGTAGGGATGCAGAGTTAGTCCGAGCCCGAGCTTGTTTTTTGCAAATTTTTTGGGCTTTTTTTAGATGGTTGTCTGGTACGTAGGCTGAGAGTTAAGGTTGAGGTTGATGTTAAAGTGTGGTGGGGGAGCGAGGGAGCCTGAGGGAGTGAATAGGTGTGGTGTGGCGCCTAGAATGCATCTTCGCTTAATTGATTATATAGTAGTGGTTGTCTGCCTTATTAGGAGGAAAGAAGAGCATGCGTTGAGAGCATGTTTGAATAATAAGATAAGCAAATCTCTAGAAGTGAATACTTGGATATGAGTTACGATTGAGATATCGATTCAAAAAAAGAAAGAGAAAACGGAAAAAACTCGTATTAGCAAATTTTCATTTATTACGCCTCTTTATCTCCTCCTAAAATCTACCTAGGGTCAAGCCACATCTAATAAAAACTGTAAGTTTTTGCCATAAGCACAGCCGTGTCTAACGCTCCAGCTCCAATGTCGTCGAAACCTAGCTCCTCTAAATAGATACCCAACCTACTACTTAAAGCTAATCTATAAGTACCTCTAAGTATACTAACTATAGACTTAAAAGATATAGTGTATTATATACTTAGGCTTAGTAAAGGTTATACTGCAATCTCAGGCTCCAAAAGAATAATGAATAGCGCATCAACTAGACAATCAAAGCACGCATCAAGATTCAACAGAGTAAAAGAGATAAATTCCAGTCGATATACACGAACTTCATCATTTCGACAGTAACATAATCTTCGACAGTAACATCCCCATTCTTCCTCCCTAGCTTCAGAACTAAACGGCGAGAACGATGTCAAAATATCCACTGAGACTTACTCGAGGTGAATAATTGCCCATGCAAACCTTCCTCATACAGTGTCAATCAATCGCGTGTGCATTTGTAGGACATCGTCCTCCTTTTGACGATCGCGGTATTTCAAATTTGACTTCCCAATGTAACCTGGTGTGAGAAAAGGTATTTATAGGCCAGAAGATATTTTGCGGTAGTGCTGGTTACAGTGTTTTAGTGGTGGGAAACTGAAAGACAAGGTAAGGGTTTTTGTTTGGTGTTGAAAGTTTGTTACTTTTTCACGACGTTAATACAATAATAAACTTATACTATACTAGGATACTTGAGGTTTCAGATGGGTTCTACAGTTCTTTTCAGTGTTGTTATACAAAAATACCTTCTAGTAGTAATGGTCAAGTAGACAAACAAGAAGTAGATACTATTCCAAGGTAATACACAAGCGAGGATAACCATAAAAGTATTTCACACGAGTCTACCTTAACCTAATACAATATGATTCAATCAGTTACTTACAAGTACTCAGACTTGTGCCACAAGATTTATAATTTTATACCGTAACTGTATTACCCTGGGGAATGACCAACCGAATTGTGAGTTCAATACTTTGTTAAGATCTGGAGTCTTGGGTAGACTCAACCACCGATTAAGCTTGAGGATTTCCAGAGTGCTTTTACTGTCGCGGAGTACCTTGAAAGTTTGAGGACTCCGAGAGTATCGTCTGATCTTGTTGACTGTATCGGATTTTTACTGGTCGTTGATCATACGAAGAGACCAATGGCAGATCATGCATGGAAATATCCGTACCTGAGATCCGCCATCTTATAGGGAAAGATCATTGAAGAATTGCAGGAAGATATTGCTGAAGACTTTGACGTGATGATCAGAAAACACACAACTAAATTTGGCCAATGTTAGGAGGTTGTACGAATACAGGAAAGGAGACAGGAGATGTATAATTCGATGAATTCAATCAATCAAGGAGAGTGTCAAAGTTTGAATATCTTCAGCGAAGTGGAAGAGTGGACGTCGACGACGAAGATTGGTTTGATCACCTTTGACTTTCACAACGTCAAACGACTCCTGCTGCGACAAGCACTGCGGGACGTATTGCTGTTGTGTGGGTACTGGGAAGGTGTGCAAACGTTACTTTTGGGGACCAGCATCTCAAGGCAGGAGCATTACAACGTTTCCATCGCATTGTCCGGACTTTCCAGATTAGACTACAGCGCGGAATCTGCTCAATGGCCAAGGAAGGACCTAGCCCACAATACAGTATCGCAGATCACCTATCGACGTTAAATTCTGGAATATTTGCGCGTGGCTCTTCTCTACAGCTCCGTACTGTAAGCGAATTCCTTAACCCAACGTACGTCCTTCGCTCTTGGCTTAGGGGGTAAGAAGTAAGATTTACCCCTAGGAGTCGACAGCTCGCTTATTGCTCTGTTTTTATAGGTATGTACAAGAAGATAAATTGACCTCCTACTGATTTCATCTATATCATTCGTTTTTTTTATTTCTTGAAAGATTTGAGATAATTGAAAGAGATAGTTTTAGTTGTATACGATAACGCAAAAATTGCGATGTTAGAGGCCATTTGTCTCCGAATATTGATGAGTGAATCCAAACAAAACAAGCCAAAGTAGAGCTTGTATATTAAGAAACCAGCTGGGATAGGAAGACTCAAGGAAAATTTTACGAATAAAGAGTGTTTGGTAAATACTTAGTATGAGCTAGAAATGATAAGGATACCCCGGAAGAGGACTTCCGGAATCTTGTCTTGGACTAACTACTCTTGTGACTCTGGCGAGTCTGGATATTTCAGACCTCAAAGGTCACTTGATGTCCCTGAATGTGAAAAGCAGGCTGAACACAGAATGTGTGTCTCAATCTTTTAGTGCCAGTATTCCGTACTCTGTATAGCCGGAAGTGACGTGTCATGTAAGATCTTGGTGACCGAAAGTTGCAGAAGATGCTACGATATTCTCGAATGTGGCACGGCACGGCGCAGGTGAGGGCCCTTCCAAAAACGTCATTCATCAAGGAACCGAGGAGTAACCGACCGTTGAAAGCAAACAACAACAACAACAATCCCACGGTCAGAGCAACATTGAGTTGTCGCATAAATTTGCAGCATTGAGGATTTTCTATCATCATCATGCCGCATTAATACAATGTCTCTCGTTCCCTACTCTTCACGAGATAGTCGTGAAATCGTTCTGTGAGTACAACATTCCAGTCGGATGACCCCCTCCATCTCAACCCTCTGCGAGCTGCATTGCGACGGCGACTGCCACCCAATTTTCGGTATGAAAATATCACTGACCAAACATCCCACAGCCGTCATAACGATGCTATCGTTGTGCGCGATCCTTTGACTCAACAACTCGTCCTCAGAGGCACAGCACCTCTATCCGATTGCCCAACATGCCATCGCCCATTCCGATCCCCTTCGCCGGAGCGCAGAACCTCTCCTCAAAGATCCTCCCACCGAACAACCCCCTTTATCAGTCCCGAATACTTTCGCATGCTTCAAGATGCCCATACACAATCAGACGAGCATGCGCCTCCTTCAAGTCCAATCCGGAGGCTTGTTGAGCCGGCATCATCCTCTCCGAGCCACAGCGCCGAAGGATCAGTCTCCGACGTGGAATTCGTCGCAAGCGCTCCAGCTCCGGTAGTTGGCCATAGCATTAAGAAGGACGCCTTTAGTCCAAATTATTTTAAGAAATTCTTTATCGAGGAAAAGGAACTGGGTCGTGGTGGAAAGGGGGTGGTTTTGTTGGTTCGACATATGTTGGATTCCGTGTCATTAGGACAATTCGCTTGCAAAAGAGTGCCAGTGGGAGATGATCATGCATGGCTGGAAAAGGGTACGGATTCCTATCTAGATTAATGTATCATGGCTAACAAGCGAAGTATTGGTTGAGGTACAGCTGCTCCAGGGACTTTCCCATCCGAATTTGGTATCTTATCGACATGTTTGGCTGGAAGATGTCCAGCTTAATCGATTTAGTCCATCGGTTCCATGCGCCTTTATTCTCCAGCAGTATTGCAATGCGGGAGACCTATTGCACTACATTGTCGGACCACCTGCAGCGACTCCGAGCCCCAAGGAGCAGTTGAAGGAACAAATGAGGAGAAGGTCTCGAGGTGGAGGAGATCGGCCGATGATGCATGATCAAAGGCCACAACAGAGGAAACTTGCATTTGAAGAGATCTATTCCTTCTTCAAAGATATCGCATCTGGTTTGGCACATCTACATGCCTCCAATTATATTCATCGGGATCTCAAACCAAGTAATTGCCTCCTTCATCAAGATGGAAACGAAATGAAATGTCTCATAAGTGATTTCGGAGAAGTGCAGCCGGAGAATATGATGCGAAAATCTACTGGATCGACAGGAACGATCAGTTATTGTGCTCCCGAGGTCTTGAGACAAGACAAATCCGGACATTACGGGAATTTTACAACAAAATCCGATATCTTTAGTCTGGGAATGATTCTCTATTTCATGTGCTTTGGCCGACTTCCTTACAAAAGTGCAGATAGCATTCAGGAAGAATATGAAGATATTGATCTGTTGAGAGCGGAGATCAGTGCATGGTCTGGATTTCGAGACGAACGACGAGAACGACCTGAATTACCGAATCAGCTTTACAGCTTCTTGAAGCGATTGTTAGCACTCGATCCAAACGAAAGACCAAGCGCAGATGATATTCTCCATGCCATTCAAACAGAAAAGGGACTTGACAATCCTCCACGTAAGAAGAAAGTTGCGAACATCGGACTAGGTAGGGTTATTCAGTCCATTGATTCGCCTTTGTCAACCAGCACACCTGTTCATGGTATTTTCACTCATATGAATGTAATGCACACTGCTAACCTGATTCAGAACCTACAAAGCGTGCTTTTTCGGGAGCATATATTGAAGACGAATCAATGGAATCCGCAACACACGAATCTATTTCATCGAAAGCAGAAACTGGATTAATACGCGAATCAGGTCGAGATCGAATTCGACGCACGTCTTCACATTCTTCGAGTGCCAAAACTAGGCCACTACTCATGGCACCACCACCGCCGACGGGGATGGCAAATTTCAGACACCAGCTTTCCCTTCATCGACATCGGGCTGAAGCATGGCTCAATTTGAACCAACAAACTCTGTTCATGCTTCTCAGGCTTTCTGTATTCTTGTTAAAGGTATTGTCTCTCACCAAACCTTGCCTGCCTCTGATGCCCCGAGAAAGAATATTCTGGCCGCTAATGATTCTGGCCGCCTTGGAATTGCTGATTGGAAACACAATCGGCTGGCAAGGTATGGGATTGCTTACTACGTTTCATGCAGTTGTTATGGGATGGTTCTTGAGTGTGGGAAGGAGGCTTTGTGGCGCTCAGCCCCTTCAGCAGTGGAATATGTAAGGGGTTTCTTTTTTTTTCTTTTTGGTTATATTCGGGGAAAGAACTTTTTGCAAAGGAACCTGTTTTTCGGGAGGCATGGCGTTTTGTGGTCTTCTTTTCTGCAGCCATGCTTGGTATGCAGTGACGAAGAGATCGGAGGCTTTCCTTGTGTTATGTCGGGGACATGGCGTATGCAGCATGGGGAAACTGGGGCGGCAACGGGCATTCAAACATGGTTTATGAGGTATGAATAATGGGGATTGAACATTTTTGTTCGACCAAATCAATCTAATTACACAAGCTATCGTACTAAATTTGGACTGAGCACGTTCGGGGCCCACACGCTGGATTATTGGGTGTACGATGCAAGATGATGCTTCTTTCCGTATCTTCCGAGTACGCGGTACCGAATAAGGGGAGAAATTTTGAGGATCCTAGATGAGTCTCATTGGTATAGAGGCCGCGTACTCTGCAGTCCTGAGAGAACTGAACGATTTACGAGTTTGTGGGGAAGTTTGTCTCAAAGCAAGATCACGATCGTCGATTAGGAAGGTGGTCTTCATTATTTTTGGTAACACTAAATTTGAGTTGCTCACTATGTAGGTAGGCTGTTACCACCGGAACGTTCAAATACCGGGCTTTACGGAATATTCCCCGGATTATCGATGCCTAAGACCTTTCAAGAAATATGTTGAACGCAATAACGTTGCCGTTGAAGCCTTCATTTGTGGATGGGACCACACGCGACTACAGTAACGCTTGGTGTTACATCAGTTTCAACTCAGCTTCCAATGTCGGATTTGAGAGAGCAAACCAGACTCGACAGGCAAACACTCTGTTCATATCTGAACATGGCCAATATCTGATGATCATGACTGCCATGCAGAAAAGGTGAGGTTTAGGAGGAGGCAAGGCTGACTGAATACAACCTCAGCTGCAGTTAGTCGGCCTGTACCCATATCTTGGGAACGCCTGCACGTTGCCGCCTTGGTAACCAAGGAGCAATTCACGATTGGCATCACCTCACGCTATTTCTTGCATGCAGATAGGTCGAGCCCCTGTCAATCCGGGGAAGAATTTGGAAGTTTCCAAATGGTTATCTGCCGGATGATCACAGGGGAACCAAGACGGAAGAGAATCTACTTCCTTCTAAGAACCTTCGGGAGGCTTTTTTGATGATAATTCATTCGATTGTTCGTGCAGGATGGTCCAATTTCTCTTTCTTTCTTCTTGTTTTCTTCCAAGGACGTTGGAGTCTGGGGTGCAAATCACCGTTGAGAGAGGATGTTGTGTTTGCTATGAGTACCGTATGTATTGAGGCTCTTGGACTCAGCTAGTACTGGGCTGGTACGGGACTTCTCAGTTATAAAGGCTTCGTCACCTCGTTGTAACGTCAATTTCGAAGATCATTCTTCATTGTCGATACTTGTTCTTACACTCCTTGGTCCTCGGTTCTCGGTTTGCTTCAGTCTTTGTTATCGTCAGCTGGGCCACCAACTTCGACCAACATCCACCGATCTCGCTGGTGTGGACCTCCTGACTGAATTGAAGCTGTGATTGTTAACTTCTGCCCACTTTTCTTTCGTCTACATTCACCTTTTTTTCCCCCTGGTTGCAACGATATCGGCTCTTTTTCTTCGCCTAGATATACGTGCGAGAAAATTCTGAAGAGCCTTCTTCAACCACTTTTTCAACCACCATTCTTAGCCATATAGGCTTTCTTTAACCACTATTATCCTTAACCATTGCGAACACGAAGCCATGCACCTCATGAATATCCTTCTTAGCACCCTCTGGGTCGCTTCAACCTCTCTCGCCTCTCATATAGCGAGAACCAGTGCTCATTCGTGTCAACACGCCCAACGAACAGTCGATCCAAACTCCAAAGTCACCCCCAAAGTAGTTATTATCACCATGGTTCGTTCTTCTTCTCACTCGCCCCTCTTCTTGCTACAAATCCCATCTAACAACCTCCAGTTTCCCCCAGAATCCGACTCCTGGCTCCTTGAGACCAACAAAACAGGCGGAATCGGCTCCCTCTTCGGCCTCAACGTCACAGTTCCCGGATTCTCTCCCATCTTCCCACACGCACACTGTCTAGCTGATGGCTCAGTATGTCTCATCACAACCGGCGAGGGCGAGATCAACGCCGCTTCCACCATGACCGCCCTCCTCTTCTCACCCCTCTTCGATTTACGCAAAACGTACTTCCTCATCGCCGGCATCGCGGGTGTGAATCCCCACCACGGGACACTATCGGACGTCGCATTCGCCAAGTTCGCTGTGCAGGTTAGTTTGCAATACGAATTTGACGCGCGCGAGGTGCCGGGCCATTGGAGTACGGGGTACGTCCCATTAGGAAGCAACCATCCAGATCAATACCCCGGGGCAAGCTACGGAACAGAAGTCTTCGAGTTATCAGGCGGACTGCGCGATTGGGCATGGAGCATCGCCAAAAACGTCAGCCTGACCGATTCCTCCACCTCTGCAGCCTACCGCGCGAATTACCAAACCGGTCCACAGACCAGCATGGTGGCAGCCAAATACCGACAAGCCGTCCGCAAACCCTCCATCATCAAAGGCGATGTTGTAACCTCCGATGTCTACTTCTCCGGCACGCTCCTAGGCGAAAGCGTCGAGAATACCACGAAGCTCTTCACGAACGGAAGCGCAATCTACACCATGACCGCGCAAGAAGATAACGCGACACTTGAAACCATCCTGCGCGCTCACCTTGCTAAACTCGCTGATTTCCGACGCGTGATTCTGATGCGTTCAGCCGCGGACTTTGATCGTCCATACCCTGGTCTTTCCTGTCTTGAGAACCTTTTTAACTCCACGCAAGGCGCGTTCCAACCGTCGCTTAGGAATCTGTATCTTGCGGGTGAACCGGTTGTGAGGGGGATTTTGAGGGAGTGGAAGAGGTTTGAGGGTGGTGTTGAGGCGGGGAATTATGTGGGTGATGTTTGGG